>JAWWLZ010000156.1:5518972-5533080 GCA_035041345.1 Poliocrania exsul
TTTGGGCATCCAACCTCAGCAACAGCAGCTCCAACTGCTCTGCCAGGGGCTGTTCTGGGCTCTTCCAAGCTCATCCTCAGTACAAACTATCCAAGTGGTTGGGGAAAAAATAAGGAAGAAGTGCTGAGAATTCACAGGCTGCGTGTTCTCCTGGAGCATCCCACCCTGGGCATCCCACCCTGGAACATCCCACCGTGGAACATCCCACCCTCGTCATCCCACCCTGGACATCCCACCCTGGTCATCCCACCCTGGATCATCCCACCCTGGATCATCCCACCCTGGACATCCCACCCTGGATATCCCACCCTGGCCATCCCACCCCTGCTCCCTCAGCTCCCCAGACTGCCTGGATGATTCCCAGTCTCACTGCAAACCCAACTTTCCCTCTCCCTGTGGCTGTGGGGTGTGGGCAGCAAACCTTCAGTCATTTCTTTGCCTGGTGTGGGAACAGCTGAAGCAATTGGAGTTCTAAAGGAGCCCTGGAGCTTCTGGAATGTGGGCAGGTTTGAGGTCTTTTATCCTGAGTCTCACCAGCAACGAGCTACAACTCCATAAGCTTTTCCATCAGAGTTTGCTGGAATGACCAAGGAGTACCTTGCTCTGATATAAAATATATTTAAAGTGGAAAATTAAGGGGAAAAAAACTGATTTAATGAAAGGCTGGTTGGGTAAAGGAAAAGGATTTTTCCAAGGGCTGAAGCACTGGGTTATTACCTACAAAGGAATTCTTGTTCTAATCACACCTGGGGGGTCCAGCGGCCTTCAGAGCAAAGAATGCTCAGCATTCCCCCAAAAGACCTTCTTTATTCTGGCTATCAGACACCACCACTAGTCATAACTTGCAAGGTTTAGCTGGCCATGGATAAATACTGAGCCTGGGAAGTCAAAATAGTCCTTGAATCGCTGCCTTCAGCATTCCCTTAATGCAGCGTAGTTTGAATTTCCAAGCCCATGTGATGGGTCCCTTTCAGAGCTCCCAAAAGTCAAGTCCAAATATTTCACTGCAGGAATGAACTCCCCGGGGCTCACCATGTGCCTTGGTGCAGATTAGGCAGAGCCTGTGGAGTTCTAAGATTCCTGAGATGGGGCGCTGAAGATTCCAGGAATTCTCTCCAAGGTGAAATGATTAACCAGCCTTTTGTTCCTGGAGCAGCTCTGCACTCACAGCCCCTCGTGCTGCTCTGGTCCTTCTGCCTCTCCTGAGGTGTCCCCAGGCTTCAGTCGGGGCTGGAATTAAAGAATTTCCTTCGGCATCATCAATGAAATGAAGAGTTTATATCAGGGACAAGGGCACAGTGGGATTCAAATCAGGAGGAGCAGCTTATTTTGCCTCTGGATCCTTCTCTGAGGGTTTCAATCTATTTTATGGGCAAATGGAGAGGGTCTTACCAACAGCAGCAAAAATGGCATGTGCTGATCCACACAATTTTCTAGGGCAAGGCAGAGCTGCTGCTTCTCTGGCCCAGAGACAGCCCAGGAGTCACAGTAAGGGTCAAAACTATGGAAGGGGTGGAAAGAGGAGGAAATTTCAGTGCAGAGATTGTACCAATGACCTTGTTCAGAGGCAAAGCTTCCTCCTGTCTTTTCCACCTGGAATTGGCCACGGATTCAGCTACAAAATTTTGCTTTTCTGGTACAACCTGAGAATGATTTTATCTGTTTTTTTCACTGTTTGCTCTCATTTGGCAGAGAAAATATTCATCATTTTATGGGCCAGTATGAGTAAAGTTAATGGCAAAGTTATTCTGAGAGGGGGTTTGTGCATTTATTGAACAATATAACCTATTAGTTGCCTAAAAATTCAGCAGCCCCCCCCATCCTTAGCACTGCCTGCTTGTTTCAGAAGATGGATGGGAATTTATTGCAGTCCAGGTTGCTCCTTGTGGCAAATCCTTGTGGCCACTTCCACCAGTCTCCAGGGAGAAATTCTCTGACATTAAAGAACAATTATTTCTATTCATTCCAAAATTTCCTGTATTCATTAAAAATATATCTAAGGCCAATGCAGGGGGAAATTCAAGTCCATTAATTTTAAATGGTCATTTCTTTATATGTCTGTTATATAGACATATATATATATACATTTATTCTATTGCATATAAATGTCGTTTGACCTTTTCCTTCCCAGCTGCTGATCCACAGTTTCTGTGGAGCTTGTGTAAGAGCTCAGCTGTCACATTGATTTTACATCCCCACAGAGGCTGAATTCCACACGAAATACCCCTGAAATCACCACTTTAAGCAAGTTTGAGGCACATTTTAAAATTGTTTTTAAATATACTTTTAAAGCACATTAATGGAAATGTGTTGCTGTAAACTGTCTGGTGGAAACAAGGTGGGGAGTGTAACATTTATTGGTACATTAATTACCAGGGAAAATGGATGTACCAGAGGGGTTCGTCAGCCCAGGGGGCTTGATCCTTGATCCTGCTGGGAGTGGGGATTGGTGTCCCCAAGGGCTTGGTGGCCCCAAAGGTTGGGGATGGTGGTGGGCATGGACATGGGGAATGGGGCTGTGTCAGGACACACAGGACCAGCCCCCTGAGTCCAACCATGCCCACCCTGGCCATGTCCCCAAGTGCCACATCCACAGGGCTGTGAAACCCCTACAGGATGGGCACTCCCCCCCTGCCCTGGGCAGCTGTGCCAGGGCTGGACAGCCCTTTCCAGGAAGGAATTTTCCCAATATCAAACTAAACCTCCCCTGGCACAGCCTGAGGACACCCCATGACCAAACCTCTCCTTGCCCTTGGCTTTGCCCACTTGGTTGGTGGCATCCCTTCGCTTTTATGGTCCTCATTGTCAAAGTTTTGTGTATTATGAGGCAGTTTTAGGGGTCAAGTGCGTGCTGTGACCCCAAATTGGGGTGACAGGCAGTGCCAGGGGGGAGTTAGACAATGCCCAGGGAGGACGGACAGTGCCCAGGAGGGGATGGACAGTACCCGGGGAGGATGGACAATGCCCAGGATGGGATGGACGGTGCCCAGGGAAATGGACAGTGTGAGCAGGGATGGACAGTGCCCGGGGGGATGGACAGTGTCAAGGGGGATGGACAGTGCCCGGGAGGGGATGGACAGTGCCTAGGGGAAAAGGACAGTGCCCAGGGAGGATGGACAGTGCCCAGGGGTGAAGGACAGTTCTCAGGGTGACACGCAGTGCCCGCAGATGCCCCCGCCGCGTGTCCCGGGGCCGCCCCCCCGCGCCGCTTTCGGCGCGCTCGCAGTGCCGGGGCCGCGGAGCTGCCGGGCTGTGGTTGGCGCGCCCGCCCGCCCGGCCCCGGCCGGCAGAAGCAGCGGCGCAGGCGCAGTGCCCGCATTCCATGATGGCGGCGCGGGCGGGCGGCGGGCGCTGAGCGGCGGGACAGCCCCGGTCAGTGCGGGGGCTTGGGGGAGCCTCGGGCAGTGCGGGGGCCCGGGGGATCCTCGGACAGTGTGGGGGCTTTGGGGGAGCCTCGGACAGTGCGGGGGAGCCTCGAGCAGTGCGGGGGAGCCTCGAGCAGTGCGGGAGCCTCGGGCAGTGCCGGGGCTTGGGGAGAGTCTCGGACAGTGCGGGGCAGCCTCGGGCAGTGCGGGGGCTTTGGGGGAGCCTCGGGCAGTGCGGGGCAACTTCGGGCAGTGCGGAGGCTTGGGGAGAGTCTCGGGCAATGCGGGGACCTCGGGTAGTGCGGGGAGTCTCGGTCAGTGCGGGGCCCGGCCGGGGGTCTCCCCCGCTCCCGCTGCTCCTCGGGCACGGGACAGGGCCGGGAGCGGAGCCCCGCGGGACGGGACGCGGCGGGGAGAGCAGCGGGACCCGAGGATGGGAGAGCGGGGAGAGCCCGGGGAGGGAGGCAGGTCTGGGGGGGACGTGGCGCATGGGGCAGGTGGGGACAGGAGGGGACACGATGTCCGGGGCACGGGGTGGGATAGGGAGGATGGGCTGGGATGGACTGCCTGGGATGGGATGCAGTGCCCGGAGTGGGATGGGGTGCTCGGGCTGGGATGGACTGCCTGGGATGGGATGGGGAGCCTGGGATGGAATGGGGTGCTCGTGATGGGGTGGATGGAGTGGTTGGGATGGGGTGCCCGGGGGTGGGATGGGGTGCCCGGAGTGGGATGGATTGCCTGGGATGGGATGGGGAGCCGGGGGTGGGATGGGGTGCCCGGAGTGGGATGGACTGCCTGGGATGGGATGGGATGGGATATCAGGAGTGGTGGCCAGACCGGGCTCAGGGCGCCCGGGACAGGAGGAGGAGGAGCAGAGGGGGCTCTGTGCGGTGGGTCTGTGCGGTGGGTGCTGTGCGGGGATGTCTCGGGCAGAGCCGGGAGGATTTGGGATGTCTGCGGGGCTGGGGGAGCAGCGCCCCTCGGACCAGGTTAGTTAATACCACCCAGCTCCGCGGGTCGCTCCTTCCCTCCCGATCCCGCTCCTCTCTTCAAAGCACAGATTCCCGTGTCCCTCTTGCCCCTTCCTCCCCCCATCCTGCCACCTCTCGGGAAGGAGCAGCGATGGCGATCCGAGGCCGCTCCGTCCCCCCGCTCCCCCCTCGCCGCCCCCCCATCCCCGCTCGCAGCCGCTGCCTGCGAATGCCACGTCGCCTTCCTTGTGCTGTTCCCCTTGGCTGCTCCGGCTCCGGGCGCTGACACCTCCCCCGGCTCCTCCTGGGCCCGGGGCAGGGGGAGGTCACTGCTGCCACCCCTGGCTGGGTGGTGACCGCCCTGTGCCCTCCCCGCGGCGCTGTGTCCCCCACTATCCCCCCGCTGTCCCCCCACTATCTCCCCGCTGTCCCCCCGCTGTCCCCCCGCTGTCCCCTCTCTGTCCCCCCTCTCAGCCCGCTCCTGTTCGCTGCGGCTCCAGCCCCGTGTGGCTCCCTCCCTACCCAGCTTTGGCCAGCAGCCTCCAGGCATTCTTTCCCCAGCCTCAGCAGCCCCTCTCCCACCTCACATTCGAGGTGTTCCGTGTGATAATCTCCAAAACCAGGGCAATAACGAGTTGCTGGCAGGTGTATTTGCTCCCTTCAGCAGCTCACTCGGCTCGTTTCTGGTTTTGTTTCTGTTTAAAACTCGGTTGGAATGATGGAAATTTTCTGCAAAGCTGATTTTTATAATTGAGGTTTCCATTTCCACCCGTCCTGCTGGTACTTTATGTCTTTTCTGCCCTGTGGTAGTTACATTTTTGAACACTGGCAGCCCTTCCCTGCTGTCTGGCTGGGAATGTTGACACACTGATAAGTTCCTGCCCGCTCCACGGATGGCTGTGGCCGGTGATTCCTGATGTTTTCCTGATGTATTCCTGATGTATTTATCTTTACAACACTTAGTTCAATAGGGAAATACTATCTCAGTCACAGATGGAAAGACTGAGGCACCGGAATATTTATGGCCCAAGGTCACACAGGAAGTATGTGGTGAGGCAGGGAATTGAATCGAGATTTCCTGAGCCCCAGATTAGCATTTGAACCAGGGAAGCATCATCCTCTCTGCATTTGAAGCCAATAAATTGACCTTGGAGTTGAGATTCAACGTAGAAGAAAGTACTTTGTGTTTGGTTCAGTATCCTTGTGAGTAAGAAGCAAAACCTGAGTTGCTTCCCACACTCCCATTCCTTGCCTTGGTTTATGTAATTTGTGGAAAAGGATAAGGTGGTAAATGGGAAAGATGTTGACTTTCTCAGGGCTCAGTGTGTGATCATGCATGTTGAAAAGCAGCCAGCTCTTACACTCTGCTCTTTAAGGCTTTTTACCTCCCTGTGTTCCAAATCTTGGAAAGTTTTGGAGTGCTGCTGTTGTCTGGGAATCATTTGTTCTCAGCTAGGATCGAATAAATCCAATTTTCTGTAGAGCTGAACCACTTGGATCTCAGCTCTCAGGTCCCTCACACTGCAGCCTGTGCATAAACAGGGCTGGGATTGATGCTTTGCACATCTCCTGGAACAAGCTCTTACAAGTTGTTCCCTTGGAGCTCAGGATTGTTGCAGCAAGTTTTTGGAAAACTTGGCCTTAGCTGGAATTGAGCAGCACTTTGACAATGCAGGGGAATAATTTCAGCTTCTTGGGCTGTGTCTGTGCACAGAGATCCGTTTCAGGCTGCTTTTATTGCCCTCCTCTTGGGACAGCTTATTTTTGGTGGTGATTAATAGTTAATTTTACTGCAGTGGTTTTGAGGAGTTGGATGTTAGAGTGGCTTAAAACAATAACTCCTCGTGTATTCACCTTTAGAGAGAATAAAGATAACTTTGTCTGCACAAATCCATTTCCTGCCACAAGCCACCATCACAAACTGCATCTCCCTTTGATGTTGCACTGGAACCAAATCTGCAGCAAAGTTGGATGTAAATGTTCTATAGAGTTAACCCTCTTGTTGGGCTTCTTTGTGGAGGGTGGCACTGGCATTGTGTTACCTGGGGGGCTTTGCCTTCCTCTTTCACTGATATTGTCAGGAAAAGTTTGGTGAACCCTTAGAATTTCCTATGGACTGTGCAGACAGGAAACCTTCCAGAATTCTGCTCCCAGGAGTGCCTGGCCTTGGGGCAATTTCAAGCAAATTAAAATCCCCCTTTTTAAGCTTGGAAGAGGGAACTGGCATTTTGGTTTGGTGACTTGCTGTTTCCACAGCTTTGGAGACTTCTTGTCAAACAGTGGAGGACAATTCTTGACTGGGAAGACGTTCTTACAATATTCTGCCTCAAAGTCAGGAGGAAATGCTGTAAGAATGCCTTCCCTGGTTACATATTTTCTTAATTTCCTGTCATGATTTCATTTAATCAAGGAAGAATTTTAAATGTATCTCTGCAAGCAGATGAGAAAACCTCAAGATTAGTAACACTGCAACAGCCAGGAGGCTTGAGGAAAAAAATAACATTTCTCACTTCCAATTTTGCTCTGCCTCAAACCCATCAGGTCTGTGCTCTCAGTCCCCAAACCTGTGCTTGGCTCCCCAGGTTGGTGGGTTTGGGAGCAGTGACATGTTCATTTTTTCACCTGTTTTTAGCACGTTGTCCTGAAGCTTCCCAAGGTCAGGATGGTTGGTTTTCAGCTGTTATCTTTGCTGCAGGCCAGACCTTCACTGCAAAGTTTTGGATTCCTGAGTGAGGAGCACACACTGAACTCTTTCTTGCATTCTTGAAGAGCTTATTGTAAAAGCAGCGATAATTTATTCTCTCAGTGGTGCTGACACAATCCTTGCTGTGTATTGACCAGCACAGACACAGCACTGGCTCCCAGCCCTTCGGCCCTTGCAGTCCTCATGGAAATCTCCCCTTGTTCCCTTTGTCTTGGTTGATGTGGAAGATGCCTCCTGTTCCCAAGATTCACTTGTCCAACTTTGGGGCCTGGGGATTTATATGATGTATTTTTGCCTGTGCCTTATTGAAAGTGTTTCAGTAGGAACAGGTGGCTTCAGAAACATCCTTAAGTGACTCCAAGACCTGGGCCCCTTCCTGGTGACAGTGACAGTGGGTTGGTGTGTGGGGCTTCTCTGCTGGCTCCCTGCACAGGCAGCTGCAGGCACAGGGATTTCATGGAGCATTCCAGTCAGACTGCACCACACACCTGCCTGGGCCTTGCCTTTGGAGATTCCAGAGGGATTTCTGCCTGGAAGGGCTGGCCAGGCACTGGGAGGGGCTGCCCAGGGAGGTTTGGAGTGCCCAGCCCTGGAGGTGTCCAGGATGTGGCACTGAGTGCTCTGGGCTGGGGGACAAGGTGGGCACTGGGCACAGATGGGACTCGGTGGGCTGGGAGGGCTTTGCCAAGGTGGGCACTGGGCACAGGGTGGGCTCCATGAGCTGGGAGCGCTTTGCCAAGGTGGGCACTGGGCACAGGGTGGGCTCCATGGGCTGGGAGGGCTTTGCCAACCTCAGTTATTCTGGGATTCTGTGAAAAGCTGTATTGGGAATTGACTGATCCTGTGTTTGGAGGGCCAGAACAGGGCTTGGTGTGCACATGGTTGAGGAACTGGAGTTTGGTGCTGGATGCAGCAGCTCGAGGAAGGTGATGATTTTCTATCATTAAATATAAAATCTTGAATGGCTTCAGCCACTGGTGAGGCTGTTAATTACCCTCTAGTGGAGCATCTTTAGTGGAATAAACCTGTGCTGCCCCATAACAGCAAACATAAAAATGTCTTTTTATGCACCTTCTCAGAGGATTAGTGTGTGCATGACAATTTAAATTTGGATATAGTCACATACTTTTTGGAAATGGGTGTTTTTCATCCTTATAGTCATGTGGAGGAGTAGAGCAGAGACACAGAACAGGTAACTAAGTAAATACACTTCATATCCCAAGGCCATGTCTCATCCCAGTGTTCAGCTCCCTGTCCCTCAGCAGCTCCTGGCTGAGCTCTGCAGTGTCTTGGGGGCCTGGGCAGTGTCTGGGCAGTGCCAGCTCTGCCCTCAGGATGTGCTGAGTGAACCCAGGAATGCCACGGAAGCTCTGCTGGCTTTTCCCTTCTTCCTTCCTTCCTTCCTTCCCTCCTTCCTTCCTTCCCTGTGCCTGCTGTTCCCATGGAGCTCTAACCATTGGCTGGCCCCTCGTGGCTCCTGCTCTTGAGGTGACTCTGACCTGTTCTCTGCACCTTGTTTTCCTTCAGACCTGGAGGGGTGAACTCATTGCAATTCCAGCTGCCTCGGGAGGGCAGAGCAGGGGCAGGCACTGAGCTCTGCTCTGTGGGACCAGGGACAGCACCCAGGGAATGGCTGGAGCTGTGCCAGGGCAGGGTCAGGTTGGATCTCAGGGAAAGGCTCTTCCCCCAGAGGGTGGTGGGCACTGCCCCAAGACTGCCAGAGCTCCAGGAGGGTTTGGATGATGCTCTGGGGCACAGGGTGTGACTCTGGGGATGTTCCTGTGCAGGGCTGAGGGTTGGACTGGATGGTCCTTGTGGATCCCTTCCAGCCCAGCATGTTCTGTGACTGTAACTTGCCAAGGCACCAAATGAATGCAACTTTTCCTCTTTGCCTGCAGAGAGGAGCCTGAGGAAGAGGAGAGGAGCCTGAGGAGGAGGAGAGGAGCCTGAGGAGGAGGAGAGGAGCCTGAGGACACACAGCACCTGGTGCTCCCCCAGCAGCACCCGTGGGACACTCCCAGCAGGAGGAATTCCCAGGCAGGAGAGGGGCAACGGTAATTACACACAACATCAAATGGAAAAATGAATTGAGAAGGGGAGAACTGGTTGGGTTCTTGAGGTAGGAAGGGGTTCAGTGTTTTCACAGAATCACTGTTGATTTTGTAGGGTAGCAGCCTTGCCTGTATTTTCACATTTCTTACTCTTTCTCTCCCTCCCATCCCTTAGCTGGAAGTTTTGTCTTGGAGAGAGCTGCATAATTTGCTTTAGAAAGGAAATAATTTGCTTCAAGAGAGTAAATTCTGCTTTTAGCAGAGTGTGTTTCCTATGGGGAGAGCAGATGGGGGGGTGGCAGCATTGGGGTTGTGCCTTCCCAGATACTCTGGGTTTAGTTGGAGATCATGGAATGGTTTTATCTCTGGAATTGGATCAAGTCTTGGAGCTGAGCTGCTGAAAAAGCAGGAAGAAATCTGTCAGAAATTTGCCATGGTGTGAGAGCAAGAATTTTCCAACTTCTTTTAATCAGTGGAGTTTCCTGTGATGGCCAGCACTGTAAGACCCCTGTCAGACCATGGGAATTGCACTCCTAAAATGACAGGTAGCCAAAAGTCCAGGTGAGTTTGGGAAGCTGATGGCTGAGCAGTGTGTTTTCCATGGGAGAAGAAGCAGGTGCAGTGTAAAGAAATCAGGAATCACTTTGTTGTGTCCAAAGCCATCCAGGCAGTTCAGTTTTGCTGTGAGGGGAATGGTTGTGCTGAGGTTAAATCCTCTCTAGTGAAGAATCAACTTCCATGTTATGAATATTCACCAAAATTCCAGTGTAATCTGCAAGTTTCAACTTTATGAGGAGCACTTTATCCCAGTTTCCTGAGCACAGCTGGGTCACAATTCTGTAGTGGAACAGGAAAATTACATTAAGAAATGAGTGGTGTCTCATGGATGTGGAACAGAATGTGGTGTGAAACTACAGTAGTGCAAGTCAAGGCTCTGGGAAGGGATGTTGGAAAGCAAAATGTGACCAGCAGATGGATTTCTTACAAGATATAAAGGAAAAAAAATGGAAATCATGGTATAATTGGGAAGAAAAGCATTTAACCAGAGTAAATAGAAGTTTATAAATTCAGATGGAGTTTTTTAATCTGCTGTTCAGTGCTCTTTATTAAATACCTTCAGCATGAATACCTCTTCAGTGGGGCTCAGGTGCTTTCAGTTCTGCTGAGTGAGGCACTGAAGTGTTGCAGATCAGTGGGGTGATCAGTGGCACTGCTGTGGCACTTGGGCTGGCACCCAGCGGGTACTTGGAGGGGTAAAGGCAGAGTGTGGGGTTTGGGTGTGAGTTCAGTGCTCCTGGAGGACGTGCAGGATGGCACATGCTGGGTTGGAGCACTCTGTTCCAGCAGCACCTTTAATCTGCCCCCCTGTGTGTGTTGTTGTCCACTGCAGTGGCAGGGCTGGGAGTTATTTAGAGGAATTACTCAGGTTGGGAAGATGGTGTGTAAACAACAGTTTGGTGTCTTGTAAAGTGTCATTTTGCTTTTTAGTGCCTAAATTTCTTTAAGCATAAACTTTATAAAAACTGACATATAAACTGTCACTCTCAGGTTCTTCAAAACTGGTGATTTCCACTTCTGCTCTTTTGTAAAATGTGATGCTATTCCCAAACATGCAGCAGATTAACTGATCTACCAAGGCATGTTTAAAGGTGATACAGAAGGAAATGATTTCATGGTGTTGCCCTCCCTCAGCTGAGCTGTGTCAGGGGTTCTGTGCCCATCCTGGCCTGGCACTGAGGGAAGTGCTGCTGCTCCAGCCTCATGTGGGTGATCTCACCCTTACATTTTCCATGAACTCCAGAAGTGCACATGGTCTGTTGCCACGGGACTGCTCAGCTGTGGTGATTAAAGTAATTTATTGGTGTGTTTTAGCCCTTGGTTTAAGTATAACCTGTTCTAACCAGACTAATTTCACTGCTCAGCTGAAGTGTTTCAGCCTGAACCTCTTCTCTTGTTGCACGAGGGAAACAGTCCCCAGTTTGTGCATCAAAGTAATTCTTCCTTGCCTGGAGTTTGCATAATCTCTTCCAGTGTGAAGGAATCCTTTGCTTTCCCTGGGTTTTTATGGTTGGTTTTGAAGTCATGGTGTGTAAGAGGGTTCTGCAGTGGATCAGGCTTGTTTGTGTTGCTGTGCTGATGGGGGCTGCATCAGGCACTTGCTGGAACAAAGTGCTGGAAAATCGGCCTTTGCAGAAACCTGGCAGCAAACTCCTGCTTGTGTTCATCCCCACAAGGGCTGGTTTTTCTCCTGTTCTGTTGGGTCAGACACCTCTCTGAGCAGTCCCTTGGTAGGGAGCCTTTCCTGGAAATGGCCTTGTTGTGTTGGTTTTAATAATCTGCATAATTGGGCTCCCTGAGTCAGGCTCCAAGTAAATAAATTGTTGGAGATCTGGAATGCAAGGGTTTGGAAAGGAGCTCTTGGATCACCTCTGGCTGTATCACAGCAGCTGTGCCTGCCATCCCATAATGCTCTCCAGCTGCATTAGGGGTTGCCCAGCCCTGGCACTGCAAAGGGCAGAGTTTGGGGGGCTCTGGCCCAACCCCAGGGGGTTTCACTGAGTCTGGAGCCCCCAACTCTGGGGGCAGCGGGATCTGCCACCCTCTGCCTGGGCCTCGGGAACATCCCAAACCCAGCTTTGCAGTGACCTAATCCTGATCCCTCCCATGCACTGGGTGTTCCTCCTGCAGGGAGGGGACTGGGCTGGACGAGGTGCCATGGGATGATGTGTTCTGCTGGAATGGATGTGTCTGCACACACAGCCACCGTTCCTTTGGCTTCCTGCCGGCCTCTGACGCGGAACTTTGCCCTTCCAGTCCAAAGAGGTTGGGAAACCACCAGAGCTTTTTTATTTCCAGGGGGAAAATTTATCATAAAACAGGTTGAATTTTACATTCCACTTCAATTTTGTCCCAGAGGCAGGGGTTGTACTCAGTTTTCCAGGTCCTTGACCTGGATTTCAGAGCCTGGGAGCACGGGCAGAGATCCCTGTAGGAACTTGCAGTTCCCAGCTGGGAGAACCTTGGCACACTTTGAAAGGCTTTGCTTCACCTGCTCAGGTCTGGGTTACCTGGAGGGGTAAAATCCAGCTGCCTTTTTGCTCTGCAGGGATTTGGGTTCTCTGTCTTTGGTCAGAAATGGTTTTGGGTTACTTCCCAATGGACCACAGTGTGTGTTACTCCCATAGTTTCCAACTGATAACCATTGGAATACAGAATTTCCATAGTATGTTGTCAATGTGTAAATAAAAAATACTGTTTTAAATTCAGTTAAAATTCAGTTTCACACTTGGAAAATCATATTTAAAATAAATATGTTGTTATGTTGCATTTGTTTACAGCTTTTTGATACAGGCCTGAAGAATCCTTGCCAGAACATGTAATTCTCCTGACAGGTGGAAAGAAGCAGTTTTGCATTTATTTTATATTTTTTAGCATTGATACAGCTGGAAAAAACTTAATCCTATTATTTTTTAAAGTTAAAATAAGAATGAAACACTTTAAGGGCTGAGTTCTTTTGGTGCTCAGCTCTTTTCTAGAAGCAGCATTAGGATGTTTCAGGAGCTCCAGGGTTTGGTCACTTAAGGATCAACACACAAATGCTTAGGATTCAACTCTACTTTTCTGGCAGTGAGAGCAAAGACATAAAATTATAACTGAAGTGATGAAAGAAAATATTTATCCAAAAGTTATGTCATGTTTGCATTATAGAAACTGTTATTGCAAACTCTCCAGGCCATATAAATGAATAATTCTGGGGACAGACATGGGCCTAATGTGAGCATATTGTAAAATCAGAGCTCAAATCACACCTGATGTACTCTGGGCAGTGACAGGTCCTTTATTCCCAGCTCACAACTCTTTTACAGTGGAGTTTCCTTTGTGAGGAACAGCAGGAAGTTGTGCAGTCCCTGGAGAAATGTGTAACCCTGGAGGGTGGGCACTGCCCCCCTCTGCCTGGGCACTGCCCTCTGTGTGCCCTGGAATCCTCAGGGACGGGGCTGGAGAACAATCCTGGGGGGCAATGGGTGGTTCTTGGGGACTGGGCACCACCCTCTGTGTGCCCTGGTATCCTCAGGGATGGGGCTGGAGGCTGGAGAACAATCCTGGGGGGCAGTGGGTGCTTCCTGGGGAGTTCCTGGGGGAGGGTGGAGAGGAGCAGTTGTTTTATTGCCTTCCTGGCACGGCCCCAGCAGGGACCTGGGCCAGGTGGGTGAGGAGGATGGAGGGGATGCTGTCCCTGAGGTCTCTGCTCCCTCTGTCCCTGGTGTTTATCTGCTGTTCTTGGTGCCTCAGGGGTTTGGTGTCTCACAGGAGGGTTCCCATCGCAGTCCCTCTGCTCCTCCAGGGACAGGGTTGGGAGCACTCAGGACTCGCAGTACCCTTTGAGGGGAGCATGAATACTCAGTTGAAATCCTTCTTGCTGGAAGAAAACACTGGGAGCAGAGTGTGGAAACCTGGTCCTGTGTGTGTGTGTGGAGCTGGGGGGCAGTTTTACTGCATTTTAATGTTTTCCTGGGCTCACAGACCTCACCTGGGCCAGCCACACCTGATCAGAGCAATTTGGGGCTCTCAGCGCTCAGTATGCCAAATATTTGAGCCCATTGGTTGGGTGAGTCCTGAACATTTTCAGGATCACACAGAGCTGTGTTGCCCTTCTGGCTGGGAGCCAAACTTCACACAAGATGCTGCCGACAAACTCCCTGGGGTGTTGTTATAAATTACTCCCAACATGTTAATCCAAACATGTATTTAGTGGGGAACAGATGCCTTATGAAATGGTGGTGGTCCCTGCAGAGCTCAGCTCTAACTGAGCCTCTGTTCCACCTCCCTGTGCCCTCATCCTGCTCAGAGTGAACCAGTCCAGCCTCTGTTCAACCTCTCTGTGCCCTCATCCTACTCAGAGCAAACCATTCCAGCCTCTGTTCAACCTCCCTGTGCCCTCATCCTGCTCAGAGCAAACCAGCCCAGCCTCTGTTCCACCTCCCTGTGCCCTCATCCTACTCACAGCAAACCATTC
>JAWWLZ010000156.1:5537102-5551317 GCA_035041345.1 Poliocrania exsul
TGGGAGTGTCCAAGGCCAGGTTGGACAGGGCTTGGAGCACCCTGGGACAGTGGGAGGTGTCCCTGCCCATGGCAGGGCTGGCACTGGATGAGCTCTAAGGTCCCTTCCAACCCGAACCATTCCCTGATTGTGTGATGGCTTTGTGGGAGTGCGGATGGAGGTTCAGGATCCTGGAATCTCCTCCCTGCCCGTGCAGTGGTTGTTGTCCTCCACCTTTTCCCTGGGATCAGCCTTTCCCAGTGGCTGAGGGCCATGGGGCAGGGCTGCATTCCCTGCTCCGGGCTGTGGGAGGGTGTTGGGAAATGGCTTTTCAAGATAGAGCCCTGTCTGTTTTGTCTTGCAGGAAATTGTGCTGAGTGTGTAATAACTTTTCAGGAATTCTCTTTTTATTTACCCAAATACCTCCTACTTCCTCCGATTAAATGGAGACTTTGAGGAGGTGAATCTGCTTTTATCATGTTTATTTGCCTTGAAATGCTTTACCTGGTGATGTGGGGAGGGGTTGAGTCCCCACTCCTGCCCTGGGCTCCCTCTGGGGGCACTTCTGCTGCTCTTATCAGGGTGTTCAAGGAATGAAGCAGTGCTGGAAAACCCAAAGAACTTGTTTTTTTCTGATCTGTCAGGACATTCCTCTCTGTGCTCAGTGCTGAGCCCCTTGCAGCCCCCCCAGCCCAGCTGCACAGGGAAACAGCAACATCTGAGCCACCTGGAACTGCCCAGAAGGGCTTGAGGTGGTTTCAGGTCTGGCAGGACTTTATTTTCTCTGCCCTTGTGGAGGGTCCTGCTAAGACACAAAATCTGCTGGTTGGGGGGATTGTCATTACCAGAATAGGAGCAGTTGTTTCCTGATGCTCCAAGTATTAAGTTCCATTTTGGAAAAATGAAATTACAGCACTAAGCAGGTAGAATTTGTGTGTAGGTGTCAGTGGAATTAAACACAACCTGTGCCTTAGGCAGGAGATTGAGGGTTCTAAACCCACGTGGATGTTGGGGCTCTGCTCTATAGTTTGTCCTAAAGACAAAGCCTCAGAAAATGAGTTTCAGCCAACACAGGACAAGGACAGAAACTCTGAACCTTTATTTAGAGCTGCAGGTGGCTCTGGGACGTGTTTCAGAACACATTTTCTGCAGCTGCTCATTTTGGGTACCTGAACATTTGAATGCAGGAGTTGCTTTTTGGTAAAGGGATTTCCCCTTTATTTTGAGTACTAATTTCTGTCATCTTTGAGGTTCAGAGATGAAAGAAATTGGGACTATTGCAAATAGAAAACAAAAAAATGTTCATTCTGCCTGTGTGTAGTGAATTTCTGTTATGGCTCTTAAGACCTGAATCCAAGCTCTAAAAATGAGAGAGTGTAGAGGAAGAGAAGCTGCCTCAGTTTTCCAGTCCATGCAGGCATTTGTGAGTGCAGTAGTTAAATACAGTGAGCTGAGTCTGTGTCCTTGGCTGAGGCCAGTCCAAACCTGACAAATAGGAGGTTGTTTTATTCAGGAAATAAATAACATGCCATTGCAGTTAAGTATATTAAATATATATATTAAGTATAACCTGATACCAGTTTAATCTTTGAGATCATGTCCAGCTCTTGCACCTTCATGTTTGGCCTCTTGAAATTTGACTGGAGCAGACCTGGAAAACAATTTGTGAAGTGCTGTGGGTTCTGGGAAGCCTTGAGGAGTTTGTTGTGCTGCATTTTGTGGCTGTGATTGTATCTCTTACTTTGAGATGCTTTTGCAAACAGGAGGAATGTGGGTTTATCAGTGGATTCCACCAGCTCCTGTAAGAGAGGAGAAATCCCCATAATCTCAGCTTTATTGCAGACCTTTTCTGAACAAAATGAGTTAAAACCAGGGGCAATGCTCAGTCAGGCTGTGATATTTCTCCCACTGTTGCAAATCTGGAAATTCAGTCCCACAGGTACAGAGTTAATGAGGAGTTTTCCTCCTTTTGCTTCCCCAAACGCTCCCTTTCCATGCTGGTTGTGGGGAACTGAACAAGGACTTGGCACAGCCTGACTTGGTGCGTGCACAGATTTAGGGGGGAAGTTTTCAGTTTGGTTTGGCTTTTTATTTTTAAGGAATTGAACTGTCCTACCCACACTTTGCCTTCTGGTTGAGAGGAGGTAATGGGAAGGGAGAAGGAAGTGTCAGCATTTCCTGTATCCTGTTATCTCGTGCTTTTTATGGTGTTGGATCAGCTGTGCACTGAAAATCCCCCACCTCTGGGGCTGTGTGTTGATCTGCCATAATTCCAGATTATTCCCTGGAAGCCCACAGCTCTGCAGCACTTTGCCAGATGCATTTCTCCGTGGTGCTCAGTTAAAGGGTTTGGTACAAAGTGCTTTTTTGGGTTGTCTGAAGCCTTGTTTTCACCGTGTCAGGCTCTGTATGGAGGACATGTTGCAACATTGAGAAAATGCAGTTTGGGGGCTTTTTGGTCATCACAGGGACTGAAATGTATGTATGGCATGTGCATTATTGAACCTGAATCCTGGGGTCTGGAGCAGAGGCAATTTAAGAATTGTAAGTGCAAATTCAGGAACAGAGTGCAGCATAAATGTAAATTCCCCCACTGTGTCATTGCTGCACTGAGGTTGAATATTCATGATAATTACAGAGGATAATTTTGGAAGGAAGATAAGTATTGCTTAAATGAAGTAGTTTAAATTGAAAAGTGGGATAATATTTGGACTACTTGAATATTACACTCAGAATATTCTGAGTTGGAAGGGACTCACAAGGAAGAAGTGGGAGCTGGGACGTGTCATCCCCTCCTTGCTTTTAAGGCAGTCAGTTTGCCCAGTTCTACATGTGCAGTGAAGCCAGAGTGGTGTTTTATAGTGAGTTCTGTCCCAAATTAAAATCAGTTTATGTGATTAAAATCAGTCATGGAGCGATGCAGTCTGACCATCCTCTGCTGCTGAGTTGGGTGCCAAGTTTGCCAGATGAAATGGAGGATTGTCTGGGGAAGGGAGTTCTGGCTGTGAGCTTGTCCCTGTGTTTCTGTTGGAGCAGGATGTGTCCATGAATGGTCCCAGGAAATGATGGCCGACCAGCCGCCCCCCTTGGAAGCCACCCCGCTGCTGAACGAAGTGCCGCTCCTGCCTCACATGGTCAACGGGGACAGCATCCAGCAGGCAAGTCACCCTGTCCTCATACCCTGGGGACAGCTGGGCTGGGGCTGCACCAGGAGGAGACTCAGCAAAACCCAGCCCTGAGACAAAGTTAGGGAAGGATGTGGTTCCCAGCACTGATGTCATCACTTACACAGAAGTGCAAACACAGAGAGGAAAAAATCACTCAGCGTTCGTCTGGGTGAAAGGAGGGTTTGTTCTGCACATGGAAGTGCTTTGAGATTACACTGCAAGCTCTGGGGATCAAAGGGAAAACACAATATATGGGTTTAGTAAAGCACTAAGGTTTTGGAACTCGTGTGAAGTAATGAATAGAGGTTAGCAAGTGGCTGCAGTGCTCCAAAGCAAGAAGTCTGTTACAGGAAAATGAGAGGAGAGACCTTGGCTTCCTGCTGTGAAGTGTCTTCATTAATAATTACAGTGCAGGGGTGAAACCTGAGGATACTGAGTTGAGTTTTATTGGACACAGCCCTTCAGAAGTACCTGGTAGGATTAGAAATACAGGCAAAAGTGAAAGCAAAACAGGTTTGAGCCCCAGATTGTGTAAGTTGTCAGTAAACAAGAAGTGGATTCACTGTTTGGCAGCAGTATCTGAGCTCCTTGTGCTGTAAATGCTGAGGGATCTTCCCAGGCTCTGGAGACAGACTGTGAGTGCACTCAGAAGTCCAACAGCCATGCTGATACTTCAGCACTGCATCTCTTCTAGGCTCCCTTTCCCACAGATGTTGAACCTGGTGAT
This sequence comes from Poliocrania exsul, assembly GCA_035041345.1. NCBI lineage: Eukaryota > Metazoa > Chordata > Aves > Passeriformes > Thamnophilidae > Poliocrania > Poliocrania exsul. Next base: position 5,540,976 of record JAWWLZ010000156.1, read on the forward strand.
CTCAAGGTCCCTTCCAGCCTGGGCTGGTCAAGGACTCTGCAGTAAAAAAAGCACAGATTTGAAGGATTTCTGTGCCTGGAGTTAAATACCTGTTTTGTTGAAGCAAGGGACAAACTGCCCATTGCTTTAATCTGATCAGTTCATCCCCTCAAGTGTCTGACACCAACTGAGGGAATTGAGGGGTTAATCCACAAGGGAGAATTGCATGAAAGTTTCCAGTCCTGCAATAATTATGGTGACAGTGAACCCCAGGCACATTTGAATGTGCAGTGACTAAACAGGGTACAACAAAATAGGGATGAATTGTTGGGGGTCTGATAGACAATAAATGCTGGAAAACTTTAAAGGAGATACTCTATGGTTTGTCATTGTTACAGATGGGAAGGAGGGCAGTCCTGTGTTGTATTAAATTTATTAAAGAAGTCCTTTTCTCTCTTTGCCTCAGACTGGAGATTAAAGTACAGTGAGTGTCTGGGAATAAGTAAAGCTGTAGAGTCTCTAAGCTGTTTGTGAACTCCTGGCAGCAGAAGGTGGAATTTCAGCCCCAGCCCAGCTGGGAGGTTACTCAGAGCCTCGTGTTTCATGTTACATGAGCAAAAGAGATCAAGGGAAGGAAACCAAGTGAATGTCATTGGCCCCTGTGCCACAGACATGTCTGGGGGTGGGTCACTGTGTGCTGAATGACCCGTGAGGAGCGGGCAGTCACTGACATTTTTGGAACCTAGAGCAGAATGTTTGCAACCAGGAGAGGTGACAAAAGGGAAAGAAAAAAGAATTGTGTCTTGGATATGCATTTGAAGAGTAGGTTTGAAGTTTAAACAGAATCTTGGCTTAGAATCTTTATTAACACAGATGGTGTTTAATTATTTCACTGCCAGTGCTGTAGAGGACACTCTATATAAATAACAATTTATATAATATATAAATATCTTTCTATAAATACAGAATTTGTATTTAATTACAGGTTACAGTGATTTGTGTTGAGAAACCCAAGCTGTGTGTTTGCCCAGTGCCCTCAGTCAGTTGGATGCAGCACCTGATTCACCATTAGTTTCATGCTGGAGTTTTCTGGAGGGTTTTTTTTGTTCTGAAAAAACTTGAGCAGTGGAAATGGTGTGAGTAAGGGATAAAAGCAGAGCCTGGTGCTTGGAAATATCTGTCCCAGTGTGGTGGTGCACAGGACACCTGGAAGTGCTGGCAGCTCTGGGCTCTGCACTCCCCTGGCTCACCTGGCCCAGCTCCACTCACTGGAGCCACTGCAGCTTCCTGAAATGTGCCTCCCTGGAAGGTGGATGCAACTGCATTTGCTTCATTAATTACAGTGAGTCATTCCTCCAAGACATGGCCTGTGCATTCCTGGAATTCCAGGCTGGAGCTGCTGCAGCCTGAGATTGCACCACTGGCTTGGTTGGGATCCTCTGCTCAGTTCCAGTTTCCTGAGCTGGTTCACGGAGTTCACTGAAACCTGTGCTGAGGATCTGCCACCTTCAGAGGCTCTGAATCCCCCAAAGGATCCCTCTCCTGCCTCTGGGGCTTGGCCTCGAGGATGAGCTTTGCTGAGGGTTTGATCCCTGCCTGTTGAAGCCCATCCCAGCAAACCTCTTCCCTGTGTAATGCAGTTCTGAACTGGCCAAATCCTCATTTTGCTGAGGAATTAGACCTGTGCCTGTGTAATGTCGTAGAGTTCACTGCACAAGTTGCCATGTTGCAATAAAATCACAATAAAGCTGCAGCTGCCAGCACTTCCCTGGGGCTGCAGGGTGAGGTGCTGGCGTGTGGTCCCCAGCACAGGGACAGGGTGGTGCCTGAGGGGTCCTTCTGGCACGTTCCCACACGGATTTGTGTGCAGGGGGATGTGGCTGTGTCCCAACTGACCTGCAGAGCCTCACTGGGAGTTGTGTTCAACTCCCCAGTCACACCAAAACCTCAGGTCGTTTATTGTTTCAGGAGAAGAAGAAGTAGTGGGAAACTATTGAAATTAAATGCTTAAGTAATTATTTCATGTGTATCAAGGGAAGCACTTCTGGTGGAAATCAGAGAAAAAAAATTAGTGATTTTATGTCAAAGTATGAAAAAAAAATCTCATTCTGCCATCAGTGTCTTACCTTGCTTTTCTGCTCCAGGGTTGGCAAAGCTTTGTTGTTCTCATTTAACATGTGGCAGAAGGAAGAGATGGGGTGTCCCCCCTCCAAATAATTTTTAAAATGTAAGAAACTCCAACACCTCTTCTGTGTTTTGTTTCCTGCAGGTTATCCTTGTGCAGGTAAACCCAGGTGAAACATTTACAATTACAACTGAGGATGGGCACATGCAGTGTATTCAAGGTAAAGGAAGCTGAAATTCTGACCCAAAGCATTTTGGCTCTGTAGTTACTGCCACCATTTGTTTCTGGGCTGTCAAACGTGGTTTATGTGTTTTGCAGTGCATTAAATCAGTTTTCCCTTAAAGCACCAGTGAGGCAGCACGGGGAGGTTGCCAGGATTGCCTGTATCAGACTGTGATTTGTGAGAGCTGGTTTTGCAGTGATCCCTGAGGAGCTGTGTCCCCAGAATCCCAGCTCCTGAATTTACCTGGGATTTAGCCCACAGTGAGGGAACCACCTTCAGCTGCCTCTGTGCCCTCCTGCTCTGCCAGGAACAGCCTGGGTAGGGGCTGGGGCAATTATTGCTCCCAGAAGGGCCTGAAAATTCCTTTTTACCTTCTGGGAAAGTGACAGAAAATCTGAGTCAGGGCAAATTATCTCCTGTAAGTCAAGCTGAATTTATCAGTATTCCTATTTTTGACATACTTTTCACCCTTTCAGATGTTGTTATATAAATGTGTCCATTCTGCTCTCATCAGGTCCCACACAGGGGTAATTCCTTTCAGCTCCATGTGAAAAATAATGTATTCTTATTAAAAAAATTAAAAAAAAGTTACTAAAACAACTGTCTGCATTGGTACAGACTTTTGGCTGCCACAAAATAAGAACAAAAATGATCTATACTGATTTTTGTGCAATCAAACAGACACTGTTGGCTGCCTGAGGGGGTGGTTGGGATAAAGCCAATGGTCAGTGCAGAGTCAGATGCAGTTGCTGGTGTTTCAGGCACCAGGGTGAGCTCCCACCTTTGGGAAAAGGTGTTTCCAGATGGGAATAACCAGGTTTGTTCAAATGTGGCCCCTTGTTCCTCCCCAGGTCCAGCTCATGTCCCTTTGATGTCACCAAATGGTTCCATGCCACCAATATTTGTGCCTCCTGGTTATGTCTCTCAGGTAAACTTGATTTAGCTCCTATTTCATATTTGCATATTACACACTTTGTATAATTTATAGATTTTAATTTATATTTTATATTCTATATGGGTGGGGCTTTTTGATAATACTTTTTTTTAATTTATTGACTGTTACAGTTGGCAAAACCCCATTTCTACTGATTTTTCCACTGAACTTCCCAACTATTTCACTGTATTGTGGGCAGTGTCACCTTCTGTTCACTGAATAAAATCTCATCAGGTTTTCAGGATTGTTTAATGTACTTCTAGGCAGTAAAAGATACTTTTAGTAAGAAAGATGGCTCTGAGTTGACTCTCTGAGCTCCATTAACAGGATCCACGTGTTTGTTTTCCATCAGTCCTGTTTGCAAGGTAAAGGTGGGTGCCTGGGCAATGCAAACAGTTCCAGCTGGCTGCAGAGGTTTGTATTTTAATATAACTAAAGAGTGATAAATAATCAGAGTTTTCAGTGCCCCTAAACATCCAGCAAACCCCCCTGTAGGAGCAGAGTGTGAAGGGGATGTTAGTGATGCAAACACTAATTGCAGTGACGTGTGCCTGTGGAATGAGCAGAGCTTTGGGCTCTCCCAGCTTTGCTTTCCATTCTCATGGATTTTCCACTCCTGGGTGTTGTTCAGTCCCAGCAGATCAGACCTGCCTGTGGTATTTGAGCTGTGACCAGGGATACTCAGATTACCAGCTGGGTTTACTTCTAAACTAATGCATTTGAAGGGGAAATAATTAGAACAAGTATTTTAATTTGGTTTTGCAGACATTTTCGAGTAATGTTTGAAATCAGGAGCTTTCTGAGTAGGTTTGAAACCTCATAAGTTGTCCCTGGGTTGTGTTTTTGCACAGAGCTGCACTCTGGGCTGCTCCTCCTCTCAGTGGTGCTTTCCTGCAGACCCTGAGAAAAGCTCCCCCAGTTCTATAATTTATCTCTCTGAAATGGAGCCATCAGTGCAAACAGTGCACAGGCCTGGCAGTGCTGAGCTGTGCAGCCTGAGAAATGCATTTATTTATTCTGTGTTTGCTGTCACCTGAAACCAGGAGGGTGGGTTTGTTTTCCCTCAGTTGTCACAGAGATTGACAAGTTTTAAATGAACTTTAAATCAGACCCTGAGTCTCTCAGGCTGTTCTTGTCTGATGCCTTGAGAGTCCCCAAAAACTGGACTCCAAGCTAAGTTAGTGTGGGATAAGATAAAAGGTAGATTTTTTAATGCCTAGGCTTAGGGCCTTCAGGAATACATGGGGATGTGCCTCTCAAACTCTGATTTCCATGAGTTTTATAATACTGTCCACCCAATCCCCAGTTCACACATCTCTTGGTCCAGCCCCATCTCAGCCTTGGGCACACCCCATCAGGATTTGAGTCTGGGGTACAGTAGGGCCCTCTGCTCCTCATCTTCATCTTCCAGCAGATGAGACCTTACCTGTGTGTTCCCAGTGTCTGGAGGAGCCCAGGGATAGTTTTCAACTCTACCAAGTGGACTGAAGCGATTCAGTGGTGAACAGGGTACCAGGGAGGTTGTGGATGCCCCACCCCTGGCGGTGTCCAAGGCCAGACTGGAGCAACCTGGACTAGTGGGAGCTGTCCCTGATGGGCTTCAAGGTCTCTACCTACCCAAACTATCCTGGGATTCCATGGCTGTTCAGCACTCTGGTGTGTGAGACTTGGTTTCTCTCAGCTGGCTGCCTCCAGCTCCACGTCCTTCCAGGAGCACACGCTTGGTGGTTTCCCTGGAGTTCCGCCTGGGGTGCGAGTCCCTGCCTGGCCACCCGTGGGGATGAGCCCAAGCACAGAGCTCCCTCTGAACTGTCCCTGTTCGTGTTTGTGCTGAGCTGTCCTCTGTCCCGCTGTGGCAGGTGGTGGAGGAGAACGGTGTGCGCAAGGTGGTGGTGCTGCCGCACTCGGAGTTCCACGCGCCGCTGGCGCCGCCGCCGCACGTGCCGCACTACCTGCAGCCCCCGCACGCGCTGCTGCCGCCGCCGCACGCCGTGTTCCCTCCTGTACCCACACCTGCGCCCGCCGGGGAGCTGCCCCAGCACCCGCCCTTCCTGCCCCAGCACCAGCACCAGCACCCGCACCAGCACGTGTTCCCCGAGCAAGGTGAGGCCACCGGGGCTCCCCACGCACCGTGGGCTTGGGGCGTGTGGGGGGATTGGCATCGTGGGGCAGCCCTGCCACGGAGCTTGTGCACAGGGGTGGTGTACAGCTGAAATCTTCTGCTGGTCCATTCTGACACAGAATCAGAGAATTGATTGGGTTGGAAAGACCTCCCAGATCATCAAGTCCAACCCTTGGTCCAACTCCAGTCCCTTTACCAGATCATGGCACTCAGTGCCACGGCCAAGCTCAGGTTAAAAACCTCCAGGGATGGGGAATCCATCCCCTCTCTGGGCAGGCCCTTCCAATGCCTGATTACTCTCTCTGGAAAGAATTTTTTTCTGATCTCAAACTTAAATTTCCCCTGGCAGAACTTGAGCCTGTGCCCCCTTGTCCTGTTACGTTGAATGTAAAAGCAGAGTATGTGTGTATGGCCAGGCTTCTCAAACACAGATTTTGGGAAGGGCTCACCCACGTGGGTCTGTACTTGGAGCCCCGCAGGGGATTGTTCAGGTGAGGCACAGCGTGCACAGAACTGGCCCCACCCTTTGCTCCCGAGGTTCATCTGCCACGGCTGACGGAGCCTGGATGGGACAGCAAAGTCCTCGGGACTGGATTCTCCAGCTCCTGGTGTGGTATTGCCAGGAGGTCTCCCAACCACGTACTAACTGGGCCCAACCCTGCTCAGCTTCCGAGATCTGACAGGATCAGATGTCAGGGAGTTACACACACCCAAAAGCAGTACCTGGGATGTAACTGTGACTGTGCCACCCTGACACCCAATCCCGTCAGATCTCAGGAGCTGAGCAGGGTCAGCCCCAGTCAGTACTCCAGGGCAGGACCTGGAGCAGCTGAGAGGAGAAAGACCTGGAGAATTCAGTTTAAAAGGACCCCAAACCCCCAAATCCCTGCAGCTCCAGACTGACAAAGCACAGAGAAGTTCCAGGGGCGTTCAGCTCCTGATTCTACTGCAGTGATTTTCCCAGAGTGTTTCTCAGGTATCAGCTAAGCTGGATAATGAATAATGAATGAACTCATCTCTCTCTCCTTCACAGAACCTCGTTCCCATGGAAGGACAAACTTCATCCAGAGAGACGAGAGGAGTCTCAAAATGCAGGAACACCTGAAGAAGAGACTAAAAGACAGACAAGCCAGTGGCCACACCAACAATAAACTGAACAGCCCTCCCTCCTCACCACACAAAGTTGTTAATTCCTCCAGTGCCACAATTCCCAATGGGAACGGGAAGGGACAGCAAGGGGCAGGAGGAGCACTAAAGCAGAAGCAGATAGGAAAAACAAAGGGCAGTCCAGATGCAGAGATGGGAGGTAGGTCTAACAGGTCTGTAAGTTCATTGCAAAAAGAGGTTCTGAATTTATTGATGTCTTTGGCTGTTCAGGATTAGAGAAAGTCAGAAATCCTTTTCATTATGTTTAGATTTTTTTTTCTCTAGAAATAACAGTAATGCCAAGTTTGTTCATTTGAGATTTATCAAGTAAATCCTGAGGAAGATTTAATTTTAAACCTTTTGACTTCCCTGCCACTTCTGACCAGGACTGATCAATATTCCAAGTGAGTGACCTGTAGGTACTTCAGACTTCTGGTGTCATTCTTTGAGGTACTTTTTGGCTGGATAGGTGTTCTTTAATACTTCAAGAAATAAGAAGATTTGAGCAGTATCTGCACAGGGTGCTGATTGATGAGTTGCAATTTCAGCTTTTTAATACCTTAAGGCTACTAAAATACCTTGTGCAAGTATCATTGTCTTTGCTGTTGGTTTAGACAATGTCAGGCTTCTTCCAAATGATGATTGTTTTGCCATAGAAATTCCAGGAAAGCACATAAAGCAGAGATAAGATCCTATTGTCATTTTTTTAACACCTTTCATTTTCAGAGGAATGTTTTTCTGTTGTCAGAGAAAACCCATTTATGCTCAGATTAGGAAAAGATCCCCTTTGTGCAGGATGTACTAAGAGGGTTTTTGTAACACTGTTAGTTTTGGATAGTTTGTGTTTCTGCCCCTCACGCAGCCAAAACAAACAGGGGAAATGAACTTTGCACAATAAGTACCATTGTTAAAGTCCTAATGAGGCCAACTCCATCTCATGGTGGCCTTTTGGTAACAGCCTGGCTGGCTCTCAGCGTTTGGGATTAATCTGGTTTGTATTTAAATTTCAGAATCTGACACAGAATCCAAGAAATGTGATACTCACTTGAGCATTGGCAAACCAGTCGTAAGTATTACCCTTAAATCCCATTATTTTCTGTGGATGTGTTTTGTATAAAATAACTTGTGTCTTATTGATCCCTTTTTCTTTGTTCTTAATGGTTTGTTTTTTCAGTAGAGAAAAGAAGTGTAGTTTAGTTGTCAGAGTTTACAGCTGGGAAAGGGCAGCCATGCTGTGGAAATTCACTGTTTCTCAGCTCTCTGACTCAGTTTCCCAATCTGGAATCCCAGAATATTCCACTGCTGGAGTTTTCTGTGGTATTCAAGGCTTTAGTGCCTTGCAAACCAAGGGCCTGTTAAACTATTGCAAGTCTGTCCACACCTTAAAACCATCCTTTTCTCAGCACAGAGGATTTAGGAATGTTGGGAATAAAATTGACAAAAATAGATCCTCTTTTTATATTATATTGAGAAATTGGAGCAAATACTTGAGTATTTACAGACTTACTTAGGGCATTGGAGTCTGGTGAGGTTAATTTAAATGTCTGGTTTTAGTCCTGAGCATGTTTCATGAGCTCTCCACTGCATTATCCACACAGCATACATGGGTTGTGTTCCTTCACACCAGCTCTTGAGGGGGTTTTGTTACACTATTATTGTTTCATTGCTGCTCCTGCCGTCTGTATTTAATGGTACCAGAGAGCTGTGTTGAGTTTGTCAGAGGGAGTTTGGAGTGTGGGAATTCAGCAGCAAAAAACTTAGACAAGGAGTTTTAGTCTTGAAATCAGAGCCTCTTGCTGTCCTTTGGCTTAGTGGTTAAATATGACGTGAGGGTGTTGTAAGGAAATGAGGTGTCTGTGCCTGAACACTGGTCTGGAGGCAGCCCCAGGGCTCCACAGCTGAACGATTGCTCCAAATGAGGGATGCAAATGGTGACACAGGAATTTTCTCTCCCTGCCCTGAGCCAGTGTGATGTGTCTGTTGGTTTGGTGATTGAAGGGGAAGCCTTTACTGTGCTGGTTTAGAACTGAAAAGAGGAAATAATTGAAATTCAAACATTGCCTCGATATTTCCACTGCAAAGGTAAAGAATTCCTCCAGAGAGGAGCTTCGTAGGCAAAGTAGCCACACCATGTTGTTGACTAACAAACCTTTTCTTGCAGAAAGCAAACTTACTTGCATTATTTATGCTTTTAATAGGTTTCTGATATACAAGCAAGATCAGCCGTTCTGTCCTGGAATCTCCCAGTTAGTTCACAGAATGGAGAGAGCCATAGTCATAGTCCAGCAGCATTTACATTTGAAGTAGCAATATCCAACAGTGGTAAAAATGGAAAATTTAAATCTGTCTATGTGTAAGTTTAGTTTCTTCCTTTAAGCACAATTGCCATGTTTAAACCATTAACCAATCAGCAATCTCTCTATCAGGAGCTGTTTGTTGACTTGCAGACCTTCCTACTTCACATGAAATAAATTTTAAGTAATATCACTAAAGAGTTACGTGGACAGTGGGAAAATTAAATGTGCTCTACATGGTTTTGCTTTTCAATGAGCTTTGGGCCTTGAAGGTTTAAGGAGGAGCTGTAACTCTGCTTTTTGTTTGTTTTTGCCTTTTCACAGTGGGGAGGAATTAACAATTACACTTCCTGATCTCAGACCAGCAACTGATTATCATGCCAGGTATGCAGGAAACACTTAATGCTTTGGGAATTGCAGAATTACTGTGGCTTCATGGAAAAGGTGTGATCCAAACAGTTCCAGGAATACTCTGAAAAACGCCATGGCTGTGACACTATTTTTGCTTTCCAAATTCCCACTTACCTTCTGATTTCATTACAGTGTCACCTCATTTTCCTCCCTACCATTTTCTCCCTCTCTCTGAGTTTCTCAAATACAAACTTTAAGTTACTCTGTGTTGTTCTGTCTTCAGAAGAAGATTGGATGGAGTAAAAGAGATTGTTGTAGGCTCAAAGCAGTGGTAAATGAAATGCTTTAGCCTTGAAATTGGCTCTGAAAACCTGCCTTGTCAGCTTGATTTGCAGAGGAGCTGGTGTGAAGTGCAGCAGTGCAGGCAGGGAGGGGAATGGTGACGTGGGAAGTCAGATGTGACCGGGAACGAGACGTGACGGTCGGGAATTGCCATCCAGCAAACAGTCTGGAGGAGTGTTGGGCTGCTTGGGGAGAGCCCAGCTGGTTAAACAGCCAGGGGAGCCTGGGGAGGGGCAGCCTCAGTGCTGGGGCACAGCAGGAGAGCAGATGTACCGAGGCAAAGGTCTGTTCTGGAGCTGCAGAAATGTTCTGGGTGTGTGAGATACTCAGCACAGCTCCACTCGCACAGTGTGTGTGGCTGGGGGGTTGTTTGCCATACAGACCAGCCAAACACAGAGAAAGGAGCAGGACTGGTGTAGAGGTTGAACAATTACCCTAAAGAACATGCTTTTCTGGCCTGAGCAGCAGATGCAGCCTGTTCTAGTGTCTGAACTCCTGCACAAGTGTTGGCTGTGTTTGAATCTTGAGGTCCTTTTAGCAAAAGGCTCATTTCCAGTCAGGGATCCTGTTACCATTGGGGAGCACCTGCCTTAGTTTTCATCCTGCCTCCTGTGTGTGTTTATCACTAAAGTGTCTCCACTGGGATAGAGGGTATTTGTAAAGTGAAGGATGACAGCTGGGGTGTCCAGGATGAGCAGGTGTTATCCCTGTGTGATCCCATCCCTGTCTGTGTGGGATCAGCAGCTGTGATCCCTGTGTGATCCCATCCCTGTCTGTGTGGGATCAGCAGCTGTGATCCCTGTGTGATCCCATCCCTGTCTGTGTG
>JAWWLZ010000156.1:5679236-5691716 GCA_035041345.1 Poliocrania exsul
TGGAATGGCCCCTGAGCATGGTCAGGATGGACCCAGGGATGCTCCCACACCCCCAGGGGCAGCGTGTCCCAGAGCTGATCCCTCCCTGCAGCTCTGGAATGGCCCCTGAGCATGGTCAGGATGGACCCAGGGATGCTCCCACACCCCCAGGGGCAGCGTGTCCCAGAGCTGGTCCCATCCCTGCAGCTCTGGAATGCCCCTGGGCATGGTCAGGATGGACCCAGGGATGCTCCAACACCCCCAGCCAAGGCTGGAGTGTTAAAGTCCAGATGAAGCACTTCACAGCTTCCCAGCTTTCTGGTTTTTAAGGGAAACAGTGGCAATCTTTCCTACCTGTTGCACATTAGGATGAGGAGATGCTCCCCATGGCTCAGCCTCCTCCAGAGGGCAGTTCAGAGCTGAGCTCCAGCTCCTCTCCAGCAGTGCTGGGGGAACCCCCACACTGCTTGTGCCTCAAAGTAAGTAAATATTTTGGGCTCTGGATGGAGGAGTAGGGGAAGGACCAAGAAGATGGAAGCACTGGAGAATTGCTACAATCATGGAATCCCAGAACAGTTTGGGTGGGAAGGGACCCCTGAGCTCATCCAGTGCCACCCCTGCCATGGGCAGGGACACCTCCCACCAGCCCAGGCTGCTCCAAGCCCTGACCAACCTGGCCTGGGACACTCCCAGGGATGGGGCAGTCACAGCTGCTCTGGGCACCTGTGCCAGGGCCTGCCCACCCTCATGGTAAAAACTTCTTCCTGAAAATGATCCTCAAACACATCACGTGGCCCCAGGAAGAGAAATGGCCCAACCACATCAGTGCTGACTCGTTACCCACAGTGGACTGAACCAAAGCCTGCCTTGTCCTCAGCTGATTTTCCAGGTCCCTGACAGAAATTATGTCCCTTTGATGTAGTGTTTAAAGTGCCAGTTTGTCACAGCTTTTCTGCCAAAGAGCATAAATGGAGCAAAATCACTTCAATTGCTGCCACGGGGTCCCCAGTAGGACAGAATTAAACACTTTGCTACATGACAGCAGCAGTTGGGATATGAAATGATGGTTATTGGAATCGTTTCTCAGTACATTCATGTACTTGTTTCTCAAGTAATATCTGTCTCTGTAAAGGAATAAAACTATAAGGAAAGATGCATCTATTTTGGTTAGGACACAGGGAAGTCTCTAGGTGACTGTTAGCCAGGAACAAGGGCACATGGACATCAGTGTGGGACCACTGAGTGGGTAATTTAAACATCCAACAAACTAAGTTCAAATAAACAGGGTTGAGTGAAGTGACACTGGGGTCCCAAAAAAGGGGAGAAAAGGTCTAAGGGGACAAATCTCCACAGGAGTATTTCTGTCCAGATCAGCAGCCAGGACTTCCAATCCAAGCTGGCCACGAGCCAGCCTGACCCTAATCCAGCAATTTTCCTCCTTGGGAGGATGATGAGCTTTGGGACTGCCCACTTGACTGACACCCATCGCCCTTTCCCCACAACTCACTGATCTCCTCTCACTCCCACGCCCCAATCCAGGCCAGGATGGCACACAGGGAGCTGGGAATGCTGCTGCTGTCACCCTGCCTTCCCTTCCCAAGAGGGGTACAAACTCCAGCTGATTTAGCTCATCTGCCTCCCAAGCCTGGGCTGCTGCTCAGGGAGCTGCTGGTGAGCAGTGACACAATTGCACATCCCACATTTTCGGTGCCTTCCCCTCCTTTGCGTCGCTTCAACTGTTCCTCTGCCTCCACAAAACTCACTGCCTGAACTCACAAGGCAAAAGCTACTCGATTTATTTGCCTGAGGGACCCCAGCCCCCCTGTCAGCTCCCCAGGGAGGGTCCCAGCACCCAAAGCCCAGCCTGCCAGCTCTCCTGGTGTCTGTCCCCACACACCGAGCAGGCTCTGAAACTCCCAGCAAGCAGGACCAGGGAGCTCTCCTTAATCCTCCCTCATCAAACAATCAGCTGTAACTCCAAACAGAATTAAATGTGACAATACCATAAAAGTGCACTATGTTATACAGCTGTATATAACACAGCTCCAGGAGATCCCCCTGCCCCTCTGGAGCTGCTCCCAGCACCGCAGCCATCAGTTGTTATTAGCTGGGCTGATTTAAAGGGGCCTGAGGGTTTCTGAGCTTTGTTAGGACAAACTCCTCCAACATAAAATTTTATGATGCTTCTGAGCATCAATCTAAATGAAGTCGCTCACTGTGGCCTGTTCCCACCTCTCAGCTGTGGATCTGGAGTTTGCATCCAAGGATTACAGTGGTCTGATGTGTTACTACAGTAGGACAGACATGGAAAGCTCGGCTGCTCCTGCTGGGGGTGGGGGGCTGGAGCAGGAAGGGTTCTTGAGGGACAAAACTGCTGAACTGCTGATTGTTCTGTTAATTAAACACACATTAGCTACAACAGGTAGTCAGCAGAGCTGCCACTGCAGCTGTCAGGGCCTGGGCAGGAGCTCGTGCTGCAGGTCAATGTGTGAGCCCCTGGATGAGCTCCCCGGGCTTTGAGGCACCACAGCCCCCAGTTCCACACCCCTACAGCCTGCTGGGAGCATGGAACAGCTGCTGGGACACTCCCAGGAGGGCCTGGGTGGTTACAAGGAGCAGAACAGGTCACTGACTCTGTCTCCCTGGAACTGAGACTGCAGCACATTTATGAGGAAAAGGTGACAGAGCAACCCAGACCCTCTGACTCGCTCAAACTCCTGGTACTCTGTGACCAGAACTGCTCCCCAGGAGCCCCACAGAAACAGGGATGGCATCAGGCACCTCATGGCTGCTCCAGAATAACCCAACTCCCAATAATCCATCAACAGGGGTTTCAAAAACCACCCAATTACCCACTGCAAACTGGAAGGAAAATCACCAAGTCAGACAAAATGCCTGTGGGCTCAGCAACACTCAGAGCAGGCTGATAAAGTGGTCATTGTGAGGTAAACACAAGGAAAAGTGGGGTGCAAAGCTGAGTTTGGTGGGTCTGAGGGAGACCCCAACCTGCAGGGTGAGGGTGAGGATGAAAGCCAAGGCTGGCAAACAGCAAGTGGCTCCTGATGCTGCTTCATGACTCAATTCCCCTCCAGCCCCTAATTACACCCCCTTCAGGATGACTTGTACACAACAGAATTAACTTCTTTCAGTGTTTCAGGAAGTTCTGAGGGGTTGTGGGTGTTATCCCTGCCCTTCCCAGAGCTGGAAGCTGCTGTTGTTTCCCCCCTCGTGTTGTCCAAAGAGAACTCACAGCTGGGTGACAAAGCACAGAAAGGAAAATTAAATTGAAGCTCAAACTTACCCTTTTTCTTGTTTTTCACTGAACTTGGACCTATAAAGAAAGAAAAAAAGAAAATTAGTGAAATTCAGGGATCATTTCAGCAGAGCAAATCCCCATTGCCATTTTAGTTTCCAAGTGGGCAATGGATGCATTTGTGGCCCACGAGGCTGCTCAGGGATGGTCTCAGCTCAGAGCAGAAACCCAAATATCAGAGCATCACAGAGTGGTTTGGGTTGGAAGGGACCTTTAAAGATCATCTGCTCCAAGCCCTGCTGAATCCTTGCAAGCCAAGTTGTTTAAAAACAAGAATAAAATACTAAAACAACACAAAAGCAAAGAATCATCACTAACTGGCTGTTTGAAACAATGGGAACCCAAAGCTCCCTAGCACGAAGAGAAAATATTTACAGTGAAGCTGAGAAATGACAGGACTTTTTGAGCAGAGGCTGAAGTGTGAAACATGTTCCATTGCTTCCCCAAGAATTAATCACGGGTGGGAATGAAGTGCAAAATTCCCCAAATATTCCCTTGCTGTTCAGCAGAGAAATCCCTCCAAAACCTGGGCTTCAGTCATGCTGATCACTGAAATCACCTTTAACTGACATGGAATTGAAACAAATGGAAGGTAACGAGGTTGCTTCGAGTCTGAGGTGGTGGAAGAAGGCAAATTCCCAACAGAAGTGCCATTTTCCCATGGTTGGTTGGGAGGAAAGAAGGGAGAAGGACCAGAGAAATACCCAGCAACCTCACTGATGCCTTTCCAACAGGAGTATTGATTTCCCTCCATTATGCTGTTGGGTCATGGGAAAATCATGGAATTATCTATAAAAGGCACTGTCTATAAATGGTATTATCTATGGATTTTAGGAAGAAATCCTTCCGTGGGAGGGGGTGAGGCCCTAGAATGGAACTCCCAGAGCAGCTGTGGCTGCCCCGTCCCTGGGAGTGTCCCAGGCCAGGCTGGACACTTGGAGCAACCTGGGACAGTGGGAGGTGTCCCTGCCCATGGCAGGGGGTGGGACTGGATGGTCTTTGACGTCCCTTCCCACCCAAACCAGTCTGTGACTCTGATTTAAATGATGATGTCTGCTAATCTGCTGGTTTTGTACAACATTCCCAGAATTAAGCAGGCGGACAGGACACCACAGGTTTCCAACAATGCCCTCCCAGAGCTCCCCAGGAAGCCACAGCAGCAGCTCCACCAACACCAACCCTCCTGTGCTGGGCAGACCAGCTCCTCTTTCTGCACCTTCTGAGCTCCACCAGAAGGCACCAGCTGGTTCACACCATTGCCAGCCCCAAGAAAAGTGTCCTTTAACCCCACCCCCCAGGCCAGGCGAGCGCAGCCCTCGGAGCCACGAGAGCCACGGCACGTTCTGGATCTCACACCCGGAGTGAAAGTCCCAGAGCTGCGGCCAGGCAGGCTCAGGGGGGCTGCCTGCACCCAATTAGCTTCAAAGATGAGTGGGGGAATGAGAACCACATGGCAGGGCAATGTTCACAGGCCATATTACAACACACACATCTGTCCCAGGCACGGCACAGAGAGACGTTACAGCCCTGCCAGGGAAGCTCCGACACACACACAGAGCACTCCCGACACCAGGGGGAAACCGGCACCGGGAGCCTCGGGAGCTTCTGAGGCTCTGGGGTTGCATCTGTTCACCTCCCCACAGCAGGGGGGTGATTTAATTGTGGCACACAGCTGAAGGTTCATCTCGTAGAGCAGAAGGCAGAGTTTTCCTCATTTGTGCTCAAAATGCTCAATTCACGAGCTCTTGCTCAATTTGGGCTACAATGGCAATAAATGACTGAGCCTGAGAAGCTGAGGGCCACAGAAATTTCAGATCAATACTCCCTGAGAACAAAAGGTGCTGAGGCACAAAGCCTGAAAACCTGACTTGACACACACTGCCCCAACAGTGATGTGCAGAGGAGAAAAATTGTCATTAAAAAGTCCTTTCTGGCAGGATTTTCAGAGGCCACAACCAAATATTTAAGCACTAGAGCTTGTTAAATGCTGCAGTGGTTGAACACAGAGATAATACAGTTATACTATAATGGCTGTTCCATCCCTGGAAGTGTCCAAGGGCAGGCTGGATGGGGCTTGGAACAACCTGGGTAGTGGAAGTTGTCTCTGCCCATGGCAGGGGGTGGAACTGATGGTCTTTAAGGTCTCTTTCAATCCACTCTGTGATTCTGTGAGATATTTGAGCCTCTGGTTTTCTGTTAATTGAAGAATAAATACCTACAGGGTAGGGAAGCCTTTCCTGGACTCTCCTCCACTGTCAATCCACCCCTCCATCCCACCCCTCCTGTGGAGAGGCTCTGGGACTCAGAGCCTGTCACCCAACCCACGTTTATTTACTGCAGTTCCATGCAGGCCATTAGATGGTTCCAAGGAAGGTCTGAGGAATGCTATTCTTGAGGTGATTCCTCAACTACCCTGAAGCCATTGCTGCTGCTCTCAAGTTGCTTTGCCTGACTTGAAGTGTTTAAGCTCCCTGCTAACATTTATATCTCCTTTCCCTGGATTTCCTGTAGGAAAAGCCCCTGACTCCTCTGCAGTAACGTGGGCCAGCTCTGGCCTCTGCCAGCTCACTCTCCAGCCCAGGACAGGATTCCCAGCTAAGGTGAGAGCAGGAATGTTGCACACTGGGCTTTGGAGCCCCTGGCTTTGAGCAGCATTCCAGAGCTGGACTTCTCCAAAAGCTTGTTTTCCACAATAAAATAAAACAAAAGGGCAGGATAACAGGAAAGGAGGGAACATCAAGGCAGCAAGAGTGGCAAACTCTGAGGGAAAGGCACAAGCAGGGAAAACATCTCTCTATGGTGACAAAGCCCCAGCCCTAACTGAAGGGCCACCCTGGAATCCCACCGAGCCACCACAAGTGGAAGGCTCCAGACAATCCCAAACCACTTCTAGCAGGAGCACAGTGGGTTCAGACACAAACTTCTCACTTTAGGATGAAGAAAACATTTGCAAGAGGCGAGCTTTTGGTGTGCAAAGCCCCAGCTGTGGCCCAGCAAGCAGCAGAAGACATCTAGCCATGCTTCAGGGAGCAGGTTCCAGCCCAGCTCCTGCAGCCCCACCAGCTGCTGGAACACTTCCAGGGGCTTCAGAAAAAACCAGATGGTGATGCAACCCAAGGATATTACATGTGACATGTTTTCCCTTATAAAGATTAATGGAGTTTACTCTCCCCCCCCTCCGATTCCTCTTTCCTCACGCTACACACTGCTGTGATTTACTATAAATACAGAAATATCCCCAACTTCTTTAAGACATATGCTGATATAAATAGGATATTAAAAAACCCCTGTGTTCCCTTATTAGCTGTGTGTGTGTGGATTAACAAGAAATAGTTTAAATTCCTGCAAAACAGTTCAAAATGGTTTTATTGATGGGAACAGATCTTTGTAATTACACTTATTTTATGCAATACCTATAAAAGGTTGACCATTACAGAAATCAGTCAAACAAAGGACATACCTACAGAGGCTGCTGAATGTGCTCAAATTCCCAGTTGCCAGGAGCAGAATGAAGTCATCCAGTGCCACAACCAGATTTTAGCAGCATCATTCCATTCAGAACAAAGACACCAACTGATGTCTTCAAGGTGTTCCTCCAGTTTGGGGAAGGTTTGCAGCAACCACCACTCTCAGGTACTCATCCATCCTTTGTAGGCTGGGCCAGCCTGTTCTCAGAGTTCCCTGACGGCCCCTGGGATTATTAAGGTGTTCCCTGTCTATTTTCCTGGCACTAAGTTATTGTGGTATATCATCAATCTTCTCACCTAAGCACCAGACTGGTCTGGGGAATGTGTAAGACCAGAAAATTCAACTGAGCCATCTCTGTGTTTCCATCATTACTCTGCCCTGAGACATGAGAGGGTGGAGGGACTGAGGAATTATCTTCATCCCAGGGTACAGACACAACCAGAGACAAAGTCCTGGGGATTACTGAGATGTCAGTGACATACAGAAACAGCACATCACTCCTCATTCCTTTATAAAATACACAGAAAATGGTTAAGCCACAGAATCACAGAGTGGTTTGGGTGGGAAGGGACATTAAGGATCATCCCATCCCACCCCTGCCATGGGCAGGGACACCTTCCACTATCCCAGGCTGCTCCAAACCCCATCCAACGTGGCCTTGGACACTCCCAGGGATGGGGCAGCCACAGCCTCTCTGGGCACCTGTGCCAGCGCCTGCCCACCCTCCCAGGGAACAACTTCTTCCATATATCAAACCTAAATTTCTCCTCTTTCAGTTTGAACCCATAACTCCTTGTCCTATCACCACAATTCCCAATAAGAGCCCCTCTCCAGCTTCCTTGTCACCCCTCCAAATACTGGAAGGAGGTGGAGTGCCCATCCCTGGAGGTGTTCCAGGAAGGACTGGCCATGGCACTCAGAGCTCTGGAATGGGGACAAGGTGGGGATGGGGCACAGGGTGGGCTCCATGGGCTGGGAGGGCTTTGCCAAGGTGGGGATGGGGCACAGGGTGGGCTCCATGGGCTGGGAGGGCTTTTCCAGCCTCACTGACTCTGTGATTCTGTAAACCCAACCCTTCAACCAACATCTCCATCCCTATTTGACCAACTGTGAAGGTGGGAAGAGAAGCTCAAGTGTCACCTGAGACCTGAAGCGATGATGCCCCTCCTGCTGCTCTGGCTGTGAGTTGTCCCAATGAATAAGAGCAAAAACCTCCCCTTCAGTCAAACCTCCAAATTCAGTTGTTTCCTTCCCAGCTCCAGTGCAATGACATTCACTTCATTCTCATGGGTAGGAGATATGCAAAGCTCTCCAAATATTTTGCAGCACAGCCTTATTAATGCCAGACTCTGGTGGAGTTGGGGAGAAGGGATGTCAGCTCCCAACACAAGCCTAATCTAGAACATGTGCCTGGGGGGAGGTTTGCAACCAACATGTTTCCAACATTTTCAGGAAATTTGGTCTATCCAGATGAAAGCTTCTTGGACCCTACTGAACTATCAGTCAGTGATACAAACACTGGAACAAGAGGAATTTTTTCCCTTTCCCTGAAAAAGAAAGTGCTGCCTCACCAACTCCAGACAGAAAGGCCAATGGGTCTTGAAGGGCAGCTTTGGCATTATTGCTCCAGAATATTCAGAAAATAGGATCAATTATAGATCTAGAACAATATCCCAGAAGTAAAACACATCATGTGCCACTCCAAATTTCTGGTGTGTCTTGCCAGAGTGGATTTTTGAGGGGGGGGATGAGGAAGGGGACTCTTCTGCTAAGTGTGGAGGGAAGATGCTGCCCACACTCACAAGGAGAACCCCAGTCAGGGATGTGATGCCCTGGTACAAGCCAGAAGAGATTTCAATAAATCTGAATAGAGGGAATGTGTTCTGTAAGAAAACAGGGAGAGAATTCCTTGTAGAAGGAGGGGAAGGATGAAACAGCACTTGGTGAGTTCCTGTGTCAGGCAGAGCCCAGGGCCATCCAGCCGCCCTTGGCCACCACTGCTGCTTCTCTCCTGCTTTCATTTCAGGCTTGTTTTAAACCTCTCCATGTGGGAATACAAGCACTGCTAATGGTCTGAGTCTGGCTACATCTTGCACTGAGAAGCTCCACCACAGCCCCCCTAAAGCTGTTCCCCCCCTGTCCTCCCACAGCAGCTCCAGAGGGATCCCGAGGGATCCCCTCCTGCTGCTGCCCCTGCCCTGCCCCGACACAGCCCAGGCACAGCTCCCTCTCAGCACCTTTGCCCAGTGATGCCCCCCCTGGGTTCCAGCTGCTGAGCCCCCAGAGCTGCTCAGGGCCAGTCCCTGGCTGGCAGCTCTGACTGCACCCCCTGCACTGGACTGGGCTGCCCCACACCCAGAGCAGTCTCCTCCGGCCTGGCAGATCAAGGAGAGCTTGCAGCTCATTTTGGACTCTTCTGGGGCACTCCCTTGGCTACATCCACTTTTTGAGGCAATTCTTCATCTCTTTGATGGACTTCTCCCATTCTCAGGGGACGTGTCCCACACTGGGGTCACTTCTGGGCTGCTTGGCCAGAGGGTGTGAGAGGAGCTCGTGCCCCAACACCAAGGGCTGAGAATCCTTTCTCCTGTGGTGGGTTTGGTATGAGAGTGGCCTTGTGCTGCCTCCCTACTCCTCTCCTCGCATTCCACCAAAGGACAAGCCTCCCTCCATGTGTCACCCAGATGAGCAGACGCTGCTGCAGGAGCTCCATGGATCAGTAGCCTGCTCCCTCCCCACTCCTCTGATCCCATCCAGCAGCCTCCAGTTCAAGCTCATTGGGCTGAAAACACAGCCCTGGAGCCCCTGGAGCAACACGAGATGCCAGAGCCACAATCTCTCCTCTCAAACAGCTTCAGATGACACAAGATCTCAGCACAGAGCAGGGGTTTTTTTTTGTTGTTGAGAAAGTTTTTTTTCTCCTGCCAGTCCTCAGAGATTTTTGCCTGCTTTGACAAAACCCAGGACTCTTCAGGGAATAACCTGGGCAGGCTCCTAAGGACAGTTAAAAGCAAAGACAGAGAGATAATGCCAACAGCAACAGGAGGCTGGGGTGCAGTTTATCCTGATTTTCAATCGTAATCAAGGGGAAAAAAATCTTGTTACTGGAGTTCAAGATGATCAGAACTGAAGAATGAACAAGACACAGACCTGAGGGACCATCAGTCATCAACCTACTCCAGATAAAGGTGCTGTTGAGCAACCTCCCAGCTGGAAAGGACAGAAGGAGGAGGATGAATGAATGTAGCTGCTCTCATGAATTCAGCAGGTTTTCCACCTTAAAAAGGATGATGAGACTCAAAGGTCAGCAGGTGCTGTTGGAAAGGAGGTGCTGGAGCAACTCCACAGAAACCTTAAAAGCTTTTTGGCATGAGGAAAAATGTAGGAGCAGGATTGTAGGAGAACCAGGCTGGAACAGCACCCATCCTACAGAGGGCTGTCACCTCTGCTGCTGTCACCTCTGTCACGGTGCTGGCCCTGTCCAGGGTGGGAGGGATGGCTCCAGTCACCTCCCAGGGTCCCCTCCACAACCTCAACTCTGCTTCTCCACATCCAGAGCTCTGCTGAAAACCCCTCCTTGCTGCTTTCTCGAGTAAGGCAGAGGTGCCCTCACTCACTGCAATGGGAATTTCCATCACTTTACAGGACACAACAAACAACCAAGGTGATTTCTCTCCTCCACCCCATCCAGATCCACTCTGGGACTGGTGGCAAGGCACCAGGACAACCTGCTGGTACCAGGGAGGCTCTAAAAAAACATCTCCAGGCTCTGCTGAGTAGGTGCAAGGACACCACAGAGCAAATGTGGTCAGGAGCAAAGACGAAATGCTGCTCTCAATTAACTCCAGAGCCACTGTTGCTGGCAAACGAACATTGCCCTGCCTGCTCAGCCCCCCGAGCCAATCACACAGCAATCCCCACCCTTCCCAGCTCCCTCCCACACCACCAGGCCCAGCCAAGTTCCTGGGGTTCACACCAGAACCTGTGGCCTTCATATTTCATTGTCCACACTCTCAGTGGCTCTGGCAGGAGGAGCTGATGTGCCTTTTGTCTCCCTTCAGGCACTTAGGTTGGATTCCAAGCGCTGGGCCCGTAAGCAGAGCTGACAAACAACACCACTAGTTCTAATTCGAGTATCTCAAGGCTTTTTTTGGCTCTGGGTGGACTCACAAGGCTGATGTTCTGTACACCACTGCACCCTATTGCTTCCTTTATCAGTCCCACAGACTGGAACCCAACAATTTCAAGCGTGGTATTACAGCTGTGTTTTTATTCTGTTTGTTTTATTCGGCTGTTGCTTAACACAAAACACTCTGACATTTTTAATCACATCCCACTAAGATAAACAACTAACATATGTCATGAATTCCAGCAGAAATGATTCCCAAGTGGGGCTGCAGCAAGGTTGTAACCCAGCCTACGAGAGGCTCTCCCAAATCGTCTGCTGGATGTCTGAAACGCCCTTCCCACCACGGATCTCCAGAAGGGATCAGGGCAGGTGGAAGGAAATCTCTTGGACTGTCTCGTCCCTGCAGAACTGGACATGTTTTTCTCCTTCTGTCTAATTGGATGGAAAACCTCTGTAGGCTGAGCAGCTGCCTGTGAACTGATGGTTTAATTACATGGAACAGCGTGGAGTTTGTATCCAAGGATCTGCCTTGTGCATCCACATGTGCTTATATGTGGGTAACTCTGACAAGGGGGGTCACCATCACTCCCAGTAACAACAGGCCCTGCTGGACCAGCAGCTGGAGAAGGGTCAGGAGGGTCAGCTCAAGTTCCAGCACAGCCTATGGGAGAAAAAGAGCCATCAGGATCCCAAACCATGGGAGACCAAGAGCCATCAGGACAGCTCTGCATCCCAGACCATGGGAGACCAAGGAGATGGGAGACCAAGAGCCATCAGGACAGCTCTGCATCCCAAACCATGGGAGACCAAGAGCCAACAGGACAGCTCTGCATCCCAAACCATGGCAGACCAAGAGCCATCAGGACAGCTCTGCATCCCAGACCATGGCAGACCAAGGAGCCCTCAGGACAGCTCTGCACCCACCCCCAGGGACAGTCAGTGCAGGTGTCTGACAGTGCCATCGAGGGGACACTGACCAGAGGATTCCTGCTCCTCTCAAGCCTCCTGAACATCCCCAGCAACTCCAACTCTTCCAGTGGGCTGGAACTCTTCCCCACTGCCTTATCCGAACCAGACGGGAGGTACCAGGGAAGGACAAACAGCCCCAGAGCAGCTCCACGGATGGAACAAATCAGCAGCACCTCATCACAGCTTATAAACATCCAAAGAATGAAGCAGGGCTTCTTCTGGAACAATCCAACTGGAAGGGCTGGAGGAGAAGGCAGGAGGCAAATGGAGGCTGCAGAGGGGTCAGAACACTCTGAGCACTGTGAACCCTGAGAGCCAGCACAATTCCCCATCCCAGCCACTCCACAACTGGACTTGCACCTCTCCCAGCAAATTAATTGCTGTTCATATTTAACATCCAGCTGGGACAGCAACAGGTCAGTGAGGAATTCTGGACTCCAGCAGACCACAGAATTATGGAATCATGGTTTGGGTGGGAAGGGACCTTAAAGCTCATCCAGTCCCATTCTCTGCCATGGACAGGGACACCTTCCACTATTCCAGGGTGCTCCAAGCCCTGTCCAACCTGGCCTTGGACACTCCCAGGGATGGGGCAGCCACAGCTTCTCTGGGGAACCTGTGC
>JAWWLZ010000156.1:5710670-5721026 GCA_035041345.1 Poliocrania exsul
GATGGGATGGGATGGCGTGGGATGGGATGGGATGGCGTGGCATGGGATGGGATGGCGTGGCATGGGATGGGATGGCGTGGGATGGGATGGGATGGCGTGGGATGGGATGGGATGGCGTGGGATGGGATGGGATGGCGTGGCATGGCATGGGATGGGATGGCGTGGGATGGGATGGCATGGGATGGCATGGGATGGGATGGCGTGGGATGGGATGGCATGGCATGGCATGGCATGGCATGGCAGGAGTGGTTCAAACAGCCCCAACCAAAACCTGCCCATGGGCTCGTGCTGCCTTTCACCAGCCTGGACTCACCTGTGCCCTGAGAGCCTTCACAGCAGGGGCTGCAGAAAGAACACACACAAACACAGTGCCCACACAGGCACAGAGCCAGCAGAGAGAGGGAAAACAAAGAGAAAGGTTCTGGAATGCTCTGGCAGGGTTTGAGACAGATTCTGTATCAGCTGATGAGCGTTCTGGTGTCCTTGAGCTTTTCAAGGTTTACTTTGAAAGGAGTGAGAAGCAACCAGTGGATGGAGGAGCAAGAGGACATGGAGATAAAAATAAAAATACTTAAAAAGAGAGAATAAATCAACATGGAAAACGACCTGCTACAGTGACAATTAATTAATTAATAGCTGAGCTGTGCATGACCCACCTGAAAAAATGCAAGTTCCATCACCATTCCTTGAGGTCTCAGTGCTTTTAGGTCATTTACTCTCAGTTTTTTCAGGCCCTCTACACAAGCAGGTCCTTGGTGGTGGTTCTCACTCTGATCCGGGAGGGATTTCAGGAGGAAAAGCCACTTCAGGGTTACCAAACTGCCAAGGAGGTGGCAAAGACCTGAAGTTCCCAATGCACTCCATCAGTACCCCCATTCTCATCCTACAACCCTTTGGGACAGACCTTTCTTAACTTTTAAAGCTTTTTCAAGCTCCAGCCTCCTGTGGAACATCCTGTACAGTAACAACTCACTGAAGAGGTTTTGGACAGAACCCTCGGGGTGCTGAGCACCAACCTGGGGGTGTGGATGACCCTCCACAGCCCAACTCTCTCGAGCAGAGACCCAGACATGCTACACCCTACTTGGCTACCCTTTGGACTACCAAAACTTCCTGCTGGATCCACCCCCAGGAGCCCCCAGGCCATCAATCCCAGCAGCCCTGACCCCAGGGAACACCCACTCACCCACTCATCTCCCCAGCAGCTCCAGCCCAACACACGGACCCCTCTGAGCCTCGGGCCCAGACGCTACAAATTAGCTCTAACTATGCAAGTCACAGCCATAACACTGAAACCAAAATCCCAAACAATAGAAGAGAATCTAAACCTCGCCCAGAGACCATTTTCTTGCAATATAATTTTTTTGTAACACTTCCTGCATAAATCAGAGCAGCAATGGCCTGGGTTTGATGACTTCATCTGGGGATGAACATGTGGAAGCCTCTTCTAGTGCAAAGAAAGCTCTTCCAGAATGACCCTGTCCCTGGGCACCACCTCCAGCCCCCTGGGAATGGAGGGGATATGGTGCAATTCCACCCCCTTCACCCCCCATCAGCTACAGGGTGACTTTCCAAACCATCCCAGAACAATCCCAGAATGGTCCCAAAGGACCTCAAAGCCCATCTCCTTCCACCCCTGCCCTGGGCAGGGACACCTTCCACTGTCCCAGGTTGCTCCAAGCCCCATCCAGCCTGGCCTTGGACACTCCCAGGGAGCATTCCCATCAATCTGTCTCTGTCCCACTCCACACAAACCCCTCAGTGCCTCCAAACCATTGTCAGAGCATGGCAGGCAGAAAGCCAAGGCACTGCCCTGCTGGCAGCAGGTGCCAGGTTTGGGGGCACTCGCCCTTCCCTCCCAAATCAGCAAAGCTCCCCTTCAACAGCCTCCTGCAAGTGAAAGCCCTGCCTTCCCCCGAGCTGCTCCAGCACTTTGGGATGCCTTTTTTTCATTAAACCACTCATTCCAAGTCGAGGGCCTTTCCTAAATTTAATTTGAGCTAATCACTTTCTTGCCAAAGGAGACAAACAAATCAAAGGTTTATTCGAATGCCATTGAATTCAGTGCCTGTAAATTCAATTTCTAGCTGTACTTTTGTTGAAACATTTTACGGTGTTAATTACAACAAGCCATGCAAATTAGTCTGCCAGTGGAATAAAAGGCCTGTTATAACAGATAATAAATAGCTTTGAACCATAAGCTCATTAAGATGCTGTTTAAGTGCAGGTCAAGATCAGAATCTTCCTCCCCCAAGCAGGAGGAGGATGTTTGGGGCAGCCCGAGCTGCTGGAGTGGAATGTCACATTCTTTCCAAAGGAAGATCCTGGAGCAAGAGGATGGTCTGGAACCCAAGCCCTCCCTGTCTGCTCTTGGGCTGCAGCTGAGCCAGTGCAGGCAGGTACCAGGAACTCTGCTCGTTATTTCTGCTTAGCCAGGACCAGTCAAATGCCAGGTTTGGAAAAAACCATTATTCCTTTGGTTGAATCCTTGACATCCTCCAAGCCCTGCTCCCCTTTCTCAGATCCATATGGAAAAACAGGTGAAGTGCCAAACACCTTCCTTGCAGTACCTGCAGGAGAAGCTCAACATCCTTCTGTTCTTCCACCTGGATGCAATCAGGTTCCACCTTAACCTGCATCTCAGAGGAGATTGGAGCCCAACACTGCCCAAGGAGAGGCAGGAGGGATGGAGAGGGCTGGAATTCTGTCTGTACAGGACCTGGGAAAGGCTCCACGGACATGGAGCCCAGCAGCAAAGTTTTCCTGCTGGCTGCAGGTCAGCTCTGGGATACGCAGGGCTTTGAGGACATCTGGGTGCTCCTCCCCCTGTGATCCAACAGCCTGAGAAAGAGGAATGTCTCCTGCCAGCATGTCCACAGGCCTGACAGCTGCTGCCAGAGCCAGAGGAGACTCTGCACTTCAAGGGGAGCAGGGGATCTGCTGGGCTGAGCCACAGCAGCAGCCAAGGCTGGCAGGGGACTCTGCTCTGCCACAGGGAAAACTGCCCAGCAGCCAAGGGCTGCCACACAGACCCCTGCCCAGCCCACAGGAACGTGGGAATGCCCCCCAGCCAGAGCCACCCCAGCCCAAGGGGCAGCTCTGAGCCGTCCCCCTGCAGAGCAGCAGCCACACACCAGGGCTGAGAGGGGAATGGCACTGGGATACAGGCAATGAGCACAAGGAAATCCTCTGCCTCACAGGGGAGTGAGACAGGAACATCAACACCAGCACCCTGGTCAGCAGGACACCAGCCCTGAGCTCTGCACCTCACCATCCTTACCTGGGACCCACCTCCAAACTGCCCAGGGCTGCCCAAGCGCCAAGACCTTGCCAGTGCTCCTTCCCTCCTGCCTTTTGGAAGGACACTGGTCCCAGTGCCAGACCCTGTTCCTCACATCACCTGCCAGGGGACGAGAGGTGGCACAGCCTGAGCCTGAGGAACATCCCTTTCCTCTGTGCAGGGCTCAGGGGGCTCATCCAGAGAGGGGGATGTGGATCCTGTCTGTACTGCCAGCTCCCAGCAGCAAGGTCACCATCCTGCTCCCTGCTGGGAGAAGGTTCAGGTGCTGTGTCTGCAGCTCCAGCAGAGGAGCATCATCACAGCTGTGATGCCCACACAGTTGGGTCCTACAGGAACCATCCTCTCCTCACTGAACAGCAAATGAAGTGACAAAAAACCCAACAATCATCAATCAAACAAGTCTCTCAACACCATCACTGGCTCTCCTACAGACTCAAGCCATGTCCTGCCTAAGGGAAAAGAAGGATTTACCACAGAGACCACCACCCACAGTCCTTCAGGCACCATCTCCCTGCCTTCCTCAGGGAAGAAGGGGAATCCTGGGCAAAGCACCTCCAGCTGCTCTGCTCTCCAGGGCCAGGCAGGCTGCAGATGTTCCAACATCTGGCACATCAATGGCTCCCCTTGATCCCTCGGCATGGACACCAGCCCATTGATCTGAGCTAACATGGATATCAAAACACAGCACAGGCAGGTGTCTTCCCCCCACTTGGCCTTTTGGCTCTGTTTCAAAGGCAAGAGGAGCCACCAAGAGCTGCAGGGAAGTCACAGAGCTCTGGCTGGAGGTGACACGGTGGCTCAGCACTCCAGGCTGGGTTCCAGCAGATCTGGGGGGTAATGTGGGCTCAGCCACCTCTGCCACTTTGGCCATGGAGGCTCCTCAGCATCAACAGGTTCTCATTTACAGACAGGGGTGAAAAACTCCCCAGTCAAACCATCTTCCCCTCCGAAGGGCTCTTGCAAGAGTGAAATCACCCAAAGTAGGTCCAAAATAGGATTTCAAATGGAAAGCAAAGCCTGGAGCTTTGCTCTGTACCTAAATTTGTAGTCAAGAAGGAAGAGCCTTGACCAGATTCTCCAGGTATATGAAATAATCACAATGTGGAAGAGAAGAAAGAGCTGAGATTTGGGCAGAATTAATTATTCTTCTCCCAAGTTACAGGGCAAGAGGAAACGGCCTCAAGTTGGAGCAGGGGAAGTTCAGGTTGGATATCAGGGAAAATTTCTTCATGGTAAGGGTTGTCCAGCCCTGACCCAGCTGCCCAGGGCAGTGCTGGAGTCCCCATCCCTGGAGGGATTTAAAGGCCCTGTGGATGTGGCACCTGGGGACAGGGTCAGTGGTGGCCTTGGCAGTGCTGGGGGATGGTTGGACTTGAACATCTCAGAGGGTTTTTCAACCTAAATGATCCTGATATTGTATGAAACAGAAAATGAGACCAAGCCCAAAGAAAAAGGGGAGTTTGAGGCGAGGTGGGGGCACAGAACAGGGCTGGGCCCTTCTGGGGCCTCACAAAGGTCTGAAGGTTGGGTTGGTTCAACCCCAGTGCCCATGGAGGGCTGAGATGCCTCCAGCTCCCAGCTCTGGAGACATAAGTCTCATTTATCCTCCCTGGAAAAGTATGGGCAGCTTGAGAGGGATCTGGAAGGTTTGTGCTGTAAAAAGAGAATGGCACAACACAGACAGAAGGAATTTTCCATTCAGCATTAATTTGTTTCCATTAACACCCAATTCCATGGCTCACTTTTAGAAGAAAAGCCCTTTTGTTACAATTTCAGGGGCTGAAAAGGCCAATGAAGGCCTGAAAATCCTCCTCCCCAAACAGGCTTCTCTACATGAAACTGCCCTCAGAAAGGAGCAATATCAGGGATTGTGTTCCTGCCGTTTAAAAGTCACCTACACAAGAGTTTGGTCTGCTCCTGCCCTAAGTTATTCTGTCATCACCACAGGAAATTCCATGGAAAAGCAGCAGCCATAGGAATAACCAGCAGCTTCAGGAATAAACTCCTTCCATTCTCTGCATTCTTTGCAAAGAATCCTCAAACGGTTTGGGGTGGAAGTGACCTTAGAAATCCTCTCGTTCCAACCCCCTGCCATGGCAGGGACACCTCCCACCAGCCCAGGCTGCTCCAAGCCCCGTCCAACCTGGCCTGGAATTCTTCCAGGGATGGAAAGGGAAAGGCACAATCCATAACTGGAACAAGGAAGGAAGTTCACTTAAACCAGATGATTAAAGAAACAAACAGAAAGGTGACTCTGCCCTTCTTCCCTAAAGACCAACCAAAAAGGGAAGGGAAACAAAAGCTGTGGGAGTCCTGCAGGTAAAAAGAGGAATAGAAGTCACTTACCAGGTTGCAAAAGGGTTTTTTTTGAGATGTGTCTATGGTTTGACAGATGAAACACTGGATATTGTAAACTTCTGCTACAGAGCTGATGCCAACTCTGGGAAATCCAGAACCAATTGCAAATACTGACTTATAATAAAGATATTTGAACAAGTGAAAGGAAGTTTGACAGAGGAATACAATTCTTTGGAGCTGGCCAATGCAGCCTCTGCACACAAGATACTCTGAGCCTGTTACTGAGTATCACAAACCACTTCCCTTTGGTCTCCTACTCTCTTTCTAAACCCTTTTATGGTGGATTTGAGACTTTTTCAGCAATTTCCAGCCAAGCTGATACAAACCTGCCATGCAAGCCCTACTCCTGCCATGCCATGGGTGCTGGTGGGGCCCTGGCACAGGTTGGGCAGAGAATCTGTGGCTGCCCCATCCCTGGAAGTGCCCAAGGCCAGCTTGGACAGGGCTTGGAGCAGCCTGGGCTGGTGGGAGGTGTCCCTGCCCATGGCAGGGGTGGCACTGGATGATCTCTCAGATCCCTTCCCACCCAAACCATTCCCTGATTCTGACACACTGAGATGGGGTAGAAGGGGCAGGAGGGACCACAGAGCCCTGAGCCACAGTTAAGGGAAAGCAAACCCACCAAAGAGGTGTGACCATCCTGCCATCACCCATCACACCACTATGGGTGGCCCATGGGTGGGACACAGGCAGGGGGCAGGGAAACCCAGCCCAGGGTAGACTCCCAGTGCAGGGGCTGGGAAGTGACAGCAGCTGAGCAGGGCCAGGTGGCTCTGAAAGAGGGAGGAGAAGGGGATGCTCCAACCACCTGCAGGGAATGGCAGCTCCCCCAGGGCAGGGAGCCCCACCAGGGCACAGGGGCACTGAGGGCACCAGGGACACTGCAGAGCACACAGCACCCTCCTGGAGAGCCAGGGAAGGGGATGCAGCCGTGGGAGGGCAGCTGAGAGGGACAAGGACATCCCACAGCCCAGCACACGCTGGCAGTGCCCACTCCCTCCAACCCCCAACCCTGGGCATTCCCAAAATCCAGCAGGGATCACCCCCTGCCCCTCTCCCTCCCGCCTGGCAGGTCCCACATACGTGCACTGCACTCTGCCTTTCTGCACAGCCCCAAATCTGCTTTGTTAAAGGTTTTGAGTTGTTTTTTGTCTTTTTGCTGGTTATTTTTTTTAATACTATGTTTAAAGTTGTATATTGTTCCAAAGTTTCCTTGTTTCATGTCATTGTTTGTTACTGTGTTTGAAAGTTGGCACATATTTGTTCAATTAAAGATTTATTTGCACTATTTGTTGAATAAAGATTATTCTTGCTAAAAGCTAAATAAAGTTTCATAAAAACTCACACATCCCATAAACAAAATACAATGTCCTTTCCAAAAAAGCGTTGCACAAAACATTTCAAAATCACTCAATTCATTATACAATAAATCCACACACAAAATAACAGGACCTTGCCAGAATACATCATAAAATCTCATTACAACACTTTCAGAGCAGAGCTTCAAAGCGGGAACACAAAGGCCCCACCAGCCCCTCGGCCCCCGAGCGCCGGCGCGGCCGCAGCGGCTCCGCGGTCACTCCGGCACCTCTGGCAGCACCCCTGGGTGCCACCCCAGCAGCTCCAGCCCCGGGGCTGCCCCTGCCATGGGCGACACCCCATGGCCATGGTGTGGGATCTCCCCATGCTTGGAGTGGAGTGGCACTCACAGCTGGAGCGGCAGCCTCAGCACCTCCAGTGGCACCCCTGGGTGCCACCCCGGCAGCTCCAGCCCATGGGCTGCCCCTGCCATGCCTGCACCCCATGGCCATGGTGTGGGATCTCCCCATGCTTGGAGTGGAGTGGCACTCATGGCCGCAGCAGCTCCGCGGTCACTCCGGCACCTCCAGCAGCACCCCTGGGTGCCACCCTGGCAGCTCCAGCCCCGGAGCCTCCCCTGCCACACCTGCACCCCATGGCCATTGGAGTGGAGATACCACTCATGGCCAATGTCATACAGAAGCCACCAAGCCACGAGATCACATAGAGCCACCGGAGCACCCAGAGCAGAACCCACCCAGCACCCAAACCCCACAGACCCTGCCAGAGCCTGGCACACCAACAACCAGGGTATGGTGGTTATGGTTGTGAGCTGAGAAATAAATCCTTGAAGTCTGCACTGAGGGCTGGGGTGGAGATGCTGCTGTAACACACTTGGGGAGGGAGTTCCAGCCATGAAAACGCATCCCTGGGCCCGGTGACAGCCCCGGGATCCACCTCCAAAGGAAAATGCAGCCCCACTGGCTTGTTTGCTCCTGGCCAAATGCCAGCACTGACCATGGCACCTTTGGGCAGCACTGGCCTTTGGGCACCTCAAGCTGGCACAGAGGACAGTGGCACTGCCACCTGCCCTGGGCACACCAAAATGGGAATCAGAATACACTGAGCTGGGAGGGATTCCCAAGGACCATCCAGCCCAACTCCTGGCCCTGCACAGACACCCCAACAATCCCACTCTGTCCCTGTCCTGTTGTCCAAACCCTCCTGGAGCTCTGGCACCTTGGGGCTGTGCCCACTGCCCTGGGGAGTCTGGTCAGTGCCCACCACCCTCTGGGGGAAGAGGCTTTTCCTGAGGTCCAACCTAAAGCAGTTCCAGGCAAACCCAAACCCAAGTGAGCCCAGTGCCAAAGCTGTGCCACCACACACCATCCCTGTCCCTGAGCAATCACAGCAACACCTGGCTGTGAAAAACTGACTTCTTCATTTACAACTCCACAACGCCAATATTCGTCCCCCAGCCAGAATTTGGAAGCTGGAGAGGTCTGGGGGTGTTTTTCCCAGGTTTTAAGTGCCAGAAGAGGAGCCCCCAGCACTGAGGGCTCCCAAAGGGCGATCACCGAGCACCAGCTCTGCTCCCTCCGGCAGAAATCCACAGCTTTATGGATGCTCTCACCTACTCCCCTCTGAGCACCAGCTGCCCATGTGGATCTGGTTAGCTGGGAGCAGCTACTCCTCAGCAGCGCTGGCAAAAACCCCTGGGGAAGTCCCAGAGGGCGAGGGAAGGGATGACTGAGCAGGCAGGGCCATGGCAGCGGCCAAGCCTCGCCTGGCTGGGTGTGCCAGAGCACCCGGGCTCTGCTGAGCCAGGAAAACTCAGCAAGGACACTGGGAAGAACCTGCTGAGAGAGAGCGATGAGGCGATGGAAGAGCTTTCCAAGAAAAATGGATGTGGGGTTGGCTCTGCTGCCTGAGCGGCGAAGGGGAAGCGGCAGACAAGGGAACAAGGTGATCATTAAGGTTCCTTCCAACCCCAACCACTCCATAAAGACCACAGCACTGATTCCCTGTCTCCTGAAAACCCAGGTGCCAACAGACACATTTTCCACCTGGAAAAGCTCCTTTAGTTGATTAAAACCAGCTGCTAAAGCTCATGCCAGAGGAGGAGGGACAGCTGAAGGACAAAGAGCCCTAAAACAGGTCTTGGTGGGAAGATCTGAGGTACTCAAAGGTCACCCCATCCCAAAGGAGGGTTAAAACTCTGCTTGTTCCTGCCATTTCAAGCACATAATCCCTTGCATTAGTTGCTAGAGACGCCTCCCTCCCTCCCCCTCCCAGTTCTTGGTGCCTCTCTGGTCTCCCCAGGCAGAGCAGGATGAACTCATGGTGGTTTCCCAATCCTGACCGGGGGCTCCGGGAGCTACTGGCAATACATTTAATAAGTTATTATGCAAATCAAAACTGGACGCGGCCAAGTGAAATATGCGGCCTCTTCAAGTCCCATCTGCATCACAGCAAGGATCTCAATGAACTTTAAAATGCTTATTGTCACCACAATGGGCAATATTATATTCTAGTTTGGATCTGTTCCTTCAGAGCATTAGCTCTCATTTGGAGATATTTTTAGATTTTCCTATCCCACTCCTCATTATGAAACACTGAGCTGCAGATTGATTTATTTCTTAAAAGCAAGTTGCTGTTTTCCCAATAACAGATTTAACAAATTTGTTCCACCTGTTCAGTTATGCTTCCAATGTCTTTTTTGTGGTTTCATTGAAGTTTTTTTTAATCCAAACCTCAAAGACTCCAAACTCAGCATTAAAAGACAAGCTCAGCATCATCACTACCACTCACAATTCAAATGCTGCTCCAAATTACTGCAAGCTTTCATTTGTAAGTCGATACAGACAGCGAGATTATGGAGCTTAATGGCTGTGGGCACAAACACACGCTCTTCCAGGGGCATTCTCCTACTGTAAGTCCTGCTGCAGTGGAACAGGGGCTCGCTGTGTCTTCCTCACCATCCTCCTCCCTCACCTCAGCCAATCTCAGCCCCTCAGCAGGGCTTTTAAACAGAAACAGAATAATCCTTCACATACCCATCAGAGCCCCTCAAGCCCAGGGGTTTCCATCCCTTTATCGTAGCAGCATGAGCAGCTGTGGCTGCCCCATCCCTGGGAGTGTCCAAGGCCAGGCTGGAGGTGTCCCTGCCCATGGCAGGGGTGGAATGAGTTGTTCCCATCTAGACCCAAGGAACTCCTTCTAAGAACAGCTCACCAGCTTAAACAACCTATTTTGTGTAACCTTAATTCACAACTGACCATGTGAGGAGCCCAGGTCTTAAGAGAACAGTTTTCAGCTTCCCCAAATCATTGCTCAGGAAACACCTGAGGGGCAGCATCTCAGTGCAGTGATGGCTGTGGCCAGGGGGGCACACAGGG
>JAWWLZ010000156.1:5721126-5734372 GCA_035041345.1 Poliocrania exsul
CCCCCCCCCCCCCCCCCCCCCCCCCCCCCCCCCCCCCCCCCCCCCCCCCCCCCCCCCCCCCCCCCCCCCCCCCACGGGGACAGCCTGAGAATTCAGCCTCATTTATATGCAGAGAGTTCTGCTCTGGAGGTACCACAGGGAGAAAAGAGCACCAAGATCCTGCATGAAATAACTCAAGTCCTTTCAATCTGAAAACAGGCAATGAGAGCAGAGCCTGAGAGGGAATAATCACAGAATCATTTGGATGGAAAAACCTTCTGAGGCCATTGAGTCCAACCATCCCCCAGCACTGCCAAGGCCACCACTGTCCCCAAGTGCCACATCCACATGGCTTTTAAATCCCTCCAGGGACAGTGACTCCACCACTGCCCTGGGCAGCTGGGCCAGGGTTGGACAACCTTTTCCATGAAGAATTTTTCCCTAATATCCAACCTGAACCTCCCCTGGCCCAGCCTGAGGTCATTTTGTCTTGTCACTTGGGAGAACAGACCAACCCCACTGTCTACAACCTCCTTTCAGGTAAGAGAGAAGGTCCCCCCTGAGTCTCTTTTTCTCCAGGCTGAGCCCTCCCAGTCCCCTCAGCTGCTTCAGACCCTTCCCCAGCTCCATTCCCTTCTCTTGTTGAGAGGGACCCTACACTGACCCAGGGTCTGAGGGGCCTCAGCAGTGCCCCAGTCACAGTCTGACCCTCTGTGGCTCAGAGATTCACTCAAACAGTGAGAACCACCAGCCTTGGGGTCTCCAGACCACAGTTTGCATCAAGGCCCAGCACAGGCTCATGTAGCCCCCCCTCAGAACTACCCCTGAGGCCACCACCGAGGCTGAACCCCGCCCAGTGACACAGCTGGACCTCTCTATGACCACCCAACCTCCAACTCTGCCACCAATCCCACCCAATACTCAGCCCAACACTCCCTGACTTCCATCAATGTGGCACTGGAAGATGCAGCAAAGTCCAACATGTCTTTGGAGCCTCTTGACCAGCAAAGCCCAGCTCTGCTGACCTGCAGATGCAGCACTTCTGAAACACACTGATGGTCTTCCTTCCCCATGGACATCAACCCTGGCAGATCATGTTGGAAAAACCCTTTAATAGACACAAAGACCAAACTCAGCCCAAACCATCCACCAATTCGTTATCTCCAAACGAGCAGCACAATCCGCTGCACCCAAAGCCAAAGCTGAGCACTGGGCATGACTCTCCATCCCTCTGCAACTCAAGCTGTCACATCTCCACTGGCTTCCAGTCAACCTAAATCACTCCCATTATGGTGTCAAAGCCATCTCCACACCAAGCCCAGCTGAACCAAACCACCTAAAAGCCACCACGGCAGCCGCCGTTGGGGACACGGGACCAACAGGGCATCACACAGGACATGAACAATCTCTCCCATCTCCAAACCGCTGGTAACCACCATAAATTTTCCCTACAAAGTCCAAGATCTTCAAACCCAGAGCACCAGCCTTAAAAAGCCCCATCGAGGCAGCCGCCCTGGGTTTTGTCCCTGCTGTTGCACGGCAGGCGCCGCCAGCCCGACGTGTCGCGACAGGAGAGCCCTGCGGAGCCGCGGCCAGAGGAGCCCCCGGCTGCTCTCGCTGCCAGACCCCTCCTCAAAGCACAGCTAACCGTGCTGCTCCTCCTCAACCAACCTCTTCGCCAGCATGAACACCCCATCTGGGCCCGTTTCGGGGCAGGACAGAACACAGACGAGGGGAGGCAGATTGGTGGGAGGGCAATAACTCCGGCTCCGTTCTGGGAACATCGGGCAGATTTCATGGGGAGATGTCAGCCCCTCACACTGAGGGCAGCGGCATTTGCCCTTCAGCGAGGAGAAAGGCATGTCAGCAACACAAACCAAACGCAAATGTCCCCATTGCCAGGCGTTTCTGCCAGGAATCACAATCCCAGTGTCATGTTTCTTAGGCCCTTCCTTGTACAATAACCCTCGAAGGCCACACTTCCAGAGTTTTATTGCTTGGAATTTCACATGCCAGAGCTCACAGAGCATCCCAGACACCCTTTGGACCAGCCTCACTGCAGAGCCTTTCTGCATCACACAAAATCCTACTGAAGTCAAGGGGAGCAGCTGGATCAGGACTAACATCACCACTTTATAACCTGCAATAAACTATTATTCCTGATTTTTCAAGTCAAAGTGAACCCAATCCTCACAAATGCAGTTTGGCTTCATTCTTCAAACACACACAACGACCAGAACAGAGGGGATGGTGGGTGAGCACGGGGCACAGCACCCTGAGCCTCCCAGAAACATTTATTACTGTTTAATAACATTTAAGACCAATCCCAGACCCAGCACAAGGGAAGGTGAAGCCCAGTTGGGGAGGGGGTGAAATGGCTTTTGGGGTCACAGGAAAGGCTGCCCAAGTTACTCCCCTCCATGCCTTCCAAACTCAGTTCTTACTGCCCAAGCCAAATGTTGCCTTTAGTTGTTCTAAAACCTCCTCCAAGAGCCTCACAGACTGAAGCTAAAAAGCATCACGCAACCAACTCAATTGCAGTGTTTTCAAAACTTTGTTTCGTGCACTATCTCACCACCCTTGGCCTCTCTCCAATTAACCACTAAATGCCAAAGAGTCAAACAAAGAGCAAAAAAATCATTTGTTATCTGGAAGCTGCATCTGCTGACAAACCCTGCAGTTTTTGTTGCTATTGTTCTCCAGGTTTGGGCTTTTTGAGCACTTAACGAGAACAAAATCGTTTGGTGAATGTGTCAGGAGACCTTCCCTGTCAGCCGTCGCCTCGGGCTGTGATTTCTGTTCACAGACATAAAAATTTTTGCTATTTGCCAGATTTCAGATAGCACCCTTGGATCCCCTGGAAGATACCTGGCTGCTGTTGTACAGCAGGAACATTTAACTGCTTCAGTGCCAGCTCCTGACACCAGTTTGGAGCCCCACGGCACCTGCACCGGGACCTGACCAGAGGTGACTGCCCATCCACCCCATCTCAATTATCATTTATGACTTGGGTTTTCAGCACCTTCAAACATGGAAAAAAATGATTTTGAGCCAGTAGGACCCAAAAGCAGAGAAGCTCATGGTCAATAAGGTGGGGGGACACCAGCCCAGGGGTCTCTGGGGTTTTCCTCCTTAGCCCACCTGCAACCACCTGCACACAGCTGGGCTCAGAGAGTGACCAGGAACCAGCTAGTCAATATTCCAGCCAAAATCCCTCCTTGGTCCAACATTTAGGTACCAGAGGAGAAGAACTTGAGTTACTCTCAGCTTAATGTCACACCCAGCCCTCACCCCAGCAGTGCAACTGCAGAGGGACCTCATGAGAGGTGAGGATGGAAAGAAGGGAATGGGAAGCATCACTGAGAACGTCCAGACTCCACATCCCTTCCAAAGAGCCCAGTTGTCCTGCAAAGCAGGAGCAGAGCAGCCCAGCAGCTTAGGGAGGAAAGAGTTGACAGCCCCTTGCTGCATCCAGCCTCATTTTCCTTGGCAAATCCCGGCTGTTGTTGGAAACCGGTGCCAGAGGGATCGGCTGAGCGGAGCCTGCAGGAGAACACTCTGCATTTAACACTTGATGACCTCACGTCTCCAGAGCTCATCCTGCAGCCCCAGCCCGGCTGGCACACAGAGATGGCACATGAGGAACAGCCCTGGCACCTGGCACAGCCCACGGGCTGCCCAGCCCGGCTGGCACACGGAGATGGCACACCTGGAATGGCCCTGGCACCCAGCACAGCCCACGGGCTGCCCAGCCCGGCTGGCACACGGAGATGGCACATGAGGAACAGCCCTGGCACCTGGCACAGCCCACGGGCTGCCCAGCCTGGCTGGCACACAGAGATGGCACACCTGGAATGGCCCTGGCACAGCCCACGGACTGCCCAACTCAGACTGCCCAGCCCTGCAGCCACCCCCGGCAGTGGCAGTGCCATTCAGGTGTCTCTGGGGTGGGATCCTGCTCCCACAGGGATGTGCTGGGCTCCCCTCAGAGCACACACCAGCAGATGGGCCCTGCTCTGGGGCTTCACCACCAGCTGGGCAGGCACAGCGAGGGTGATGCCAAGGTACCAGGGGCAGCTGTGGAGCCCAGCCTGGCTCCCAGTCTCCATGGCATGGTGGTAAAGGGATTTAGGGATTCCCCTGATCCACCTGCTGCTGGTGCTGAGCCTGAAATTAGAGCCTTAAAGCCCGTCCTGTTCCACCCCCTGCCATGGGCAGGGGCACCTCCCACCAGCCCAGGCTGCTCCAAGTCCTGTCCAGCCTGGCCTTGGACACTCCCAGGGATGGGGCAGCCACAGCTTCTCTGGGAATTCCATTCCAGGCCCTCACCCCCCTCTCAGGGAGGAATTTCTTTCTTGTAGCGTCCCCCTTCTGGTTTAAACCCATCACCCCTTGTCCTGTCACACCAAGCCCTGAGCAGACCAGCAACCCGAGTCCTATTCTGAGCCAAAACAACTCTTGTCTACAACAGGAAAGAACTCCATGTTGGCAGTAAAAATATTGTTAAATACAAGATTTATTAGTCCTTTAAAAATGACAATTAACTTCTTTAAACTTTGCCTTCTCCACCATCAGCTTTTGACCTCAAAAATCTCCCACAATTTCCTGCAGGAGCACATGGAAGCAACTCCTGCCCCTGGATGGGATCAGCTCCTTCCCAGCAAGAGTTAACAGCCAGACTGAGCAAGCACCAACAAGCCCCTCCACGCCCCAGGCAGCCAACTCCTCATTGGGTTCATTATCACTAAAAAGATACAAACAGCTGCACTGTAAGACCCAACTATTTTCTTCACGGGTTTCCATCCTGCTCTCTGGATGTACCTCATCAGCTGCACGTCCAGGAACTCCCAGTTCGATCCAATTTTTCTGCCACAGGGAATGTTTTATGGGAAAACGTGAGAATTCAAGACTTCCAGGCAGAGCCACTGCCCCTCCTGCAGCCCCAGGAACAGCAGCAACTGCAGTGAAAAAGTAAAATAAACCCCTCACTTCTGAGCCTGAACGCTCATCCTCTCGGCATCGAGGCAGGTTGGCAACAGTTCCAGCCACCAGCTCTAAATGCTTTATCCCATTTTCCTATCCCATGGGAAAATTAGAATAAAGTGCTGGTTAAGGGCAGCAGTAGCTCAGCAACTGTTTGAAAAGTTGAAGGAAATAATTGCTTCAAAATTATTTCCTGGATTAATTTCACCAAGCCCAGCACGTGGAGAAGACTGGAAGGATCCCACAAGGCTGTTGAGGCCATTAGTGCCTGTCCCACACGGTGTCCCATCCTCACACCTCCCTGGGAAACCCAGGGAAAGCCACTCACACTTCACAGAGCAGAAAAGAAAAGGAAGGATTCAAAGATTTATTTCTTTTTAGAAAACATGAATATTATTGTCAAATAGTAATGATAGTCCAAGATGTTAATGTCATTTTTCTGCCCTGCTGAACAGGGCACACTGGTCTGCTCACCCCTCTGGGAAGTAATGCCAACATCAGTCAACTAAAGAAAGAAATGGAAAAGGGAGAAGAGACAACAGGGAAGTTGCCCAGAGCAGCTGTGGCTGCCCCATCCCTGGGAGTGTCCAAGGCCAGGCTGGACAGGGCTGGGAGCAACCTGGGACAGTGGGAGGTGTCCCTGCCAATGGCAGGGGTGGCACAAGATGAGCTTTAGGGTCCTTCCAATGCAAGCATTCCATGACTCTGTGGTGACAAGATGAGGTTTGTGCAGGACCACAACCCGACACAGCATCTCTGCCCCCCACACATCACTCACAATTCCAGAGCCTGGACCTGCTCCGAGGTGGATTTGACTTCCAGAGCTGGATTTTACTTCCAGTGCCGACATAATAAACATCCTCATAAACATCCTCACCATCTCCCCTCCTGGTGCTTTGTGCTCAGGAGAGGCTGAAAGCCCAGAGGTGCCATGAATTGCAAAGAGGGATTAAGGGACAAAGGCGGCCCTTGGAGGGACCCCATTGCCCTGGGATGGGATTTAACCCGCTGTGTCACCTCTCTGGGACACCGGGCACTGCCAAGGAGGGGAAACAGCAGAGACAGGGAGGGTCTGACCTCCCAAAGCCACATCTGCACCCCCTCAGTGGCTGTGCTGGCCCAAACCGAGCCCACGCCTGGGCCAAGCCCGAGGCAGGTCTGGCAGGAGGGTGAGCCTTCCCCAGCCCTCTCCTCCTCCTCCTCACTGCTCCTGGAAGCAGCTGGCAGCTCCCAGCCCTTGTGTCCGTGTCCTGCTGCAACACACAGTGAGCACAGCACAACACAATCCTGGCCATGCCAGCAATGCCAGCGAGAAATGTCCACCATGGCAACACCACGTCACACAACGCCTATGGCAGCAAAGCCACTGCAGCAAAGCCACCCAGCCCAACCTCCTGCCACCCAGCCCAACCCAACCTTGGGCCATTCAACACAACCCAACCCAACCTCCTGCCACCCAGCCCAACCTCCTGCCACCCAAAGCCCACCCAAACCACCCAGCTCCACCCCACACCATGCAATGACACCTGACTCTGATGGGCCCCTCCCAGCACAGCAGACTCTGTGATTCTCTGTCATGCCACACAGCCCCATGCCATGAGCCCCCTGCCATGGCAAGGCCATGCCACACACAGCCCCACACCATGCCATGCCTTCCCCCAACATGCAGAGCCAGGCAACACCTGCCACTGCAAAGCCAGGCAGCAAAACCCCAGGACACACAACCCCAGGCCATGCAATGCCCTTTGGGGCAAGGTGATCCAACCCAAAGTCAGGCCATACAGCCCCATGACATGCAACATCCACCACTGCAAAGCCACACGACCCAGTGCCCACCGCTGTTTGCCCACACTTCGCCCAGTACAAACTGGAACAAGCTCCTGAACAAACCCAAGTGGAGGCACGTGCTGGTGCCAGGGGCCTTCACTGCCTGGTTCCTCTCACTCTGTGCAGAGCTAAAGCACTTGCAGCCCCACATGCCACCTCCAGTGGCTGGCAGGGCTGTCCCCAGCAAACAGAGGTGCAGCCTCAGCAGGAGCATCCTGGCACTCCCCTTTAGGAAGGAGTCACAGCCCTGGCACCCACCAATGCCATCCTGCCTCGTTAGGACTTAGAGCAGCATTTCATTTGGCCTTATGGAAAGAGCTCATTTTCCCAGGCCCCCATCTGGGAGTGATTATTCCTGGGGTAGCAGCATCCAGGCCCGAGTGGCATGGGCACCATTAGCACACAAACCCCAGGGTTTAACGAGAGAGCCCTTGCACTGCAACCACCCCATAAAGGCACTTCACTGTGTCCAAATTGCACCCAAACCTCCCTGTAATTCCAGGCCTGTGCACACGGGTCCTGCCAGGTTACACCTCTTCAGAGACACACTTACACTCACACGCTGCCCTGAGTTCACTCAGTGCTTCACAGCCCCCAAGCCCCCTCAGCCTCTCCCACACTGGTTACCTTCTGCAGCCAGACACCTCTAAAAATAACATCCTCCCCAAGTGTTGAAAGATATTAAAATATAAAGCCATTAACATATAATAAGACTGGAATGAGAGCTCCGCATGCTCTGAAGCTCTCGGGGTTTGGCTTCCAGTCAAGAAAAATATATTGGATTAGTATGAGAGCAAAATTAGGCTGGTGTGCAGTTTAATTAGCATTACAAGACACTACATGTGTATGGGAGAGCAGAGAAGATTTATGTTATTGTGCGGTGAGAAAAATAATGTTAAAAGGTTGGAATAATATGGGTTTGATAGAGCGCTGTGTACTCTGGGGTTAAGGGAAAGAGAACTCTGGAATGCCACTGAGTGCTCCTAAAAACCCAGGGAGCTCCTCAAAAAATTGTGGAAACCCCTGCAATTTGGTCACAGGTCAGTGAAACACTTACTCTGGCAACAACACTGTTGTCTGTCAAGGAATTCAATAAACTCTGGTCAAATGTCCTGGTCCTCACACAGAGTCACAGTATTTGTGCTTCACAAAATGAGCAGAAAATGGAAATAAAGCACACACAGCTCAGCTGTGGAAGGGGACGGTGGGGCAGAGCTGGCAGGAGCCTGGAAGGGCAGGAGGCAGCACACTCCAGCAGTGTGCTCCCTGCTGCTGGGGCTGTTCCCCTGTTCAGCACATTCCTGTTCCCAACAGGACATCAGCGTCCCCACACTGCTCCATGAGCTGCAGCCCATCCTCCTCTCCTTCCTGGGCATCACTGGGTGCATCTCCCCCTGTCCCTGCTGGCCACAGCTCTCAGCTGCCCGTGCTCCCCAGGGCTACAAACCCCCTCCTGTCGACAGAAACGTCAAGACAGCAGTTGGGATTTATATTTCATATTTTCCAACTGCTTCCTCTCTCCCAGAGAAGAGATTTTTCTTTATTTACCTCCTCACCACTGTCACCTTCCCACACTTTGGGGGTGTCCACTCAGCACCATAAATCTGGGAATAAGGATGCTGGGAAGGTGCTGACTGAGTTGAAGATGTCCCTGCCCATGGCATGGGGGTTGGACTCAATGGCCTGGAAAGGTCCTTTCCACCCCAAACCATTTTGTGATTGTACAACTCCCAGGGAGCAGCCAGGCTGTCCCACACAGCCACAGGAGTCTGTCTGTCCTCACAGCAGGAATGAACCCCTCACACACCCAGGGATGCACCTCCAGCCCTCAGGGCTCAGCTCCTGCCCTATTTAATTTCCCAAAGGATGCAGCACATCCAGAGCCTTGGCCATGCCCCTGCCACCCTGGACCATTGGAAAAGGAGGAGTGATGGGATTCATGCCAGAGTTTGCATGGAAAATTCATAGGCACAGCAGCAGGAATACGTTTTCTATCTGTTATCAGGCAGCCCCTGTTCCTGCACAGCCCCAGAGCTTGGGCAGCCTCAGGAAGGTCTGCCAAGGACAGGCACTACTGAGATGTGCCCAAAGGCAACCAGAGCCCAGCATGAACCAGACAGGGCTCTGTGGGCTCCCCTCATTGCCCTGGGAGAGCCTCCTCCAGCTACAACCAGGACCACAAAGTGGAATTTGAGGGAAAACTCACAATGAAACACATCCCTAATCCCCATCTTCCTTCTGCACAGACCCAGCATTTCCACAGCCTGGGATCAGAGTCGTGAAATGCCAACCCACGTGTCCTGAGCAGGTATTCCAATGTCTGAGCCTGAGGATGCTGTGCCAAGGCCACTTCCAGGGCAGGCTGATGCTGGAGAAGAGTTTCCAAGACTCTCTGCTCAAAGCTTTCAGCACACTGTCAGGTTTCAGTTCAGCCCTGAGCCATCACTGCCAGCACAGCCTCCTGGCTCAGGGTGCAGGAGCCAGAAAGGGGATGAAGGTGCATGGATGAGGTACAGGTAGGCTCAGGTGGGAGAAGCCTCTGTAGCAGCTTTTGCACCTTTAGACCCTTGGACAGCACATTGCAACAACTGCACCCGAGTGCTGCCCCTGACTGGAGCTGGGACTGACGAGAAAGGGCAAAACAGCTGCAATTCCACATTGATGGGGGAAAAGAAAGGAAGAAATTCTTCCCTGTGAGGGTGGGCAGACCCTGGCACAGGGTGCCCAGAGCAGCTGCGGCTGCCCCATCCCTGGGAGTGTCCAAGGCCAGGTTGGACAGGGCTTGGAGCAGCCTGGGCTGGTGGGAGGTGTCCATGGCAGGGGGTGGGACTGGATGTGCTTAGAGGTGCCTTCCAACCCAAACCATCCTGGGATTCTCTGCATGGAATGCCACAGTCAGGAATGCTGATGTGAGCACGACTCAAAAGTGGGAACATCCCTTGTTAGGAAGGTGAGGAGCAGAGCCCAGGAACAGACACCGTGGCACAGACAAAAGGGAACACCAGGAGCAGAACTGCTGCTCAGCACATTTTTTTGGATGACTCAGCACCCCCTGCTCCTCCCCCCCAGCCTCAAGTGCCTCTACAATTAGTTTGATCTGACAGAAGTGACGGTATTTGATCCCATTCCAGAGAGAGCCTCTGGCAGCTTTTCCGCCCATCTCGGGACACTCTCGGGGCACGCGCTTCGCTTGGCACTGCCCGAAAAACAAGTTTTGGCAGATATGTGGCACAACATGTATTTGGTTGCTGGAAAAGTGCAGCAACAACGCTCTGCACGGCTCAGACACTACAGCGAGGATGTTTTGACAGCAAAATACAATTTAATTCAGACACAAGATACTGCAAAGGGCAGGAGGCAGCGCCTGCTGTGGGTCAACAGGAGCGGAGCCACGAGCAGAGCGCTCGGCAGAGTCCCTGTCCCATCCCACAGCACACCCATCCAAAGGGATTACTTGGATTTTATACCACCAGCCAGCGCTCCCCAAACCTGCTGTCACACCTCAGAGCACTCAAAGAGTGGATGAATTAAAGCAGCACTAACAACCCTCTCATCTCGCAGCCAAGGCAGTGATGCAACAGCCGGCGGGTTCTGGGACAAAGCTGTGGACTCCAATGCCTCACCCTCTGCCATGGAAAACTGCCCTTGGATCCTAAATGAGTTACACATTTGGATACCCTGTAAGATGGGGAAGCAGGGCCTTATCGGGCTGCCAAATCTCACTCCTGTCATGAGGTCATTTCTGGCATGTGGCCAGGTGAGATTTCAGCCAAAATCTCAGTGCTGACCATCACTCCCCATCCTTCCCCCCTCAGGTCAGGAAGGCAGAGAAAAATCAAATAATTTTAAAAATAAAGGGAAAAAAGGGTCAGGAAGGGCAGTGTCTTTTGTTTTTAAACCAGCCTGTACAATCACAACACACGAAGTCACCACTTGGCCTCTTCACTGACAACACTTCAAGGTTTGAGGGCTCAGAGCTCCGTGGTCTGCAGGATGCTGAGCCCCCCCAACACACCCCGACCCCGACTGTGGCCCCCAGCAGAGAAATGTCACTGACCAGACCCCCTGACTTCATTATTTAGTAATTCCGGCTTCATTTTCGCAAGCATTATGTGCACAGGACCACACTTCGGGTTTATCGGCAGCACAGCTTGGAAAAGCCTCTGGGAACCCCACCCGCACCTCGAAGCTTGAGGAGAACTCTGTAAATAAAGCTGTTTGCAAACACCTCCTTTCTTTGCTGACAGGATGCACTCACAGCACCCCAGGGCACGGAAAGTGGTTGTTTTCAGCTGCACATCAACTCAAGTAAATGGCAAGGCAGCAAATTTAGCACGAAACGGGTGAGCAGCATTACTACAAACCGCATTAATCACACGTTGTCACGACAGTCCCCGACCCGGGCGCTGAGGTGCCGGCAGCACGGGGCATCGGGACATCCAGCCCTCCCCACGGCCCCACCACCAGCAAACTTTCTCTCACAACCAACTGCTTTCACACATCCCAAAGAATGTTTCACCTTAAGCCTGACAGGCCAGATGCAAAAGAAAGAAAGAAATAATTAGCGTTACCTTATCTGGAGCCCCGTCAGCTGTGCCGAGCCACACTTGGATCTCCGCGCGCATCCCAAGACAAATTACCCAACCCCGTAATTTATGAATGCCTCTAGTACTTGTCCTGGTATTCCACTACACACTCGCTGCGAAGGAGAGCGCTAAAGCCTAACCAGATGCAGCGATAACACGACAGGCACTCGGGCCACGTGCTGTGCCAGGGCAGCCCAGGAATCCCAGCACGACACGGGCGGCCCCGGCTCACGCCGTGTTTGTTGACACTGCCGAGCGGAGCAGGGAAAGAGGAGAGCGATGACCACGGGCTCGGCTCCCCCAGGGCAGCGCTAAACTGGGCTGGCACTGCGGGGGCTGCGGGCTCCGGGCAGAGATGGCAGCGATGGGAGGCGATGGGGAG
Organism: Poliocrania exsul; assembly: GCA_035041345.1. Lineage (NCBI taxonomy): Eukaryota > Metazoa > Chordata > Aves > Passeriformes > Thamnophilidae > Poliocrania > Poliocrania exsul. The sequence continues at coordinate 5,732,884 of JAWWLZ010000156.1, forward strand.
CGATGGGAGCCCCAGCGCGGCTGTCCCGGGGCAGCCGAGGCCGAACCGCCGCCCGCTGCCAAGTGCGAGGAAGTTTCCAAACTCGCCGCTTTATCAAAGCTATTTTTGTCCTTCCCACACACTCAGAGCGATAACCAGCAAGGCGAGGACCGCTGGGGTGTGCTGGCGTTTGGCATCTCCCTCCGAAACCCCGCTGGGACCCCCCGGCACAGCCCCCCAGCACCTTTGGGGAGCGGACCCTCCGCTCGGGAGGCTCGAGGGGGAGGAAACTCCTTCCTCCAGCTTATCCTGCTCGCAGCGAACTTTCGCGCCTGGAAAAAATGAGCTAAGTTTGCATGCAGAGGCCCCAGCTCCGCTCCGGCTCCGCCGGACGCTCTCGGGACAGGCGACCCCGCCGTGGGCTCGGGACAGCCGTGGGGACCACCGGGACACAGATGCCAACCTGTCCCGCACGGAGTCAGGAGCTGCTGCGGGGGCACAGAGCGGCATCACCGACACGGCTGATGCACCTGGGCTGGGGGGACACTAAGACCACCAAACCCACCGGGGGCGAGCGGAGGGTGCGCAGGGCTGGGATGCGCAGAGCCGCCCCCGGCCACGGCTGGGCTGTCGGGACCGCGGCTGTCGCGACATGGAAGCGGCGGCAGCAGGTGGAGCCCATCACCCCCGGCCCGGGTTAGTGAAACCGCGCTCCCCCCGCGCTTCAGCCCCGCACCAGAGTCGGGGCTTTTCCAACCAACCGAGACCAAGCTGTTCCCGAGCGCCCCGGGGAGCGGCACCGACGCCGGGGGCAGGAGCGGGGCTGGAACAGGAATGGAGCGGGACAGGAGCTCGAACGGAGCAGGGCAGGAGCTGGAATGCAGTGGGGCAGGAGGGGGGCCGGAGCGGGAATAGAGGTGGAATGGAGCGGGGCCGGAGCGGAGCAGGAGCTCGAATGGAGCAGGGCAGAAGCGGGAATGGAGCGGGGCTGGAAAGGGGCTGGACTGGGGCTGGAGCGGGGCAGGAGCGGGAATAGAGCTGGAACGGAGCGGGGCAGGAGCTGGAAGGGAGCACGAACGGAGCGGGGCTGGAGCGGGAGCGGCTGCCGAGCCGCGCAGCCCCCGGCCCGGCCGGACCCACCTGCTGGCGCCGCTCCGCGCCCTCCGCCGCTCTCTGCGGGCGCCCCGGGGCCGGGGCCGCTCCGGGCGCTGCCGCCGTCCCGTCCCGGCGCGGAGGGGCCGCGGGCTGCGGGCCGCGGTCGCGGCGGAGCTCGGAGCGCAGCTCCAGGTAACAGCCCAGCGTCAGGACGTGCAGCGCCAGCGACAGCGCGAAGAAGCCGAGGAAGAGCCGCCAGCTGCCGCCGCCGCCGCCGCCGCAGGAGGAGCAGGCGCGGGTCGTCGCCGCCGCCGCCCTGCGCTCCGCGCCCATGGTGCGCTCGGGCGGAGCCGAGCGGGCCCCGCTGCTGCTCCCGGGGCGCGCCGGGCACCGCGGGCTGCGGGCCGGGCCGGGC
>JAWWLZ010000156.1:5743735-5757817 GCA_035041345.1 Poliocrania exsul
CTGGCTCCAAAGGGGCTCCAGCCCTGGGGCATCTCCAGGGGCTCCTCTGGACTCTCCAGCAGCTCCACATCCTTGTGCTGCTGTTCCCAGGGCTGGGGCAGCTCTGCAGGGGTTGGGGTCTCACCTGAGGGGCACAGGGGCACAATTCCCCCCTGCCCTGCTGCCCACCCTGCAGGGCTGCAGCCCCTGTTATTCACCCTCAGTGACCCATCAGCCCCGCCAGACCCCTCCTCTCCTCTGGTTTCCAGCACAGCCAGTGCCTGCCCCGTGTGCCTCCTGCACCACTCTGCTTTCTTCAACGTTATTTCTGTCCCCATCCAATTTTTTCCCCGTCTCCCGTGCTCTTTCCCAGCAGGATTTCCAGGTCGGGCAGGGCTGACCCAGAGGGGCTGCAGAGCTGTGGCCTCAGAGAGCAGTGCTGGGTTTGGAGCAGTGTCCTCGTGCTGTGCCACGCCGGGATCTGTTGGCCACATGAATTAATTCCAGACTACGTGTGGGTGTGGACTTCAGCTGGGCAAAATTTGGATACCCTGGCTGAGTCATTATTCTCTGATGAATCTCTTGGTGACAGCCTTCGTCCCCATTGTTCCGAGGTGAGCCCCATGGCAAGAAATGGGAAGGCAAGAAACAAAGGAATATAAAGAAAGGTTACGAAATCAGATGCAGTGAAGGCAGAGCATTGTCCCTCCATCCTCCCTCTGCTGCCCTCCAGTTGGGATTGAGTTTGGCAGCAAAGCAACACCCCCAGGACAGAGGAGGGGGCTCAGGGCAGGTTCAGGGGAGCCCATCCCAGTGGGAGCCCATCCCAGTGGGAGCCCATCCCAGTGGGACCCCCGTGCCCCAAACCACACCAGAGACAGGGAGGAGGAAGTTTATCATCAATTCTTAACATTTTATTTCTTTACTGGGTTAAACAAGGAGCAGAGAAAACCTCAGCCCCAAAATACAACAGAACTGAAAGCATTACAGGTACAGACTATTGAACACAGAGAGTAGTAGGATAATATTTTAATACAACTGAATTATAGCATGGGATTGTGTTTTTGTTGGGTTTTTTTGTTTTGTTTTTTGTCAAACCGGTTTGGAAAATAAATGTAATAGGAACTAGTGCAAAAAAGTTCTAAACATGAAGCACAGTGTATAAAATGGCATAAGAAAACTGTCCCCTGGAGGACACAGTCACTTTCTTATGACAGAGGGGAGAAAGAGAAACAGAAGGGGGGTGGGAACAGGAGGGAGGGGAGGGAGGCGGAGGAGGAAAGCTGGAAAGAAAGAGAAACTGGGCAGGGGGATTAGAAAGAATATTTTGACTTCAGCAGTATGTTGGTTTGAGTTTCACCACCACGCACTGGAAAAGGACCTCGTTGTGGTCGGGCTGAGCTCTGTCACCACCGACATGGCACAAGCACTTGAGAAGGGTTCGGTCACGAGCAGCCTGGGCACAGCCTGGGGGCGGGTCCCTGCCAGGGCCCTCTGTGCCCCCCGGACCCCCAGCCCGGGCAGGGAGCCTGGGCACGCCACAGGTGGGCACAGCCTGGGGGTCAGGTCCCTGCCAGGGCCCTCTGTGCCCCCCGGACCCCCAGCCCGGGCAGGCAGCCCCACCTCAGCTGCCACCCCACATTCCAGAGGGAGAAGGGCACAAGGGCAGGGGTTTGGGGGCTTGTCCTGCTCTCCCTTAACACATCCCTCCTTGAACCACAGAGTTTGCTTCCTCAGGGCCCCACACATGGAATTTCTTCCCAGTTTACACTCCCATGCACAGACAGGACTCTCTCTTTTGAATGCATCTCATGATGATGTCCCAGCACCTGAGGCTTTAAGAGGCTGATTCAGTTTGGTCTGAAGAAAAAACCAACCTAAACACCCCCCAGAGGGATGGCTGGGGATCCCCAGGAGCTCCTCCCAGGCAGAAGCACCTCTGATTCCCACAGGGAAGATGTCCTTGCATTCCCAAGGTGTTATCCTGGCCTGGAGCCGCCCTGGTCAGCCAGGCCTCTCCAGCCTGTCCCCACCATGGCCCACTGAGGTCCCTGCCCTGGAGAAACTGCCTGGGTGCTATTTTAGGGACAGCTGGTTGGAATTCCTTCCAAATCGCTATTCTCTCCCAGTCCGCTGCCGCTCGTTCCAACTGTGTGAGCAGAAAAAGTGTGATTGATATTTTTTCTTCATTTTCTTTTTGGAAAATGAAAGGTTTTGTGGGAAAGGCCTGTTCTGGATGCATTACTCAATTGGCAAAAAAAAAAAAAACCAGAAGAAAAAATCGGTCACAATGATCAATCTGGCTTGTTTTGACAAGTTTCAAAATTTAAAAAATCACTATCTGGCCCAAAATGTCTTTTTGTTTTGCAACTCAGGCACGTCCAGTTTCCAAACACATTTAAAAATGGCAAAACCAACCCCAAATTTCATAAGCCAAACTTAATTCTTGGGTTTTTTTGTTGAGTTTCAGTTTACAACAAGCAAAGCTGTCAACTTTCTGGGCTGAAAAAGGATCACCCTAAAATGCTAATGAGGCTGGAAACTGCTCCTGGCCCTGTCTGGAACACAAGTCCTGGACATGCAGTGCAGGCAAGGATGGAGGGACCAGCTCAGGAACTCATCCATCTCCTGCCCAGGCCTGTGAGAGGGGCTGAGAGCTTTGAAAAAGCCCCAACAACTACTGAAAATTAATTATTGTTTTATGTTCCTTAATTTAAAATGGTTTATCCTCCCCCACAGCAGTCCCTCTGCTCCCTCCTCCCTCCCACTGCAGGGCTGGGAGGTCACCCAAGGAGTCACCCAAGGAGTCACCAAGAACACCCAAAAAGTGCTACCAAACCCCTTCAGTTCCCAACTCCTCAAATTCCTTGGAATAAAAGGATTTATGGTTGGAGCTGTGCAGCCCCTGAGCTGCCATGACCTGGGAGCTCTGAGCTGGTTCCTTCTGGGGGGAAAAGGGGTGATTTTGGGGTGTATGATGTTGGTACCACATGGGCTGAAGCAGATCATGAACACCCAGCCTGAACACCAGACATGGCCCATCCCAACTTTTCCAGCACAATTTAACAGATTTAACCCCAGGGATGGGAAGCCCCAGGGCAGCACAAAAAGCTGACACAGAATTCTCTGTCCCATCACATTCTGGCAGAGTACAGGGATGTTTCTGTCCTGACTTTGTCCTCCCAATCCCTACAGACATTCCTTTCTGGGGTAAGGGATTAGGATGAATCACAGGCTGAAGGTAACTGGGCTATTGGATTCACTCCCTGGCTCTGTGGAAATCATGGAATCACAGAAAGGTTTGGGTTGGGAGAGACCTTGATGACCATCCATTCCACCCCCTGCCATGGGCAGGGACACCTCCCACTGTCCCAGGGTGCTCCAAGCCCTGTCCAACCTGGCCTGGGACACCTCCAGGGATGGGGCAGTCACAGTTTCTCTGGGAAGCCCAAATACCCATCACCAAACCTCCACACTCAGTGCCACCAGAAGACCAGGAGGGACCTGCAGAGCTCCATGGCTTCATTCCAGCAGGTCCTGCCCCAGGAGCAGCAGAGCTCAGGGATTTTCCCCTTTATTCCCTTCCCAAAGGCAGGAGCATCTCCCGGCATCGCCCGCAGCCCTGAGTGGCAGTGAATGAACTGCCCTGACATCTCTTATTGAAGCAAAGCAAAATGTGTTGAACAAAAACCATTTCAAGATGTTTTCTGAGTGTTGCCAAGTTACTCAACATGTTCTGCTTTAGTTGTCAGATGCTTTCAAAGCGATTTCCCTCACTCAGAGCACGAATGGTGAGGGCTCTCCCTGGGAATCTTTTGCCTGGGGCTACCATGGATCTGTATTTTCATAAGAAAAAGGCTCAGCCAGTGATTAATCTTCCCCAGAGGAATTGGGGCCTTTCTTTGGGATTTTTCTTCAGTTATTTTTAATTAATTTGTACAACTGGCAGCGACATGAAAGTGCAAACCCGGGAATAACGATGTGGCCAGACGGGCCCCGGCTCCCTTTGCTGCTGCAGCCCTGCCCACACCTGGATCCTGCAGGGCCAACACCAGCCCTGGCTCCCCAGGGATGGGAAACCCCTCCCCAGGGAGGAATCACTGCTTCCCACTGGGAATGTTTTCCTAGCAGGGAGAAGTTTATCCACCAAGGGAAGGGTTGAGTGTTACATCTTAATCCCAATGTGGGGCACCTTCTTTAGGGAGAAGAAATAAGATCATTGGATGAAAAGGAGAAAGCCCCTTGGTTTTAAATTCCTGGTAGGATAAATCCATTTTAAATCTGGGGTTTTCAAGGTGGCTGTGGGAATGTGGCTCTGCAAAAGGCCCCTGGGCTGGTGGACACTGGGCTTGGGGTGAAGTGTATCTGCATGCATGGGGCAAAGAACCCCTTTCCTCCCCATCCAGGCACATTCCCTCCCCATCCAGGCACATTCCCTCCCTGTCCAGGCACATTCCCTCCCCATCCAGGCACATTCCCTCCCTATCCAGGCACATGCTCTCCTACTGCAATAACAATAATACCAGCGGTATGAAGTGAGACAATGTCACCACCTGCTTCCTGGCTATTCTTCTGTGGAGCAAAGACAGAGTGAACAGGGATGGAGGATTAGGAGGCTGTACTGTCAGAGCAAGGCAGGGGTTTTGTCTGAGGGGCTCCTGAGGATGGGCTGCTCCGTGCACTGCTCCCAGCTGCTCCGGCCTGCTCGGGAACAGCCTCGTCTGGATCCGTTTAACGAGATTGGCAAAGTGTTGAACACAGCATATGGTGCCCTAAAACCACAGAACTTATTGACAGCAGCCAGACTCGCTAAATAAAAGATCTCCTTCCAAAGCCTCGCTCTGTGAAGACTCAGCACTTTGCTCCCAGTTGCACAAGGTAAGGCCCCACCCCAGGCCGTGCATCCCGCGCTCCCCCTGCCTGCCACGGCACCTCATCCCTGGGAACACTCCCGGGAGCCACTGCTGGAAAACGGGTGGGTCTCTGCCCTGTGGAGCCTCTCCCTCCCGGCTGATGGGGCTGAACACCTCCCCAGGAACCACCACAACTACCCCAGGTGGGAGCAGGCTCTGCCTTCCAGCGCCCTGGGATGCAGCCCATGCTCCTGCCCTCCCGAGGGGAAGCTTTCAGCTCGTGGTAGGAAAGGTGAAGACACTTCTCAAGCTCCCAGGTTATCCCAGCAAAACCCTGCAAGCCCTTCCTGAAGATAATTTGGGCTATTGGACCTCACTCCAGCAGCCCTGTGGAAATCATGGAATCACAGAACAGTTTGGTTGGAAGGGATCTTACAGCTCATCTTGTTCCACCCCTTGCCATGGGGAGGGACACCTCCCACCAGACAGGCTGCTCCAACCTGAACACTTCAGGGATGGGGCAGCCACAGCTTCTCTGGGAAACCCAAATGCCCATCACCAAACCTGGGTGTCCCCAGAAGCCTCTGAGCCCTGCTGGATGCTCCACTGCCAGGGGGGCACAGGGGAGAAGGAAGGGGCAGGGAGAGGGACACGCATCCCTCGGGATGGTCCCTGTGCCGGATCCAGACACAGTGCAGGGACTGAGCTGGGGCCACCCTGTGCTCCTGGTGCTGCTCGGTGTCACAGCACACAGTGCCCAGGGCCAGTGACTCAGGGCCACTCTGACACACCACACTGGGCTGTTCTTCCCTCTCCAGATGAGTTGCTCCAAGACTGGACACGGCCTATCTGCGAGAGAGGCGCCTGCAATCAGCTTAACTCTGGGCAGGACAGGGGCAATCTAATTTCCTCTGGGATGTGGCTGTCTGGAGGCAGGGACAGGGCTGGGCTCCCTCCCCTGGCCTGCCTGGGAGCTTTGCCTCCTCCTCAGAGCAGCTCCACAAGCCACTGCTCACAGCAATTCCAGGGCTCCAATCCCTGCTTGTGGAACTGCTCCATGTCCAAGTTCTCAGATTGGTGTAAACTAGGCTGAAAATACAGGGATGCCATGAGGAGTAGTAGAATGAGAATCATCCCACCTTTTCTGGATAGATACAGCAGGGGAATCTACTTGGAAAACACTCTACATCTCGAAGAGTGTCACCTCTCCCAGCCCCAGAACCACAGGACAGGGATCACAGGCCTCGTCTCCGCAGGACTTTGGTAACAGGCAAGTGGTAGCATGTAAACATCACCCCAAAGCTCTGAGGTTCAAGTCACAGCAGGAATCAAACATTCAGCTGCTTCTCAGAGCCTCTTTGGTCTGGAAATGGGCAGGAAATGTCAGGAAACCTGTCTTTCCCACAAGATGCCTGTACTTCCTTCTTCCAGCAGGCCAGGAAGTAGCTTTGCTCATGGGGCTCTGCTTGGCTTTGCTTCACCTCAACAGACCAGAAACCACAAAATTCCTACAGTCCTCAAACTCTGGGACTTCTCAGACCCTTACAGAGATCTGGGATCGGTTTGAGATGCAGCAGGACATTCCTCCTGCTGGGCTGCAGCAATCCCCCCATGGCTCTGCTGTAGGATCCCCACCAAGAGCCAGCCTGGAAAGAGAGGGAGCATCCCACCTCTTCTTGGAGCAACAAACAGGTCCACATCCAATCACAGCCTCATCCTAAAACATCCCCTTCTCCTTCCCTGCCCAGCCCCAGGACAAACCCCAGTCCCTGGTGCCCAGCCCAGAGGAGCAGCACAGTGTTCATGCTGGGAATAGTTCTGGTGGGTGGGTGGAGAATTGGGAGTTTCCTACAAAATGATTCGGGGATCAGATCTGAGGGATCTGATGACTGTTTGAGGCTGAATCCCTGGATACACTGAGCTCAGGTTAAAAACATGCCAAGTGAGCCAATAAGGTCACATCAGCCTGGCTGAGTCCCAGGTGGGCTCCCAGAAATTTCCTGATCCAGGGGTATCCATAGATAGAAATTGTTCACAAAAACTCTCCTCCCCAGCTGAGCTTTTTTACTGCCTCTTTTTCATGTGGGAGTCTTCCTACCAGCCAGGTTTCTCCAGCCCTTTTGCCCAGTCCTCCTGCCAGCCAGCTGATGGGTTGTATCTGGGAAGCATGGAAGGATGCCTTTGGGATGCCCTGCTCCCTCGCTCTGCCTGTCCTGCTGGAGTCACATCTCCCTAACCCTTCAGAGACCAGTCAGGAAGGACAACAAAAAAGGCTACACCAAATCATCAGGACAGTGGGCAAATTGGGATGTGGGAATGCTGGGGATGTCCCTCCTGCTCCATGCCTCCTCCCTCTCCACCTCCTCACACAGAGGAGCAGGGAAGGCAAGGCAGGAGTAGCAGGCTGGGATGCAACAAGACCAACCCTAAGTGGTACCACAGTGCAGTGTCACAGCACCCCAATCCTGTCCCACATCCCACCAGAGAGGGCAATGCCACGCCAAGGGCACTGCAGCCCATGAGGGTGGTTCTGCCTTGAGCTGGTGGGTTTTCCCTGGGACAGGAGTGGGGGCCAAGGCTGTGCCAGGAGGTGCTGCCCCTCCTCCTGCTCCCTTGGGGTTTGCAGACTGAGGAGAAAAGGAACGAGGGCTGGGCTGCCTGTCCAACCTCGGCCCGGCGCGGGCAGGGAAGGCGCGGGCGCCCAAGGCACTCACGGCAGCGGCCGGGACACACTCGGCACTCCCCCGTGCCCCTCTTCCCAAGGGCCCCTCAATTCCCCAGCCCCCGTGCCGTGCCAGCCCGTGCCAGGGCCAGGAACACCCCACTGCCCCTGACCGAACCCTTCTCGGCGCCGGGTCCCGCAGCCCTGTGCGCGTTAGAGACTCTTCATCACGGGGATGCCCCGCTGAGCAGCTCTTGGGGGTGTGTGTGCGTCACCCCAATCCCGTGCCTCCCATTGGAGGAATAGCATGTGCCCCCCTTAGTGGAAAAAGATCTGGCGTTCTCCTGGAGGTCGGCTCTGCCCCCCGGGTCACTCGTCCCGTGCCACGCTCTCCTCCAGGGCGGGCAGGGCCTCCGGGCCGAGCCCCGCGGCCGCCCCAGCGCTGTGCACGCTCGAGAAGGACACCATGGTGTGCAGGAGCATCAGGACCAGCACGCACAGTCTGATCCTGCTGCTGCCGAGGCGAGACCCTGCCGAGACCGGCAGCAAGGATGGGGAGCGGGGCTGTGGGTACTGGTGGTACTGGTGGTGGTGGTGGTGGTAGAGGTGGTAGTGGTTCTGCCGCTGGTGATGGACGTGGGGGTCGTGGCGGTGGAAATGGAGTGACTCTGATGCCGTGGATTTGGGGGATGTGTCATCGTTGCTGTCTGGGGGGTGGTCGCAGGAGTCCCATTGCACCTCGCAGCACTTGGCCTCCTCGTCGGGCAGCTGGTTCTCCAGCAGGCCTGCAGGGAGGAGGAGCAGGAGGGGGTCAGTGGGACACCCAGGATGGGGCTGGCGGGGAGCCACGTGCCATGGGATGGCAGAACCTGAGAACCTGCACACCCAGAGACCCCCAGGACTGGTCCCCAATACGTCTGTGAGCCTGCACAGATGAGCAAGGAGTGCCCAGGGCTCCCCAAATCTTCTTCACAGCTGTTCAGCGTCCCAGCCCTGCTTTAATCCATCACCTCCAGCCCCTTCCATGCTTTATCTTTCAATCAGAGGCAGGGCTGTCATTTCCCATGCTAAGATGCTGCTGTGTCCCCATTAACCCCTTACACTGCATCCCGGGATGGCCACACTTTGCCATCAGGCCACGTGTTTCCACACTGCACCTCCTTCCCCTCCACCCCCCCAGACCCCCAAATGCAGCAGGTGGCTCGTGGGGCTGCCCGTGCCCCGCTCCCGGACCTCTTACCCGTACAGATGAAGCCAGGCAAACCTCCATAGATCAGCTCGTCATTGTCCGGTAACACAAAGGGGCACCTGGTCTGCACCTCCAGGCAGTATTGCTTGCATGGGATCCGCTGCCGGCACTGCTGTTGGGTCACGTTGAAGTACTCGGAGCACAGCCAAGCCTTGTAGACAGCCTAGGGGAGCCACCAAGAGGGACACGTCACCTCCCCAGGCTGGGGTTGTCAAAGCCTCGCAGAGAAGGGTGAAAGGGGAAGGGGAAGGGAGAGCTCCCACCTTCCATGAATGTCTGTCAGGTCATCAGAGTCAATTAATGAACACTGATCAATTAGAACAACCCGCTGAGGTGTCAGGATGGTGGAACTCATCTAGCCAGCTAAATCCACCACAAAAATAAAGCTAATTACCACCTGAAATAATGTTCCCTGCAGACAGGCACTGTGACAGACTCTGCCAACATAACCAAGACCTCAGTCCATCACACAAAGATTCCAACACCACTTATCGCCCGTCCCAGAGCACCTTCCTCCTCCCCGACACACCCTGCTGCTCCCTGGGCAGGGGAGGGATTCCTCCCTCCTCTAAAGCACTTCAGTCCCCATCAGCTCTGGATGTGGGACATGGGACAGCAAAACGGACCACGGGCTGGGCTCCACTGGAAATCCCCTGCTGGAAAAGCTGCTGGCCAGCAGCAGCCAGCAGTGCTGGGATGAAGCACACGCAGCCACTGCACCTCAGGCTTGCCCCCCTCTGCCACCAAACAACACTTTCCTCACCTTCCCCACCTGGTTCTGGGGGAGATTCCCAATTCCCAGACCTGTGGAAATTCCTGCTGTGCCATTTTCTTTGGAGCCCATTCACTTTACATGGATGTTCTGACACTGAGATGTACCAAACAGCAATACAGGTCTCTATGTGTGCTCCGCTCACCTTCCTCAGTGGTGCTTGGCAGCATTTCCATAAGGAATAACAAGCCAGGGTTCACCTGTGACTGCAAGGCTGTGCCACATGCCCTGCCTCTCCAGCCTGTCTGGTCCCTGGTTTCCCTCTTCCCTTCCACCCTCTGTGCTCTCAGGCCCATCACAGCCGGCCGGGCACAGCCCAGATGGCCTTGGCTGGGACAGTATTCCCACATCCCCCTTATCTCCCTGGCATCAGGCACAGGTGGAAGTTGTTTGTCTCTGCTGGCTGTAGCAGGGAGGGAGGGAGAGCTCCCGTTTCTCCAGGTGAGCATCATTCCTCAGGCTACATGAAAGCCACAGCACTGCTGGGAAGGGCACCCCCTCCGTGGCACTTCCAGCTCATCTATGAACTCATCTGGGCACCAGTGACAGCACCACAGTCATTCCATGACCACAGCCCACCTCCTTTCAAACCAGCTAGAAAGAACCCCCTGTGATTCAAAGGGAATGAGTTTCCCTCCTCAGCATGCTTGGAGAAACCCAGTGCTCCTTTTTCAGTGGCATTTTCATCTTCTGGAGGCTTTGAAACTTCTTTGTTTCCCCATGTTTCCCATAGATCCTTATCATCATTTGTTTGGATCATGGTGGTGTCTCAGGATTAAAGCTAGTTGGGAAATTCTTGGCAAGTTGTTTTAGCTTCTTTTTTTCCCCTGGAAAATGCCAAATCATGAGAACCAGAGTTTTCACAGACACATGTTAGTTTTGGTGAAACTTTCATCACAGGACATGGTCTACAAAGTGAGCACTTTGGAGCAGACCAATCCCCATGGCCAGGGCTTTCCTCTGGGACGTGGGACCAGGAAAGGGATCAGATCTGCCCCATGACCCACAGACAGCACATGGATGCTCCATCCCTGGGGTGGGCAGAGGTGCCAGGGCTGCTCCAAGAGTTTGGTGGTGCCAAGGGGACACAGAAGTGCTGCACATGGCCCCTCAGCAGTGATGCCTGCAGGGCATCTGCTCCCTAAGGACAAGGTCACCCACCTCCCCCAGGCCACACCTCAGCACACCCCACACAGAGCTGCACAACCCCTGGTGTGCCCACCCATCTGTATGGACACCCTGAGTCCACCCCTCCAGCTCAGTCTGTTTTCCAGGCCTCATCTGGCGTAGGGGAAACACTTCCATCAGTGGGACTTCCTCGTGTTTCCCAAGGAGGTTGTTTTACAGCACTCATCTCGCTGCCTACAAGTTTTGCTTCATACTTGACCTACATTTTTCCATCCAAAAGTTCACTGCCTTCAATCATTCCCTACCCCATCCCTCTCCCTGCTCTCTGTTTACACATCTCCAGTATTTGCAGACGTATCACGCTCCCCATTTAGTCATAACTCAGGCGGGCTTGGCTGATTTACTCCCTGCATTTCCTCCCGGCTCCCTCCCAGCTCCCACTCTCCCACGCTGCTTCCCAGATCCCAGGCACATCCACGGCTCCCACCTGGGGACACGAGCAGCCTGGGAGCAGGGATGCTGCACTGCATTCCCTGGCTGAGCACCGTGGGTGTCACCAGGGCTGCCCCAGCTCCACATTTGGGCTGCAGTGACCCACAGGCAGAAAGGGCAGCCACAACAGGAGCTTCCCAGAGCTTGGTAGGAAGGAGTTTGGGCTCATCCCACTCTCCTGCAGAAACAGAGCTTGCACAAGCACACTCTGAATGGATCTGCATGCCTTCCCTACAAAATGTTTGTGTTGATTCCCATCAGGGAAGTCTGGCAGAGGGTTGGGGGTCACAGACAAGGATATTCCCATGGATTTAATGAGAACACAGAGGGAGAGGACACAAGGAGCTGGCCACACCTCAGCCGCTGGAGAGGACAGAGCTGGTGCCCTCACCCAGACTCTGCACCAGCCACCAGGGGTTTCTGGGTGCCTTCCCTCTCCCATTTCCTTTCCAGGGCACCCACCTGCCCAGAGGGAAGCACCAGACCCTGATCCCAGCCAGCCCTCACTATGCCAGGCTGCAGATCCTCCAGGTGTTGCAGCAGGAATTCCCACAGCTCTGCAGGATGGAAACTGTTCCCAAAGACCTGCTGGTCTAACAGCCTGTCCCACTCCCCTGGGATCAGGCTGAGACATGGCAGGATCTCCAGGAGAGACCCCAGCGACCCTCCTGTCACACATCCACAGAGATGCACATCACAGGCCAGGAACAAATTCCCTGGGATGCTCAAGCTCTTGGTATCTCAGGGCTCACCCCACACGTGCTGCTTCCTCTGATTATAAAGGACATCTGAGGATTTAATACTGGAGAAAATGTATTTCTTTCTCAGATCAGCTAGAAAAGCTCCCTGTTTTCCATCCTTGCCCTCTCTGGACTCTTCAGGAAGCTGGTTGGGTTGCAATCAGTGTTCACTTCCCTCCTGGTTTTGCTTTTGGCAGATCTCCAGCCTGGCCAAGTAAATATAAGTGACCTGAACTCCAAATAGCTCCATTTTGGTGCCCTGTTCCTGCATTTTTAGCTCTGAGGACTGGCTGGAGGACTCCAAGAAAGCACACGGAGTTTTGCTGCCCAGGAAAGGAGCCAACTTCAGCCACCCAGTTTCTGGAGGAGGAGGAGGAGGAGGAGGAGGAGCACAGGCTATTTGTCTGCCTTGGAATTTTGCAGGTGGGATGAAATACCCCATCATAAAAGACATTACAAAGAAACAAAATGAACTGGATTTCCAACAGTTAATTAAGCTACCTGTCTGCTTGCACTTCCAGCAGCATCTGCAGCAGCAGTCACAGGAATGGCCCTTCACAAGGAGTTCTGGCCAAAAGGAGCTCCCCCCTGCCTGCACTTCTGCCTGCACTTCTGCCTGCACTTCTGCCTGCATTCTTCCCCCTGCCTCCTGGATGTACCAGGACAGCATTTCCCACCAATCAGCTTTCCTGGGGTCTTTTTGTGTCCTCAGTATTTCTGCACAAAATAATGTATCAATTTTTTAAGGCCACCATTCCCCACCAAACAGATTTTCCAGAGTCCTTCTGTGTCCTTACTATTTCTACACAAAACACTATTTTTTTTTAAGTAATCTGGCACTTCAAGGCCAGTCTAGTTGCTGCCAGTTTGTTGTAAGCACTGGCACTGCCTGTTGAGCCACTCCAGCTAAATTTTGGGAGAACCAAGGGCCAGGAATGGAGCATCATCCTGGGGATGCAACACCTTTGGAGAGGATGCAGAGCTTGGATGCTCACTGGGAACACCAGCTGTAATTAACACAACAAACTGTTGTTTTCCCATTTGAGCAGGACTCAATGCTTGGGAAGTTTCCACAAGGAAAATCCTGCTAATGTCTCAGCTGTAATGAACCCTCCAGCTTAATTAGAGGCAGGGGCTGGGGCAGCACTCTCAGCCCAAATTCCACTTCTCTGGAAGGAGGATTTGCTGACTGGAGAGGGAGGAGGGCAGAGAGGGGAGCAGGGAGCTTTCCCCTACAAAACAACTCTGGAAGGAGAGCTGGGAGAGTGCTCAGGCCAGAGGCTCTGGATCCCTAGAGAGGGTGGGCTCTTCCACCACGACTCTCCTCCTTCTCCTCCCTGAGGCCACGCTCAGGTCGTGCCCACCAATGCACCCAGTTCCCTGCTTCCAGGTGGGATGAGAGAGGAATCCCTGCCCATCCCTGCTGAGCTGGGAGCAGCCCCCTCCCCTCCCAGAGCAGTTCTCAGGACTCACATTTCCATCCTGGCCTGAGAGGAGCATCTGGAGAGGCTGTGCCTCATTAATCTTGGACACAGGGAAATGAGTACTGCTAATGAGCCGCTCGGGCAGCTCTCCAAGCTCTGGCACATCAGGATGCAGCTCGGGAAGCAGGACAGGCTGGGGGGGAGAGAAGAGCCCCTCTGGATGGCAGAGGATTAAGGGAATGCTGAGGTCCAGGCCTGGCCAGGAGTCCCAAACACGAGCTGCAATGCCCAACTACCACTGTATTCAATTACTGCTGCCTGCAACTCGGACATGAACAATGTGGAGCTTTAAAACAGCTTTTTTTCCTGTTTTTTTTTTTTAATTTTTCCTTGTTATGGGCTGTTCCAGCATCACCTCTGGAACAGCTGGAGTTCGGTAACTCTTTGATAGTCCTGGAGCTGTGTTATCCCTGCCTTGTCACATTCACATGGCCAGGCTTGGGAGAGGGGGAGAAAAACACCATCCCAAGCCCAAAAGCCAACAACTGTGCACGATTATGGGGTTTGTATTGTTTTGACTTACTTTTTTCACCATAAAGTTGCCTTTGCCCTGGTGCTGACAGCGCTGGAGCCGCAGATGGTCCGTTCCCCAAGCAGGGGAGGCGCGGGCCGGGCGCCTGTGCCCGCTGTGCCCGGCACTGGGGGCAGGAGGGGCGGGGGGAGGGCACCGTGATGGGGGCTGCCAGCAGGAACGGGCTGGGACAGGGCTGGGGGCTCGCTGGG
>JAWWLZ010000156.1:5782735-5808024 GCA_035041345.1 Poliocrania exsul
GCCTGACCACCCTCTCCATGAAGAAATTCTTTCTGATCAATGAATCCTGAGCATGGGCATTTGCCCCAACAGGCTCTAACCTGAGCACTGTGGCTGTTTCCCCCCCAGCCATCCCCTGCAGAGCCCTGATATCTTCCTGGAACAGGTCCCCATCATTCCAGTTCTCATCCAAACAGGCCCATGGGGTGACTTCGAGCAGCCTTTGGAATGCTGGGGTGGGAAATGGGGGTGGCTGCTTTGAGCTTCTCCTCTGGCAGCTCCAGATTCAGGTCAGAGCAGTGCCAGGTGTCACGTTGGCTCAGGGGGTGTGTGTGTCTGTGTCACTCTGAGGGTCCCACTCCAGAAACCAGCAGTAAAGCAGCTCTTGGACCACTCGGTGAGCCTCCAATGCTCTGGAAACTCTGGGATCCCCCATGGCCAGAGTGCCACCTGTGAGCTGCATGGCAGGGCAGCAGGGGCACGGCTTCGTCCTCCATGTGCTGCCCTAGATCCCCCCACTCAGATTTCCAACCTTCAGGGGTGAGGTTGGGGCTGGCAAAGGCTCTGCAAAGGCCCCAGAGCCTCCCCCTGCTCTGATCCCCCCTGCTCTTGGCTCTCCATCCCAGCAGCTCCTTCCACAGCCCCTTCCCGAGCCAAGGGCTCCCTGAGACCCCCCTTATCTCTGTGCAGGGCTGGGAGGTTTTACGAGGGGCTTTTCTTTAAGGCTCAGAGCAAATCTGTTGTGTGTAAAAGCAGAGCCAGGAATGCTGCAGGTCCAGCGGGTGCTGCGGGGCCAGCCCTGCCTGGTGACACAGGGCCCAGTCCCATCCACAATGCTGCCAGTGTCAAATGGCACTTCAGAAACAGCTGCCAGATAAAACATTCCTGGGTTTGCTGCCTGAAGGGTTTGAGCAGCGTCCCTGCCTTTCCTCTCAGTGCTCAAAGGGAGCCTGTAAAAAAGATGGGAAGTGACTTCTTCCACGGATAGACAGTGACAGGACAAGGGAGAACTGTTTTACATTAAAAGAGGTGAAATTTAGGTGGGATATGAGGAGGAAATCCTTCCCTGTGAGGGTGGGCAGGCCCTGGCACAGGCTGCCCAGAGCAGCTGTGGCTGCCCCATCCCTGGGAGTGTCCAAGGCCAGGCTGGACGGCTTGGAGCACCCTGGGATAGTGGAAGGTGTCCCTGCCCATGGCAGGGCTTGGAACCAGATGAGCTTTGAGATCCTTTCCAACACAAAGTATTCCATGATTTAACAGCCCTCACATCTGTTCTTCTCCCGCAGAAGGGACTGGAGCCCTCCACATGCACAGCAGTGGTGGCCGGGACAAAGCCACAGTGCTACGTGTGCCCCGTGCCGAGCCGGGCCAGGGAGCCACAGCGGGATAAACAAGGCTGAGCTCCTTGGGAGAGCACCCCAGACCCCCCTCCCGCATCCCCCGCTCCAGCTGCAGCTCCTCCGGAGTGCGGAGGGGCCGGGGGGGCCGCCAACACGGCTGGGGGCTGCAAACAGCCTGCACTGAGCGGGACGGGAGGCAGAGCATCCATCCGGCTGTGCCAGGGCCGGGACACGGGCACGGAGATCCTGCGGGAGTGAGGGAGGGGCAGGGAATGTGCAGGGGGCACAGCACAGAGTGCCCAGACATGGCATCCTACTCCTGCCTCTGGGCACCTCCCAATGCCCAGCACAGTCTGGCAGCAGGACAGGCTGGGACAGCTGGGGGGATTCACCTGGAGAAGAGAAGGCTGTGGGGAGACCTGAGAGCCCCTGCCAGGGCTCCAAGAGAGCTGGAGAGGGACGGGGACAAGGGATGGAGGGACAGGACAAGGGAATGGCTTCCCACTGCCAGAGGGCAGGGATAGGTGGGATATTGGGAAGGAATTCTCCCCCATATGAGGGTGGGCAGGCCCTGGCACAGGTGCCCAGAGAAGCTGTGGCTGCCCCATCCCTGGGATTGTCCAAGGCCAGGATGGACAGAGCTGGGAACACCCTGGGCTGGTGGAAGGTGCCCATGGCAGGGCATTGGAATGGGATGGTCTATGCAGTCCTGTCCAACCCAAACTGTTCTGGGACTCCCTGGTTCCACAGGCAGATGCTCCGCGTTCACTCCACGTGCCCCTGGGGTGCTTTGCCTCTGTTGCCTCACAGTTGCTAAAGGAAGGCTGGGAAGAAGCAGCTGCAAAAGTGCTGGTGAAAAACAAGAAACTGTGACTTAAATTTGATTTTCATATCTGTGAGAAGGTTCTTTGTGCAGTCTTGGAGCTGAAGATCCTTTGGGAGCACCGATGGAAGTGCTGCAATTCTGGGAGGATTCAGTGGCAGTTCTGCATTAGGCTTTGACCCAAAGAAGGGGAGGAAGGAAAAAACCCACCTGGAGGAAGCAGTGGAACCCATTTCATGTTGTAATGGCTGGGAAGAGCAGGAGCCCCTGCCTAAAGCAGTGCTGGGCTCCTGCACTGTCTGGACAGAAATTAGCCTGCTTGTTTAATGAGCTTCCCATAGGAAGAGGATTTCCAGTCCATGGGAGGGACACAGCAGCGCTGGGGGTTGAGGGGGGTCTGGGTGCACCCCAACACCCCCCACTGCACAAGGCAGCTGATTCTCTTCTCAGAGGGCAGAGCCCCAGCTCTCCAGCTCCAGTGAAGGAGCTGACAGCTCCATGGGACGGGGGTCTCCTGGCAGAGGGCAGAGGGGGACGGGCCAACCGCTCCCTCCTGGCCCTTCCTCGGGAACATCCTTGCCTGGAGGCTTTAATGGCAAACCCAAATGTGTGTGAGTAGGTGTAAGCCAAGGAGCCTGTGCCAGGTCCTGCTACCTACTTAATACCTGGGGCCTGTGCAGTTGTGACGATTCCCTGCTGGATAATGAATATTTTTAGCACTCTGCTATAGTGCTTGTGGTGCCCGGAGAGGCCGGTTCCTGGCCGGCCTCCGAAGGCGGTGCTCAGGCTGCTGATGTTATTCCAAGGATGTCTTCCCCTATACAGATCCCAAGGGACTTACAGAATATCCTGATCTCTTTCTCTTTTATTATTTTTTTCCAGCTTTCTCTGATGTAAGCGGAAATAAATCCGCAGCTTTGGAAACAGGGAAAGCTGCCGGTCCCGACTCTGCTCCGGCTTCGGGCAGAGCTCGGACAAAGGGCAGATCTGTCCCTGCCCGCCCCCTCCCGAGCCTGGGGCCGAGGGAAAGGTCCGTGCCGAGAGCGGGCGGGGGGCTGGCCCCCAGCCTTTGCTCTGTGCGAGGGGCTCCATCTGGAAGCACTAAGGATGGGGGGAAAGCTGAGTTTCCAGTATTGTGTTTGGCCGGGATCTTGTTGTAGCGACTGCTGTTAATGCAAATCCCGTGTTGATTTTCTCCAGCTCACTTAGCGTGGTCACAAGGCAAAAAGCAGGATTTCTCTCCAGCTGGAGCCAGCAGCCAGGGCGGAGAAGGAGGAGGAGGAGGAGGAAGAGGAGGAGGAGGAGGGAGCCATGAGAGCACTGGGGTGTCAAAGTCCTCTCCAGCTCGATTCACTACCTTGGGCACTGCAAGGAGGAGCCCACTGGGGTCTCCTCATGCCCCTGGACATCCCTCAGGAGTATTTTCTGGGCCTTGGGGATTCTATTCCCCAAATTGCTGGCAGTTGCTGTTTCACCCTCCCTGTGCCCTGAGGAAGAGCCAGCACTGCCTTGGCTGTGCCCAAGGCGGGGTCTGTGAGCTGTGTCCCACCCCGGGGCATGCACTTCCTACACAGGGCTCTGCTCCATTTATCCCTCTTAGAAGAGCTTTTCCTTTGCAGGTTTAAGTAGGAATATGGGATGGTTGATGATTCCTGAAGGGCACAGGCAGCTCATCAGAAGCACCCGCAGCCACTCGAGGCAGGATCTGCTTTTCCAAACAAAGGGATTAATCCCACGGCCCTGTGAGCACCCCTGGTGATATCTCCGGATCTCCTCTCCCCTAATCCCACAGGGAGGTTTCCTGCTGGCCAGGGCTGGTGGGAGGCATTGCTGATAACTGGGACGTGCTTTGGGGGGGAGGTGATGGGATCATCCATCCCACACTCTGGGGGGCACACGGGGCAGCCCCAGGGTCACTTCTCACCTTGGGCCGAGCTCTGGAGAACTTCAAGCAGGAATGAGAAAAATCCCTGTGACGTGGGGAGTGAGCCCTGACACCTCCTCAGCAGGGGCTGGGGCTGAGGGTTCCTGCCCTCCTGGGGACCCGTGTCCTGCCCTTCCCCACACCAAGGGCAGCGACAGGGTCGGCAGGTGACAATTTGAGCAAAAGCTGATCCCATTCCAGCTTCTTGAAGTCATTGTGCCTTTGTAACGTGCTAATTCCTGGGCCAGGACAATAATTGATTCCAGATCCCAGAGCAGTTGTGCAGGAGGGCGATGGATCTTGGCAGCCCTCCCTCCCCACCTCCAGCACAGGGAACCTGCAGCTGTGGTGGGACCATGGCACAGCCCCTGCTGTGGGAGGGTGGTGGGAAGGGCAGCAGCTCCCTGGGATGCTGCAGGGCTTGGATCTGCCGAGCTGGAGTGGCCGTGGGTGGCCGTCATACCCCACCTCCTAATCCAGCCGTGGTGCCTCTGGGTGCCCCCAGCCCAGCCCACCCTCCTCCCTGGCTGCTGCAGGTGTTCCCCACCCCGGGACATCTGCTCCTGCTCTTCCCTCCCCCGGCTCCCCCGGCCGGAGGTGCAGCTTCCACCTCCCCAGGAGTTCAGGGAGGTCAAAGGCTCTTTCCGATGGTTCTCACCGGGCTGTGTCCTCCCCAGAGTGCACCAGGGCAGGAGGCTCCGTGTTCTCCACCACATCCGACTGCAGTGAGCTCATGCCTTGGCAGGGATGTTCCCATCCCAGTTGGATTTATTCACCCATCTGCTGGTCCCACACCCACAGCACACAGATCCGGGGGGTGCCTTTGTGTCTGTCCTTCAGGACACGTCTGGCCAGAGAAGGTGCGGGGTGTGGGAGGGTGGAGAGGCTGCCCTGACCCCCTGACCACGCACCAGTGCCAGGGAGTGCCAACAGCCCCAAAATCCGGGCTCTGCCCAGGCATCCAGGGCAGCCCAACTGGAACCTCCGTGCAGGCAGGAGCTTGGCTGGTAAAGGTTGTGCTGGGGCAGAGTCAGGCCACGTTTATTTTTTTCCCCTAATAAAAAACTAATAAAGGAGAAAATGAATGAAAAAATAATTTTCTGGAATTTGGCTTTGTCTGCCCAGTTTCCTCTGTCCAATCCACAGGGACATGGATGTGCTGGCATGTGAGGTGTGGGTCACTGCAGTGTGGATGCTGCAGGGCATTGCAACCCCTTCCCCTTCTCTTTTTCTTTCACAATTCCCATTTTCCCTTCTCTTTTCCTTTTTCCCTTCCCCTTCCCATTTGACTTCCTCTTCCCCTTTCCTCTCCTGTTTTCTCTTCCCCTTTCTCTCTTCCTTTCACCTTTTATTTTCGTTTTACCTTTCTCCTTCCCCATTCCCTTTCCCTTTCCCTTTTCCTTTCCCCTTCTGTTTCCTATTCTTTTACTCTCCCTTTTCTTTTCCCCTTTTCCCCTCTCCCTCTCTTTCCAATTTTCCCTTCCATTTCTCCTTCCTCTTTTTTCGCACTCTTTTCTTTTTCTCTTTCCCTTCCCTTTTCTTTTCCCCTTACCCCCCTCTCCATTCCCCTTTCCTTTTTCTTTCCCCTCTCCCTTCCCCTTCTCCCCTCCCTCCTGCCACAGGACGGGATCAGCACAAGGAGCCTCTCCAGCGCCTCAGGATCCCATCCCACCTTTATCCCACCCCTTCCCTGTGCCCACCGGGTGCCTCCTGCCCTCTGTGCCCTCTCCACAGGCACCGTCGCCCCCTGGCAGAGCCCAAACCCCTCTTGCTGCCCGTGCTGCTGCTCTGGGCTCGGAGCTCTGCCGGGTGTAAATCCCCTCGCGGGGCCGTCCCGCGTTATTTACGCTCCCGGTGGGACCCCGCGCTCTTTTATCCTCCCCTTTAATCCGAACCAGAGCGGGTTTGGCTGGGAACGCTCCGCGGTCCCGCTCGGGCCCCGCCCAGCCCCGCTCCCTGCGAGTTCAGATAAGGGGAAGATTTATACCGGCTGGGGGGGGGTTAAGCGAGAGCCGCTTTTGGGGGTTCTTTGAAGATAAATTTAACTTGTTCTTATCTGGGCTTGGTGCACTCAACCAAATGTGAGTGCTGGGGGCTGGGGAGGGGGGGCTGCTTTGAATCTTTGGCCCCTTCCATTTTGGGTTCATTACAGGGACATCCATCACTGCAGGCAGGGAAATGATTGGGGGCCCCGCTGGCACTGGGGGCACTGGGAGCACTGGGAGCACTGGGGATGCTGGGGGGTAATGCTGGGCTCCCACCTCCCCAGAGCAGCCCCAAGCACTGGCTCGTCACCTCCTTGGGGTGGTGGGTGGAAAGGGGGGTCCCAGCCCCACGGGGCAATACTCACACCCCCCTTGTCCACTGACAGCCCTGACCCCACGGCTTGGGCTAATGAGCAGGGGCTAATTAGTGACCCACGTGCTCGGGGCCGGGCTCTTGGCGCCAGGGGTTATTAAAGCTCTGCCAGCTGGGGGTGGGGGGTGTGGGAGGGTCCCAGCGGTGGGAGGGGGCTCACAGAGCAGCTCTCCAGGAGCTTTGCACTTGCCTTGTCCCAGTCCCTGAGCCTGAGGGGTCTCTGCCCACATCTCGGTGCAAAGTGCCCCAAAACCTCCAGGGGAGCAGCACTTGGGGGGTGACCTGAGCGGCCCCAGGTGGCACCCCTGGGGTACCTGAGCTCCCCATGGCTGGGCTGAGCATGAACAAGCTTTTTGGTTGTTGTTTTTGTGTTTCTTTTTCACACAGTTTCTTGTGGGAGGAAATGTCGGGTGAGAAGTTGAAGTTTCTCTCAAAGGAGGGAGGTGTGAGCAAGGAAAGGGTGAGGAAAAGAAAGTATGGGAAATCTTTCCCTGCTGCCTGGCCTGTCTGCAAAGGCAGCCACAGGTTCCCTGTTCCCTGTTCCCACATGTCCCATCCCTTCCCTGGAGCCCTCCTGGCACCCAGGGTGCCCCGATCCCTGTGCCATGGGGGGCTGGAGCCCCATCCTGGGGATGGTGGCAGTGCCTGGAGCAGCCACGTGTCACTGCAGAGGCCACTTCCCGCAGCTCCGTGGGATGGTTGTGCCTGACCCGTGACCTTGGGGTCAGCAGGTATTCCCAACCCACCCCATTCCTGGGGCAAACCAGCCCCAGGCCATCCCAGGAATGTGCTGCCTTTGGGGAGGCAAAGAGCATCCCAGGATGGGCACAGCAGCTCCAGAGCCCTCTGCTCCAGCCCCTCTGAGCCAGGGCTGGCTCCTGTCACTGAGCCCATCACTAATTTATGTCCCAGGGCTTGGGCTGCCTTAATTCACCGGGGGAGGGAGGGAGGGCAGGTCCTGGCAGCAGCCATTTATCTGCTGGGGGTTGTCTGGGAACCCAGCCCCGCTCTGCTGACCCCGGGAAGCACCATGGCAGCCGTGCCCTCCCCTGCCAGGCTCCCTCTCCTTGCCCCAGTGCTCCCCAGGCCTGTCCACTCCGTCCCTGGGAATGCTGACCCAACACAGAGGTGTGGGACAGCTTGGGGGCAGGACCATGGGGGGAACTGGGGAGGGAAAGAGTCCCGGATGAGCATCCTGGTGGGTTTGCTTCCCAGATGGCTTTTCCTATGGCATCTTCACTGCCTCTCTGGCACAGGGACTATTCAACAATGCTCCAGCCAGCAAGAAATGGTTAAAACCAGCCACAAGTGTTCAAAGTCTAAATGCAAAGGACAAATGGTGAACAGAAGAGCTGAGGTGGGAAGGGATGAAATAAATGCCTTTGCTAAGGCTGTCCCAGCAGGCCTAGAAGGCAGATTGGTGTCTGATGCCCAGAGCAGGGATGGTTTCCGTGTGCTTTGTGCTCCCTCCGTGCAGTGGGCCAGGTGGGAAGCGCTCAGGAACCATTTCCTCTCCTTCCCACTCCCCCTGGAAGGCGAAGGCCGTGGAGCAGCAGCGATCCATCAGGCTGAGGACATGTATTTGGGTTTCAATGGACTGGAAAGGAGGGAGTACCTGCGGAACAGGAGTGGGTGTTTTGCATCTGGCTGTTGAAAGGTCGGAGCCCCTGGGGGTTTCAGGGCTTCTCCTGATAAATTGAGGCTGTGTGCTCAGATTCTGTCCCATTATTGGCCCCTCTCCACCTGGGAAAGGGATGGGGGCCCCTTCCTGGAGCTGGACATCACCCTGGGTGCATATGAGGGACAACAAAGCCCTGCCCTTGCTCCTTGTGCCCCCTCATTGTGTGTCCTTAGGGACTGAACCCTCGGTGGGGCAGGAAAAGCTCCAAGTCCCCCGGTCTGACATGCTCAGCACTGAGCTCGTTTTCCAAATCCTTTGCTGCAAACTGCTCTTCCTGAGCTCCTCTGCTGGAGTGGGATGGGGTGTCCGGGAGCCTGAGGGGGCTGTGGGTCACATCCCTGTGGGTCTGAAGGGTAGGATCCTCCCTGGGAGCTCTTTGCCACTCACTGGCATCCTCCAAGCATGGACAGGACAAGCTGGGACCACCCCAGTGCACAGAAATGCCCCAGGCTGGATCTTGACAGTGCTTTTTGGTGGTGGCAGCTCTTGGGCAGGGAGCAGGCAGGGAGCTGACAGGAGCAGGCAGGGAGTGGACAGGAGCAGGCAGGGAGCAGGCAGGGAGCTGACAGGAGCAGGCAGGAGCAGGCAGGGAGTGGACAGGAGCAGGCAGAGCTGCTCCAATGCTTTGGGAAAGGCAGAGTCCTTCCTTTGGGGGGGACACAGAAAGTCCAAGCCTGGCACAGCCCTGGAGTGCTTCCAGCAGAGAAGGGATGTGAGTGGATATGGGAAAGGCGAGGCTGAGGGCAGGAGCCTGTGGAATGGGAGCTCCAAAGGATTTTTTCAGCCCAGAGGAGCTGAGCTTGCCTGGAGGCAAGAGGGAGGACAGAAAATAGGGTAGGTCAGGTATGAGATGTGACTTGGGGGGACACGGTGAGACTGAGGCAAAGGTAGAGAACAAAGTCCTGCAGCACTTCAGAGGCAGAAACTCTGCCAGGGAATTTGTGTCTCCACGAGAAACCCACAGGCAATAACAGGGAAGTGAAGGTGGGAAGGACACTGCGGAGGAGGGGGAGGGTTCTCTGCCCCGGACTCCTTCAGAGCGGGGGGGTGAGGGGGTGGCACAGCCCAGGGTGAGGGGCTGGCACAGCCCGGGGTGAGGGGCTGGCACAGCCCGGAGGGTCCCAAAGCACTGGCACACAGGGATGCCTGAGGACCACCAACCTCCTCCAGCACTGCCCGAGGATGAAGCAGCTCTGCTGCCTCACTAAGAGATGGGGCTGGGAACTGGCCAAGGAAAAACAATCCTATTAAAAGTGCCGATTCATCAGCTTTGTCAGGAGCAGATCAGCACTGTTTGCCTCTGCACTGCAAAAAAAGAGAAAAACTCCCCAGATTCCTGAATGTTTCTTTCCTGTTTTCAAAGTCCTGAAATTACAGTTAATGATAGGAAAACATATTAAAAATAAATGATCATCGTGACCAAAACAAAAGCTTGTGAAAATCTGGGGAGAGCACGTTTGGGTTGGCCTGAGCTCTGCTGTGCAGACATTGTCCCTTCCTCCATGTCTTTTTTAGGGGTTTTTTTGAGGTGTGACATCCTCACCAGGCAGTGCTGTAGCTGGGGGTGAATTTGGAGGGAGAGGGGTGAGATGAGCCCATCCATGAGGATAATGAGGATGGAGCTGGGGGGGCAGACCCCCAGAAAGGCCCCTGGCATGGTGGGTGGGGTGGATGGAGGTGTGAACTGGGAGTTTTACCTGCACCTCCTGACTAACTTCAAGCCAAAGTTGAACCTGTTTGTTATTCTGCCCCCATGACTTTCCAGAAGGGGATTGCAAAGTCCTTGAGGCGTAACTAGGTGCTAAAATTATAATGAATAACCTTTTAATTAAGGTTGTGGTCCCCCAAAAATACCTTGGTGAAAGATGGGAGAAAATCCCAGCGAGGAAATGTCAGCCCTACAAAGAGCGAGGCTGTGTGAGCCCCGTAATGGCTCTGGCAGAAGGGTCTCCCTTGGAGAGAAAGTGAGAAAAGATCCCTTAATTGCTAATCCAGAGGAATTTGGAGCAATAGGCACAATGTCCCCTCCCCAGCATGAAGAGGATCTGCAGGGGATTCTTGGAACAATTAATCATGGGACAAATTCATTATAAACAGAGAGGTGA
The DNA here is from genome assembly GCA_035041345.1 of Poliocrania exsul. Taxonomy (NCBI): domain Eukaryota; kingdom Metazoa; phylum Chordata; class Aves; order Passeriformes; family Thamnophilidae; genus Poliocrania; species Poliocrania exsul. The sequence continues at coordinate 5,792,946 of JAWWLZ010000156.1, forward strand.
ACCCAAAGACTGGAGGCTCCTCTGGAAAAGGGATTTCAGCAGAGAGGAGGTGGCTGAGTGAGGGGTTTGAGCAGCTCCCAGCAGGGACCGCTCTGGGTGACCACGCTGGCCCCGAGGGAGGGCAGTGGGGGCATTTCCTGGCTGCTGTGGCACCAGGGACCTGCTGCTCCAACGGGCAGAGCCCTGATGCAGCTCATCATGCTGGGGCTGGAGCAACAGGCACAGGATCTGGGGAGCTGGTGGGCACACCACTGGCTGTGCTGGAAGGGCTGGCAGGGCTGGAAGGGCTGGCAGGAATGACAAGACAGGAAGGAATGGCAGGACTGGCAGGACTGGGAGGACTGGCAAGGCAGTGGGCAGGAATGGCAGGGCAGGCAGGGCAGGCAGGGCTGGCAGGATTGGCAGGATTGGCAGGGCAGTGAGCAGGAATGGCAGGACAGGCAGGGCAGTGAGCAGGAATGGCAGGACAGGCAGGAATGGCTGTGGAGCTGGATGTCCCAGCACTGGGGTGGCACTGGGGCTGTGGGATGTCCCCACATGTCTCTGCACTGACCCGGGGAGGCTGCGAGAAGCAAAGGGCTGGATCAAAGATGGTCACTCCGTAAACACAGCCGAGCCCCCCGCGCTGCCCTTCCCACCCCGCCTGCCCGGTAATGGCTTTCAGGTGGCCCAGAAGGGGCTGGGGAGGTTCAAAGGGGGAGGTTCAAAGGGAGAGCGGGGGCTCCCCGAGCGAGGGTGGCGCTCCCAGGGGTGCGGCAGGGCTGGGGTGGGACGGGGAAAGTGTGGTGTGAGAGGAGTCCTCCATCCCCTCTGGGCTGCCACACGCAGCCCCCACTCCCTGTGCCAGCCAAAGGCTGGTGTTGAAACCTCCTTTTTGTCAGTCCTGGCATGGAAGAGTTTGGGTGGAGAAAAATTCAAACATGAGAAGTTTTGAGGCGTTTTTATTTTCCCCTATTTTACTTCAAACCCAAAGCTCTGTTCCCTGCCCTCCATATTAGGATGGAAGACTCTGAAAACACTTTTATTTTCCATCTCTTTTGCGTGTGGGGAAGGTGTGGGCCATATTCCTACCTGTGCCAGCCCCCGTTTTACCTCGCCCCAGTTATTTGCCTGAGTCACGGGCCGGGGAGCTGTGCCAGCATCCGGGTGGCTGCGGGGCCACGGCGTCATCGCAGCGTGTGCCCCTGTGCCAGGGCTGTGGCACTGCCATGAGGGGCAGGACCCACACCAAATGTGAGACAAAGGAGGAGATGAAAGTCATTTTATCCCCCGGGGTGAATGTGAACGTTTCACCCCACCCTGGGGTGCTGCAGAGGGGGTGAACACAGGGAAAGAGCCCCCGAAAAGAGCAGGGAAAGGGGGACCCAGGGATGGTGGGGAGAACCAGGATGAACTCGGGGGGGATGGTGGGGATAACCAGGATGAACTCGGGGGGATGGTGGGGAGAACCAGGATGAACTCGGGGGGATGGTGGGATGGATAACCAGGATGAACTCGGGGGATGGTGGGGATAACCAGGATGAACTCGGAGGGATGGGGTGGAGAACCAGGATGAACTCAGGGGGATGGGATGGAGAACCAGGATGAACTCGGGGTGCTGCTGGGTGTGCTGGGCTCGCCTGCCTGGGGCAGACTCCGCACCCCGGGGCGCTGGGGCTGCTCTGGAGGGGAACACCTGCGGGGTGAGCACGGGGGACACAGAGGTGAGGGGTGCGACGGAGGGCGAGGGGCTCCAGGGTCACCCGGCCTTATCTCCCGCACTGTTTGCTCCAAGATTAACCAGAGCCTGCAAGATGCGAAAGTCCAAGGAAAAGCAGGGCTGGGTCGGGCCGCTCTCCCCCTTCCCCCGGCGGGATGCCCGGGCACTCCGGGAGGGCTGGCGTTTAAAGTCCAGGAGATTGCTGGGTGATTTACGACTCTTTATTCTTTAGTGCAAGAGCTGGTTAATGAGCAATGAGGGGTTGGGCAGGCGGGGGGTGGGGGGTTAAGGGGGTGGGAAGGGGCGCCCATGGGGAAGGGGCTTCTCCCCCAGCTCGGCCCGGGAGGGGACCAGGCAGGCAGCCCTGGGAAGGCCTGGAAAGGCCATTCCCAGCCCCTTCGACACAGGGACAGAGAAAATAATTCCTGGATCTTTTCCATCCTTTATACAGCCCCTGCCACTTTTAGCTGTTCCTCCACCACTTGCAATCACACCACTTATCGTGAGCCCATTTATTTGATAATCTGCGACTTGGACTTATCTCATGCTTTTGTTGTAAGTGATAACACTTCCCATCCTGCTCACTCCACCAATTCGCTTGGAATTGTGTGTACAGGGGGCAAGAGACACTCCCCTCCCCACACCTGGCTAAACCAGCCGGATTGTGGCAAAACCCAGGCGAGAGGGAACCAGCTCTGCTCAGCTCCTTGTTCCCAAACAGTCGGCAATTCCTGCCAGGGGAAGGGGTCTCTCTGCAAACCCGGGTGCTGGGACAGTGGGGATGGAGGAGAGGACTCCCTGCCCCCCATGACCTCGGGGCTTTGCCTGCCCCTGCCCTGCCCACACCGGGCACAGTGCAGCATAAACATTAACAGATTGAAAACCCCATAAGTGAACCCCAGGGGAAGGAGGGAGGGGAGTGGAAAGGTGAGCCAGGCTGGCAATGCCTCTTGGCAATGCCTTGGGAAGGTACCACAGGGAAGGCTGTGCCTGCACCCTCGCCCTGGGGATATTGGCACCCGTGCCAATCCTTGCTTGGTGCCTGGGGCATCCCAAATCCCTGCCAAACCCAGAGCAGGAGCAGGGCCAAGCAGCCCCGGGCTGTCCCAGCCCTCCTGCAGGCCCGGGGATCTGCCTGTCTGGCTCAGGGGCTCTGGGGCTCCCCTCATTCCAGGGGCATTCCCAAAGCTTTGATTCCCAGCTGGAGCAGCCCCTCGGCCCAGCCTGGCCCAGCAGGGTGACAAGCAGGGTCTGGGCTCCTCGGGCAGGGGGGGTGGATGGGCTGTGCCCCCGGGGTCAGGGACCACCATCAATCAGTGCCCGAGGAGGGCTGTGCAGCCGCAGCCCCACAGAGCCCGGGCCATGGGCTGCCCACAGGTCACCAGCTGTGGGCAAAGGGCACTGCCCGGGGGCTCTGTGTTTGCTCTGGGAAGAGGCTCTGGAATAACAGCCCCTCCCTGGATCAGCCCCTCAGCCCACCTGTGGGGTGTCCTTGTGTGGGATGTAGAGGTGATGACAGCCCTGGATCTCCCATCCCTGCAGCTGGACCAGCCAGGTGTCACTGGTGCTGTGAGGTGTTTCCAGCACCCCTGGGTGCAGGTGCTGCCCTCCCCATCACAGGAGCCATCACCAGCCAGGGGGGGCTTCCTGCCTGGGGGCTGCCAGCATGGGATGCTCTGCTGAAGGTGTGGGATGCTCTCCAGGCAGGAATGCTCTCCTATCTGTATGGATGCTCTCCTGTCTATGGACATTCTCCTGCCCATGTGGGATGCTCCCTGCCTGCATGGGATGCTCCCTGCCTGCATGGGATGCTCTCAGCCCATGTGGGATGCTCCCTGCCTGCATGGGGTGCTCCCTGCCTGCATGGGGTGCTCCCTGCCCGCTTGGGGTGCTCCCTGCCCGCATGGGGTGCTCCCTGCCTGCATGGGATGCTCCCTGCCTGCATGGGATGCTCCCTGCCTGCATGGGGTGCTCCCTGCCTGCATGGGATGCTCCCTGCCTGCCAGACCAGGCTCATGGGGCATGAGCTGTTTGTGGAGAGGCTGATCAAACATTCCCTTCTTTCCCTTGAAACTGAGATTTCATTATGGCAGTTTCCAGCTCAAAGGTCAGCACAAACCCCCTGCTTAACTCTGTGTCTCAGCACCTGCATCCCCAGCCCTGCAAGAAGGACCAACGTGTCTGTCTGAGCCACCAGGGTGACAGTGGTGACACCAGAGCTGCATCCACCACACTCTTCTGCAGAGGGCAAGTGGCTGGTCCTGGCAGGGGGAGCTCTGGGAAAGCCCAAATCCTGTGATCCAACAGGCTGGAGGAGACACCAACTCCTCCCTGCAAAGCCCCCTGTTTTGTCTGTGCCTCAGCTGTAGGGAGGGAGCAGAAGGTGGTGCAGAAGGGATGGAGGGTCCAAATCTAGTTTAAGTCAGTGCATTAGGCTGGGGGATTATTTGGCTCAGGGGGTGTTGGCTGCAGGCAGGAGCCCAGGGAAACACTCGGCATGGGATGTGGGGAAGAGCTACAGTTCCCCAGGCCTGGGTGCAAAACTCTGTAATTAATATCAGTGAGGAATTAGGGAGGATTTGGAGACAAAATGGCCTGAGATTAAGTGAAACTGCAACGTGATCTCAGCTTTGTCAGAAATCCACTTCCTAAGGGGTCAGTGCTTTCTCACAGCAGCAGGCCTGGGTGGCCACCAGGACCTGTCCCTCCTGTCCCTGCTGTCCCAGGCAGCACTGAGACCCTGCACAGCCCTGGGAGCCCCTCCTTGTCCTGCACCCGCAGCCCGAGGCATCCCCACAGTGTTGGGGCTCTGGGAAGGGCTCAGAGCTCCTCACACAGATGCTTCAGCATTTCTCAGTGGCCCATCTTAAATCTCCTGTGATGGGGCCAGAGGAATCCTCTCTTCCTCCCCAGGGATCGGATATCAGGGGAATTAAGCAAGAAACAGGAGCCAAATCCTCCAGTTCCTCTCTAAGCCGCCTCTTACACAGTCAGGTGCCTCCAGGTTGGTCCCTGTGCCTGACCTGGCCTGTCCCCAGCCAGGGGTGTCGCCCCTCACCCGTGTCTGTGTGTCAGGTGACAGCTCAGATCAGGAGAGTGACACTTTCCTGGGATCAGAGAGATGATTCTGCTTTTGGGGTGCTGTGGGCTATTTTACCATCCAGGGGTTATTGGCTGCAGAAAGCCCAGACTGCAGGTCCAGCAGCAGGAGAGGAAGAGGAGGAGGAGGAGAAGGGGGAGGAAGGTGGGCACTGGGGCTGCTTTGCCCAGAGAAATCACCATGTTTGACCCATCCACCCTCTGGGCTCGCTGTGACCCCCTTGGCTGCAGAATCAGCCCGTTCTGCTGCCCCTGCGCTCCTGGGGCATCACAACCCAAACTCCTGCAAGATGGGGCTGCAGCACCAATTCCCACATGTTGTTCCAGACCAGATCCCACGTTTCCCCTTGCAGTGCCCGTGTGCCCTCCCCACAGCCCTGCAGCCCCCTCAGCAGCCCCAGCCCTCCCTGCCCTGGGTTCCCTGGCTCCTTCCTCGCCACACGCTTGGCCCTGGCTCTCCTTCCCTGTGCCAAAGTCAACAGTGCCACGGCCCAGCCAGTCCCGGTGCTGACATTCCCCCCGAGCCCATCACCAGGTAGGAAATAAATAATGTTGCAAAGATAAACCGAGCAAACACGGCCTCCCTGCTGCATCTCAGACAAGGTTTGCATAAGAGGTGGGTCCCTCCTGCCCAGGTGAGTCACTGGCCAGGCAGGGTGGGGCTGGAGGGGGGGGTGGTGCCAGGGGGCTCCCCAAAGCTGGCACGGGGGGCACACCACCTGCTTTTCACCAGCTCAGCGCCTCTGTGCCCATAATGGGGTTCCTGATGTTTTCTGCCCCATGGTGGGCACCCATGGGTCCATTCAGGGGGAGAGGTGCCCCCTCAGCAGACCCTGCTCCTCCTTCCTGTGGGTCACCCTGGGAGACCACAGAGTCATGGAATGGTTTGAGTTGGGAAGGTCAATGGAGCTCTAGGGCAGTCCTTGAAATGTTTCAGATTGGAGAAGTCTTATGAAGCCCTTGAACATTCCTCGAAATGTTCCAGACACAGGTCACAGGGAAGATCTGTGAAAGAGGCTTTAGACCAGATTTCCCAGGATGTAGAGAATTCCTGGAAACTTTGGCATTGCAAGAAAGGATCGAGATGAAGGATTTATGATTTATCCCCAAAATCAGAGGAAAAAACCCTACAGAAACTGTTGCCATGTGGATCCCCAGAAAACTCCAGACACTTCCCAGGAGGTTTCAGGTGAAGGACTCAGACCTGGTGCCCACCCTGATCCTCTTTACTTCTCTTTTCCACATGGAAAGCTGTGCAGGACTCGTGGGACACAATTCCCTGTCTCGTGGAGCTTGACGTGTTGTTTGATTGTGATGGGCAAACATGACACGGCTCTTCAAAGGGCCCTGCTGGGGCTGGGACCTCTGCTGCCTCCAGGAGCTGGGAAACTGCTGGGCCAGGCTCAGCCCTGGGCCAGGCTCATCGCTGGGCCAGGCTCATTGCTGGGCCAGGCTCAGCAGGATTTACCTGATGCTGATCCTGCTCTTTGCTCTTGGTTTTTGCTCTCTTTGCTGAGCTGACCCAGGGAGTTGACATCAGAGGGTGGGCAGTCTCTGCTGCTGAGAAGTGCCACAGCTGAATGAAACCACTTCCCACGCTGTGGGAAAAGCATCAAAGCTGTGTTCCAAGGATTATGTTGTCAGTTTTCCCCCTCACTCCTTTGTAAACCTCTCTAGTTTTAATTTGTCTCTCCATCCCCTTTTCCAGGCTGTGGGGTCCTGGTGTATTTTAACTCCCCCTGTCCAGGCTCTATCCCAAACCTGGATCATTGTTATGGTGCTTCCCCCACCATCCCCTCTTTCCACGGTGGAAATCCCTCAGATGAAGGATGAAGGAAAAAAAAAAGACATTTTCTCTTTTGTTCTCTTCTGGCTCTAAGAGTCCTTAATATTCCACTTGCCTTTTTTGACTCTCACTGATGGTTTCAAGGGTGCCTTCAAAGAGCTCTTGGCAGCATCTCTGGGATCTCTTTAAAGGCCATAATTGCCGATACGGAGCCGCCGCCGTGTACGGACGGGGGGAACGCTTTTCATGTTCATTACTGTGCAATTATGAGCAGAGAACTTCATCTGCCATTTTATTGCTCTGTTCTGCATCATCATTACATTCCCCTGCACTTCCTCAGGGCCAGCTCGGCTGCCTGAGTCACCTGGAGCCAGCCTGGGGCTCAGTGCTGGGCAATGCTCTGCCCTCTCCAGGGTCAGTTTGGGGGGAACCAGAGGAGGTCCCGGGCCAGACTCCTGTGGGGCCTTGTTGAAAGACCTCTCTGTTGCAGAAACAGGCTGTTCATCCCAAATGCTGCTGTTCTTAACCAGTGATTAACATGCAAGACCTTCCCATTTAACCTGGGCAGTTCTCCTGCCTTCCCAGCCTCACCTGAGTGACCTTGTAGAGAACATTGGAAACCCCACGTGTTGCAACTTCTGCTGTTCAAAGCCTATTCCAAGAGCTGAGCTCAATTACTCTAATTGAGCTCGTGTTGCAGCAGGGCTGCTGTGGACAGACCAGCCCTGGCCCCAGGACTGCCTGGGCTTGGGACTCATCCCCCTTCCCTCCTGGAGCTTCTGCAGCTGGAGACTTGGCAGGTCTCTGTCCCAGCCAGTGCATGAGCTGAGTGACCTGGAAATTCATGCACAGCCTCAGCCCAGCCATGAGGAGCTGGGTAGTCCAGCATGGATGATCCTTAGAACCATGGAATTGATGAGGCTGGAAAAGCCCTCCAAGATCCTGAAGTCCAACTGATCCCCAGCGCTGCCAAGGCCACCATGAGCCCATGTCCCCAGGTGCCACCTCCACACAGCTTTTAAAGCCCTCCAGGAGTGAGGACTCACCACAGCCCTGGGCACCTGGGCTGGACAACCCTTTCCTTGAGACATTTTCCCTGATATCCAACCTGAACCTCCTCTGGCACGACTTGAGGCCATTTCTTCTCATCTGTCACTTGTTCCCTGGGAGAACAACCCTCACTCAGCTCCCTTCTCCTGTCAGGGAGTTGTGGAGAGTGAGAAGGTGCCCCCTGAGCCTCCTTTTCTCCAGGCTGAGCCCCCCCAGCTCCCTCAGCTGCTCCTGCTGCTCCAGCCCCTTCCCCAGCTCTGTTCTCTTCTCTGGATGCTCTCCAGCCCCTCAGTGCAGCAGCACAAGAATAGCAGAAGGTAAAGGAAGGCAAAAGGGCTTTGGGAAAAGCTCCTTGAGCTCTGAGGTGCTGTTGATGCTCCCCACTCCTTCAGCCAACACCCCGCCGAGGTCGGACAGCAGGGAGGGAGGGGGCGGCCAAAGGGCCTCTTTCCATCCAATTTTTCTCCCTTCTTGAGTGAGGAGCTTGACAGGAATTGGCTTAAAGTAAACAGAGAAGTCCTTGGGCTGGGCTGGGCAGGGCTGGCAGGGGCTGCCGAGGCTGGCGCTGCCGTGGCCGGGGAGGACGAGCCGTGGGATCGTTCCCAGCACCCATAGGATGTTATTTTCAGACCTCATCAATAAGACTCCTCTCCTGCGGCTCCCCAAAATGTTTATGAAAGAGATACAGGAAGGGAGGAAGATCAAACCTGCTCTAGCAAGGCCTTGCTGGCTTTATCTGTGGTTTATGAGGTGACCAGACCTTGGCGGCTCCGTTTTAACTTGTTTGGATCTGGCTGTGCTTTATGACTGTTACTCTGAAATGTTTTGACAGGCACAGCCTCACCCCTCTGGGCTCCTCCTGGGAGCTGCATCTCCCCTCGTGGTGAGTCCGGGACCACTCTGTCCATCTGAGCCTGGGAAAGCCCCCCATGGCCTGGATTTTCCATGAGAAAGGCACAATGGAGAGGAAGGCACAGGGGAGGTGATGCCATCCCTGAGGATGCTGAAACCTCATCCACCTGGAAGGACTTGACTTCCTCATGGCCCTTTGTGTGCTCCAAGTGTTTGCAGCCTTTGTCTTCGTGATGTTTGTTGGTGATGGGGCTTTCCAAACTTTGGGAATGGTGTTCCAACAGATGTTTGGGGTTTCAAGTTGAGTTTTTCTTTTTTTCTCCCCCAAATTGTCTTTTGTTTGGACACGTTTCATACTTTTAGTTAAAAAAATCCCCAGCTGCAAACCACAGTTTTGGGAGGACAATTCCTTTGTGTTTGCCATGGAAGTGGGAACATTTCAATAAATCATTCTCAGTCTTATTTAATTGTTTTGGTGGACAATACTTGGAGCTGCTGGCTGGATTTGGCAACAGCTCCAATGTGCCCATTCACAAGGGTGGGGTGTGAGCTGTGCTGGGTAATGCCAACGCAGAGGGAGCTGTGGGCAGATGCCAATGGTTCCCAGGGATCAATGGCACCTTTCCCACCCTCTTTACAGTCCCTCCAGCCAGGTCTCCAGCTCAGAGGAGTCCCCAGGGGCTGGAGCCGTGGGGAAAATAATCATGGAATTGCAGAACAGTCTGGGTTGGAGTGACCTTAAATTCCATCCAGTGCCACCCCTGCCATGGGCAGGGACACCTCCCACCAGCCCAGGCTGCTCCAAGCCCTGTCCAACCAGGCCTGGGACACTCCCAGGGATGGGGCAGCCACAGCTTCTCTGGGCACCTGTGCCAGGGCCTGCCCACCCTCCCAGTCAGGAATTCCTTCCCAGTATCCCATCTAATCCTGGAGCAGCTCTGCAGGGGGCTCACCTGAGGGGGCAGAGGGGCAGAATCTCCCTCTCTCCTGCTGCCCACGCTGGGGTGAGCCTGGCCCGGGGGGGTTTCTGGGGCACCCGGGGGCTGGTCCTGCTGGGGTGTGCACATCCCCTGCTGCTGGAGAGCTGGCATTGCTTTATTGGGATGCAGGACCTGCTCCCGGGAATCAGGGATGTGTTGACGCCCAGATCCCGCTCTCTCTGCTCTGTTCACTCCTGCTGCTGGACTGAACCCGCCCTGCTTTGTTATTCGCCTCCTGGAGTGGCGTGTGGGTGATTGGAGCTGAGTGTAAAATTCCTCCTGCTAATTGATGCAGATTTGCTCCCTTTTCCTGCCCGTTCCCCCCTGGCTGTTCCCGCCGCCGGCCCCCAGCCCTCTGCCCACCCTTGGCAATGCCCTGCCTAGGGATGCCCCTTCTCCTGGCATCGAGAGCCCCGTGCTGAGAAATTTGGGGTGTCCCTTTGGCATCGCCAGCACCCGCCGGTGGGATGTGGGGATGGAGGAATGTCTGGATCTCTGGATCTCTGCATCCCTGCACGAGGCCGGGTGGAAGGAGGATTGGCCCGGGTGGAAGGAGGATTGGCCCCGGTGGAAGGAGGATTGGCCCGGGTGGAAGGAGGATTGGCCCGAGTGGAAGGAGGATTGGCCCGGGTGGAAGGAGGATTGGCCCGGGTGGAAGGAGGATTGGCCCCGGTGGAAGGAGGACTGGCCCGGGTGGAAGGAGGATTAGCCCAGGAGGAAGGAGCACGGGCGGGCAGCGAGCCGTGGCTGTGTCTGCATCTCAGTGGGTGTTTTCTTCATTAAAATGCTGTGGGAAGTGATTACCTCGCCTGCCTCCGTGTGTGTTGCTGCTCAGATGGAAGCAGGAGCCCTTTGTCAGAGGGATGTGAGGGAGTTTTGGCTGCAAGGGCTTTCCGTGGGCTGCTGAGGACACGTGGGCATCGGGCCGTGGTGCTGCCCACAGAGGTGCCCAGGCTCTGGGGCAGGGGGAGGACGGAGCAGGGCAGGGCACTTTGGGACAGAGTGGGTTTGATTCGGGCTGCCCCGATGGCCAAGCTCGATGTCTTTCCAGGGCCAAACCCGTGTCCTTGTCTGTCACCTGCATTTCTGAGCTGGTCTCTGCAGGCACCCCTTCGCCCCCCGTATCTCTGGGGGCGGGTTATTGCCAGGAATTATCGTCTGCCTCGGAATTGCTTTGATCTGCTGCTCATGGGAAAAGAAAACACGGGGTTTCTCTGTCTTTATTTTATTTTAAGCATCGCTTATCAGCTCAGCAGCACGTTTAGGTGAAGGGATGCGCGGGCAGGGCCCCACCAGCCTCCCACCCTCGGAGCCAAAGGGTTGGGGGCATCCAGGAGAGTGGGAGGGCTCGGGATGGGGGTGGCAGGGACTCTGTGCCCACCTTGGCGTGGGCCTTCGCACAGCCGGGCACCCACCGGGCTTCCAACGCCTCCGGGCAGAGCTTATCAGGGCTGGACATGCCTTGGAGGCAGCGCTGAAATGGATGCTGCTCACTGAGCTCCTTAATTGCTTTTAGTTGTAGACTTATTAAAGAACAAGATTTAAATAACGTCAGGAGGAGGGAAAAACCCCTCAATAAAAACGAGCTGAAGAGGGAGCAGAGAAGCTTCCCGTGGTGCCGAGTGGAGTTACTGCGAGGAGTCATCAGCTTCCAGGTTTCCTATTTTTCCTCCAAATCTGCTTTGAGTTTAAGCAAATCCCTGAAGGTTGGCCATGAATAGTCATGCGGGAGCTGCCCGTGCCTGCGCTCCAGCCTGTATCCCAAAAACCGAGCTTCCTGGCAGAGGGGCTGAGAAAAAGCTCCCGGTTTTCCTTGAATATTCCTCATTATTCGGGGAAGACTTGCAGCCACCAGTCAGTGCTTGTGCTGAGATCTGATAGGAAAAGCAGCGTTTGCCCAATTATGGAGTGGAAACGGCCCCGGGGGGGTCGCAGCCAAGGGGAGGGAGCGGCACAGCCCCCCCTGCCAGGCAGGGAGAGCTGCCCCTGCCCCGCTCCTGGCACGGCCCTCCCGCCTCTCCGCGTGTGGGTGTCTGAAAAGAGCGAAAAAACTCCTCATGGTTACCTGGGCGAAATCCGAGAGCGAGAAGGAGCCAAAACCCCTTGGAAAACTTCCCTTGATCCCCCTTTGGCGTGTTCAGGGGGTCGGGGACTGGGAGATGAACTCTGGGTGTGCCCTGAGTGATGGAGGCAGAGAATGGGGTTCATCCCAAGCAAACAGGCTGGAAAGGGCTTTAGGAGAAGGACTTTGGTGCTTCCCCTCGGTGCTGATGGGCACCCAGCACGAGTTTGGATGATGGAGCTGCACATCCCAGTGTGAGCCAGTTGTTCTTGGAATGTCAGAGTGCTGGGGGGTCTCAGAGGGATAAGGGATCACTCAGGGACTGGAATTTGCCAAAATTTATCTCTCCTTGGTAGAACAGACCTATCCTGGGTGAGGTTTTTAGAAGTTGCTCCGGAGCTGATGTGGAGGTTTCAAACATCAGGTGAATGCAAAGCCATCGGTCTCGTGTTTCTTCCTCCTGTGTCTGTTAATCCCACCGGCCATCCCTTTTCCCGGCGTGGAATGCCTGATGGAAGCAGGGAACTCAGGTCTTTTGGTGGAAATGCAGGGAAAAAATGGCTCAAAGAGGAGGAAAATAGGGAAAAATTGTGAGAAGAATGGGATGGTGGAAGGAAAAGAAATGGGGGAATGGGATGGTGGAAGGGCAGGAGCTCCTGCACCTTTGGAAACAAATGCTCTGGGCTCAAGGACTCCTTCCCCTTCACTGAACCCCAAACCACCCAGCCTGGCCCCAGAAATGCCACTGGCGGTGTCTGAAGTTGGGCAAAACCATGGAGAGCAGGATGTCCCTTGGATCACCGGGATGTCCCTGGGCTTGCAGGGGTGTCCCTCGGCTCTCAGGGTGTGCTGTGGCCTGGCAGGGCTGCTGGCACTGGGAATTGCTGCTGGCACAGGGAATTGCCGCTGGAGGGGGGCGGGAGGGGGCTGCCCGCGCCGGGCCGGGCCCTGCCCAAGCTGCAGCTCGTTAAACTCTGGCTGGAGGCGAGAGAGATCCCTCGATAAAGATGTGAAGCGAAATCGAGGGCAAGTACAGTAATCTCCCAACTTCCCACCGGGGTGTGAGCGCTGAGGTTGTAAATAGGCTGAAATCAAAGACTCATAAACCATGCAAATTGCTCCGTGTGTGTTTGTCTGTCTCCTTCCCATGTCTTTGCCCCTCACCTCCTTCCTCTGAATCTCTATCTTTCTATCTCTCCTCTTTCCGTGAGCTCTGCTCTGCTCCCGACGAGCCTGTTCGGGCGAGGGAGGGAGTCTTTAAAAGGCATTTTTGTGGTTCTGGGCATCAAGTCAAAAAAAATCTGCTTTTTTTTTCTTCTTCTTCTTTTCCCCTGCTCCCCTGCCCCCCTCCCCGCTCCAGACTCACGGACACGTCACCCCAAACCTACCCCGCCATCAAAATAAACATTAATTAAGATATTTCCAGTGATGTTCACTGTCACAAATTACCAGCCCCACAAAGACAACGTTGCAACTGCTCAGGATGTCAGTTTATCCCGATTGCTGAGATAAAACTGAATTTCTGCACTTTCCTCTCCTGCCTCGCGGCTCGTCCCGCTCCGCGCCGGGGCCGGCGGGGCTGCAAAAGCAACGGCCCCGTCACCACATCCACATCTGGGGTGCAAACCCCGAACCTGCCAGGGCCGGGGGCACCTCTGCCCACATAAACGGGGGGGTTGGGAAGTGTTGAGCCCTTGGGGAAATTGGGGTCCCCTCCCGAAGCCCAGGGTGGGGGTGCAGGTGGCTGGGTGTGGGGATGCAGAGGTGTGGGGATGGTGGGATTTGGGGGTTCAGGGATGCAGGAGGAGGGGGATTCAGGGATGCAGCAGAGTAGATACACAGGGATGCAGGGATGCAGGAATGTAGGGCTGGAGGAATGCAGGAATGTGGGGATGCAGGGGTGCAGGGCTGGAGGGATGCAGGAATGTGGGGATGGAGGGGTGTAGGAATGGAGGGGTGCAGGAATGTGGGGATGCAGGAATGCAGGAATGTGGGGATGGAGGGGTGTAGGGCTGGAGGGATGCAGGAATGTGGGGATGCAGGGGTGTAGGAATGGAGGGATGCAGGAGGACAGGAGTGCAGGGACGTTGGAATGTAGGGATGCAGGGCCACAGGGCTGCAGGATTGCAGGACTGAAGTGGCACAGGATTTCAGGGGTGCCAGGGTGCAGGGTACAGGAATACAGGGGTGCCAGGGTGCAGGGTACAGGAATACAGGGGTGCCAGGGTGCCAGGAGCAGGGTGCAGGGTGCCGGGTGCTGGGTCAGCTGCCCCGGGAAGGCAGCGTGGGCCGCCCGGCACGGCTGGGCTCGGCTTCCAGGAGCCGGAGCTGGCGGGGCAGGGTGGGGAGCAGGAAAGGGAGCCCCGCTCCTCCTCCCCTCGGGGAGAGCTGTGGCTCTCGGCGGGAGGGTTGTGAGTACACACAGACTCTCTGGAGCCTCCCATGTAAATCCTGGCAGGACCCAGCCAGCTCTGAGCTCATTCACGTGAGATCACCGGCTTGTTCGGGGCACCGCGGGTAGGGATGTGCTGGGATCTCTGCGGGACCTGCCCCGGGGCGCTGCCCGCCAGCTGCGGATGGGAGGGGAGCTCAGTCCCGCTCCCTCCAGGTCCCTCTCACAGCAGCATCGTGGCCATGTGACCACCCACAGCATTCCTCAACTTCCTCCATAGGCTCTGACCCTGGGGATGGGAAGCGGGACACTGAGGATCAGGTCTGGCACTGGCGATGGAAGATCTGGCACTGGGGATCAGGTCTGGTCCTGGGGGTGTAAGCTGGGACACTGGAGATGGAAGTTCTCACCCTGGGGATGGCAGCCTGACCCTGGGAACGGAGGGTGTGACACTGGGAATGGAGGGTGTCACACAGGGAATGGAGGGTGTGACACTGGGAATGGAGGGTGTCACACTGGGAAGGGAAGGTGTGACACTGGGAACGGAGGGTGTGACACTGGGCATGGCAGGTCTTGTAGGAGGGACCAGGTCTGATCCTGGGCATGGAAGGCCTGGCACTGGGAATGGCAGGTGTGACCCTGGGGACAGCAGAGCTGGCCCTGGGGACAGGACCAAGTTTGTTTTTCACCCCATTTGAGGAACCACCAGGCTGTGGCCAGCGGGGGAGCAGCCCCGGGAGTCACGACCCACATCCCTCGGGCATCCCCAGGGCAGCCGCGTGTCCCGGCGTGGCCTGCGGGCTCCTGGCAGCGTCCCCGGGGCAGGACACAGCCCGAGGTCACCCTCTGTCCCCCGCCAGCCTCACCACTTCCCCTTCGGTGTCCAAACCTTGCAGGAGATTCGCCTGCAGTGGTGCCTTCCCCTCGCCGCTCCCGCTCCAAAGAAAACAGCTCGGTGTGTTTGCAGATCTCGCCTTACACACCATTCCTCAGCTCCTGCTCCTTTGCGGGGCTTTTCCTTCTCTGGCTGGCTCGGTGACCCGGAGCTGCCCCCGCTGTTCTCCCCGGGAGAGGAGGCTGAGCAGCCCCGCGAGCCGCACATCGAGCCCGACCGGCCCCGCGATGTTCCCGAGGACGTTCCCGAGGACGTTCCCGAGGA
>JAWWLZ010000156.1:5821377-5856519 GCA_035041345.1 Poliocrania exsul
TGAGTTGGACACCCCAGGGCTAAGTGTCCTGCTCAGTGAGGCTGGATTTGTGCTCATGGTGGGGATTTCCTGGCCCTGTGTTTTTGTGGAGCAGGTTCCTCTGGGGCCGGAGCCAAAGCCTGGAGATGCTGTGGGTGATGCCTGGAGCGGCACTCGGGGGCCTCCCGTCCCTGGGGAGGGCTGGAGGATGGGGGGACAGGTTTGGGGGGGTCACTCCTGGTGTTGCTGTGAGCAGAGGCTGCTCCTGTGTGAGCTCTCCCTGCCAGAGCCCCCGGGCGGGATGTGAGCCGGCCCAGGTGCCGGCGTGGCAGTGCCGCCCCGGCCGAGCTCAGCCGAGCAGCTGCGCTTCAAAAATGCCAGCTATTTATAACCCTGGCTCGCCTGCTCGGCAATAACCTTTTCCTACCCACAGCAGGCCCTTCCCAGGTGGGCTGCTCGCCCTTTCCGAGGCCGTGGCACTGGGCATTGCCGGGAGGAGCTGCCTGGGAAGCCAGAGTAGGGGGGTGGTTGGTGTCCAGCTGTGAGCTCCCCTTGGTGTTTTCCATGGGCTCCATCCTGCCATGGTGCTGTGCCTGCACCAGGATCCACGTGTGCTGTGTCTGCCAGTGCTGGGCTGTGGTGAGAGGCTTGGAGTTACCTGTTTCAGTGTGGGTTGGCTCTTGCTGGTGCCAACATGGAGGTGCCAGGATGGGATGCCTGGGACGCGCCACACCAGCTCTTTGTCCCAGCACCTTCAGGCGGAGTTTGGGAAGCGCAAAGACCTGGGCTGAGTGCCCTCTCTGGATGGGGCTCCTGGCTGGTTTTGGTGGCACCTGCCTTACACTGGTGATTGGACAGGAGCATCCTTGTTCCCAGGAATCTCCTTCTTTGTCCCTGGTGTCATGGTGTGCAGGGTGAGCCCAGCACTGGGGACTGCCTGCTCTGCCTGGTGTTTGCCATTCGACCTCTTCTGAATAGGTACTTGAGAAAAGCAAAGTGCATTTTTATGGTTTCAGACCTATAAATCCCCTCACGCTGTTCCTGCTGGTCCCGGAGTGTGTGGCATCAGGGCTGGGAAATGTCTGCTGTGGCCTGTGCCGGGCCAAGCGTCGGTGCCGTCCCCTCTCTGCCACCGTTTTGACCCTTTTAATGGATTTCTGGAGCATGAGAGGATGGCCTGGTGTGTGGGTTGGGTCCAACAGGGATGGAGAGGGACCCAAGGACGGGCAGGAATGCAGGGATGGGGAGGGATGCTTGGGAATATGCTGGTGCTGGGCTCCGGTGTCTTTGTCTGGGGTCGCTGTAGTGTCTCAGCCACACGCAAGAGGGAGGGACACAGCCCCCTGCTCCCTCTGGGGTTTCGGGGGGCAGGTCACTGGTTGGAAGGGGCAATGGGCACAGAGGCGCTGCCCCGTTGGGGCAGGGGGGCCGGTTCTCCCTGTGCCAGGGGCGGCTCCGGTGCCTGTGCCGGGCGGGCAGCATATGGAAAGGATCTGGTGTGATATCCCATCCCGCGCGGCTCCGCGGCTTTACTGAAGAGGCCACTTCAGCAGGGGACGCGGCGTGGTTAGTCCTCCCGGCTGACACATCCCAGGCCTTCCTCCGACTTGAAAGAGCTGGAGTTCGCCTTTGAATCTGAGGATTTATAGCCCTTTTAGGCCTCTCCAATAAAAGCACAGCTCCCTCCTCAGACAGAGCCCACCGTCTCCCTCCTCCGGGCTCATTATCCTGGGGATTTGTGTTGCTCTCGCTCTGTTGTTCGCTACTGCCGCTTTCCTCAGATGTGTGGCCGAGAACTTCAGAGCAGAAAGCCGAGGAGCTGGAGCTGCCAGGCCCTGTGTCCTGGGGCGAGCGGGGATCCAGGGCCAGCGGGGCACAGGGGGAGGACCCACCTCTGGTGATGCCCCTGCAGTTGGGGGGCAGCAGTTCCCCTTGCCTGGTGTGTCCCGGTGATCCCCCTGCCATCCCTCAGGAACTGTGAGCAGACCAGGATAAGCTCCTTGCCCTGGAGAGCTCCAGGTGTGCATCCACCCCGTGTGTCCGTCCTGTCTGCCCCGTTCTGGCACCCCCAGCCCCACAGAGCCCATCTGCTGTCCCCCTCAAGCCTCGAACTGTTTAAAGAGAGGCTTAGGAAAGAGGCCAGAGAAACGACATAATAATTATTGTATTACAAATTGTTTCCTTTAATGGCCCCTGTCGGATCGCTCAGTCTGCTAAACACATTGTGCCCTCCCCCAGCCCCTTCCCACTGCTCCAGCCTCCCCATCCAACCCCAGCCCTGCCGGAAAGTTCCACCTGGTGAGGAGCTGGGGTGGTGCGATGAGAGGTGGAGGCTGTGTGGGCACCTGGGGCTCTGTATGGTGAGTGGAGATGGGGTGGCTCTGCTTCCAGGTGGGAGTGTTCTCCCTGTAGGCAGGTGGTGATCCCTGCCCATTCCCGTGCTCCAGAGCTTTGTTCTACCCTGGATTTGTGCATTCCAAGGCCTTCTCCTGGTGGTACCCCAGCTGATGCTTAGGGCTCAAAACCTCTTGCTCTGTGCTTCAGGACAGGCAGGGCTCTCTCCCTGCCTCTCGTTCCCTCCTGGGGTTCGGTGTGTGCCAGTGGACGGCTCCAGGCAGCTCTCTGGCAGCTCCCACCCCAGGGGCTGTGGGGTGTAAGGAGAGGAGCCACCAGCGGCCCTGCAAATTTTTTCGTTGCCCCCCAAAGAATAAACGTGTTGGAATTAGGCAGCAGGTTATGTTTCTTCAAGGCCAGGCAGCAAATATGTTTTAAATTTGGCAGCCGACAGCAGAGAGCGGGTGGGAGAAATTTTCCAGGTATTGCGTTACACTTTCCCCTAAAAGGGCTCTGCTTTGGGGCTGGGGATTAAAGGGAGGAGAGGAGGGGGACCCCTTCCCTTGCCCGTGCTCCCAGCCCCGCTCCCGCTCCGAGGGTGCCAGGGCCGGGATGCCACCCTGGATGATGCCGCCCTGGGTGATGCCCATCCCCGGTGACTCAGGCCCTGCTTGGGGCAGAGCCGAGCTGTGGGGGATGGCCAGGATTAATTTTTGGGTTTCCACCCTCTGGGTGCGATGGGAGATTTTCAGAGCGCTGTGGGCACCGCCCTGGCTGTGCCTGGCCCCCCTCTGCTGCCCTGTCCTTCTGTGATGTGTTTAATAAGCCCTTCATGCAAGAACAGACCTGGGATCCACTCCCAGCATGGACCTGGGACTCGGCCAATTAGTCAATTATTTTAAGAGAAGAAATTAAAAAAGAAGATGAAATGTTATTTTTGTGAGGGAAGGTCTGATGGATCAGCCTCTCTGCTGTGGGAAGAGCTGGGGTGGGGCTGAGCTGGAGGGTTCTGCGTGTTCCCTGCCACAGTGACCACTGCCTGCAGTCACTGAACCCGCCCGTGTCCCCCCGTGTCCCTCCCATGGCCCCCCTGTCAGCAGGACAGGGAGCTGCCCCTCACCCCGAGAAAGGGAGGGGGTCTTGGCAGCTGCCTGTGCCCCCTGCCCTCGGCTGTGCCCCCCAGCCTGTCCCTCGTCCCATGGCAGCGGGGCGGGTGGTCCATGAATGTCCATCCCCGCCGGAGCTGGCACTGGTGCATCCCATTGTTCCCGGCTTCCTTCGCAGCAGGAGGAGGAGGAGGAGGAGGATTCTTCCTCAGGAGGTGGGAAGGGCTGTCCTGGTGCAGCTGAGGGGATGCACAACCCCTTTGCTCTCACTGGGCCGAGGGGAGAGGGGGGCTCGGCTGGATTGGGGTTTCAGGAAGGTGCTCAGAGGTGCGAAGGGCTGGAGGCAGTTGGAATTTCCCCTTCAGCTGTGTTTGGGTTTAAGATTTATATTATTCTTCTTTCATAGAAATTTTGTGAGGCTGCAGGCTGGTTGTGCATCCCTGCTGGTGTGCAACCCCCTCTCCCTGTCCTCCCGTTCCCCTGTGCCCCCCTTCCCCTGCCCCCCTTGAGCAGCACCTCAGCTCTGCTAATTGCTAAACTAATTGGGCAGCAAGGTCCCAGCAAAGCAGTGGAGGGAGGGAAGAGGAGAAGAGAGTCCCTCAGTATTTCCTCAATCCCCCAGCCCTCTCCACCACTTCATCTTTTGCAGCTTTGTGCCTTTGGCTTGTTTTATGGCAGTAGGAGAAGTTTTCCCTATTTTCCTTCCTTTTTTTCTCTTGCCTGAGCTATAGGCAGACTTGTTGGGAGCAGGGGCTGGAGGAAAGCCTGTGTGGGGGGTGTTGGGGATGACGGCACTGGCTTGGCTTGGCTCAGTGTCCCCTCCCTGAGGCACGGGGGAGCAGAGCGGTGAGGAGGGTCCCATGTGAGGCCATTCCCAGGAGCAGTTCCCAATTCCAGGGAGGTTTAATGCCTGATGCTGCTTTTGATCTCTGCCCTGACGTGGTGAGTGCTGGGTGCTGTTCCCTAATTACCCCCTTCATGTGGGGCTGTGCTGGTGTTTGTGCTCACCCGGTCTCTCCAGAAGGAAACCCACCCTGCGAGGGCGTGTGCGGGGCGGGGGAGCCCGCGTGCTTTCCCAGACCACTGAGGAATCCTACGGTGCTCTGCACATAGCCCTGGGTGCTCCCACCCACGGCAGGCAGTTTCGTGCTCCCTGCCTGGTTTCATAACAGCCAGGAGAGGCACGAAAGTCTTCCTGAACCACCTCCCTCCACTACGTGTGGAGCCTGTGGGCTTGGGAAAGTGGGTGGGAGTGCCACCCTTTGAGGGTTCTGGGGATTTGCTGGAAAAGCCCTGGGGCCCATCAACCATCTCTTCTTGGATGGGTTTTCTTTTTGGGTTGGAGGCTGCATGTTGTGCCTGGGCAATGGCAGGGAGAATGCAGGGATTGTCGCTGCTGTCCCCAGCCTGGGGAAGGGGCAGCCAGGATGTGGAAAGGCTGTTAGGCCCTCCCAGCTCCTGCTCTCCCAGACAAGGCCCTTTCCTCCTTGTTTTTCCTCTTTGAGGATGGAGGCACGTGGGTTGAGGATGAAAACACATGGCTTGATGTTGGAGGCGTGTGGGTTAGGACAGAGGCACATGGTCTGAGGATGGAGATGCATGAGTTGTGTTGGAGGCGGGTGGACCATCCCGCAGAACTCCCAGGAGCTCATCCATGCCTGTAAAGCAGTTCGAGGTGTGTGGGACACGGATGGAGCATAGAAATTGTTGCATTCCTTATCTGGGAGCTCTTCCTCCTTCGGGTACCTACAGGGGCCCATTCCTGGTGTGCCCAGTTCACCTGTGTGGCCTGGCAGGAGGGGCTTCACCCACCCTGTGCTGCCAGTTGGGAAAGTCTCTGCTGCCTTGTCGGGGCCAGGGGGAAGAATCCCTTTCCTGGTTTGTGAGGGAGAGATTGCTGAGGGTGCGAGTGGTTCCTCACAGGGGGCTGGGGAGCGGGTGACAGATACAAGAGCGTTGGGATAATTGCTTCCAGATGCTGCCTCCCCTTGTCTCCAGGGCTGTGTGTGTTCCAGCATCCCGCCAGCTCCGGCAGGCAAAACCAGGGAGCCATCCCAGAAAAGAGGGCTGGGCAGAGCGGTGTCAGACAGCTCGGAGTGCCACAGCTCTCCGTGTCACTGCAGCTCCTCTTGGCCAGCACGGTCCTGTGTGGCCGTGGGAGCGGTTCGGCTCCTGGGAGCTCTGCCGGTTCTGCCAGGCCCTGCTCTGGGAATCCGTGAGGAATGCCGAGCGCTGCGGGACTGGGACACGCTCCGGAACTGGCAGTGCCGGCTGCATTGTGCGCCCCAGGCGGCTGTCCCGGGTCTGGCTGGGGGAGCCTGCCCCCCTGGTGCCGTAAACACCGCGTTTGGGCACCCAGGCTGTCTCACAGAGCGTCTCGATCCCGGCGCGGCGTCAATGGTTATTTATTGGTTCCTGATTCCCAATAACGCCAGCGTTGGCTTACCCAGCACGCGCGTTCCTGCGCAGTGAGGCAGCACTGCCCGGCCTTGGGCTGGCCTTGGGTTTGGGCGCTTTAGGAATTAGAAGGTGGCAAATGGTGAGTTGTTTGGATGCTCCCCTGAAGGGACGGATTCCTGAAGGGCTTCACTGCTGACCTTGTCCTTAATTACTGCTCCGCGGCGCCGGGAGGACCAACTCAAAGGGAGTAACAAAGCGTCAGCCCAGGGCCCCCTCCCTTGGCCAGGATGTGCCTCTTCCAACCTTCCCCGTGCCCAGCAGGTCGGAGCCTCCACTCAAAACACCTGTTTGAAGGTTGTGGTTCTGACCTTCATTTACGCTGGCGGTGGGTGTTGGTGCAGGATTTTCCCCGAGGTAACTGCCATAGGGGTAAATCCAGCTGATGATAAAGGTGCCAGGGAAGCAATGAGAGGAAAGTGGCTTTGGCTGTGTGTGTGTTCTTGATGATGGACACGAGATTTACCTCCCCACAGTGTTCCCTGCGCTTAGTGCTTGGTGGACAGGAGAAAGGAACATGTGAATGGACAAAATTTACCCCTTCTGTGATTCCTGTGTGGCTTGTGAAGGTGAGAGTTGAGTCACTTTGCCTGGAACCAGCTCAGCAATTCCACCTCGTCCCCAGAGAGTGTCTGAAGTCACGCAGGGAGAAATAATGCTGGGGGTTAAAAATAGATGCTGACAATAGGAAGGGAGGACTGGAAAAGATCCGTGTCAGGGGAGGTGGACAGAGCCTGGTGAATGCCATCAGGATTGCAGGCTGCTAGAACTGGGGCTTTACTGAGTTAGACTGGAATTAAACAGCATTTGCACATGGAATGTGGAGTGGATTTCAGTCTTGGGCTTGGGTGTCCATCCAGCATCCTGGGAAAAGCACCTCTGTGTTTGTAAGGGGCTTGGAAAAGTTTGTTAGGGCGGATGTGGCTCTGCTGGAGCCAGGGCTGGGGGAGAGAACAGTTCAGTGAGTCCAAATTGCTGGAGGAGGACAGGTGGGACAGGGCTGGGGTGGAGCAGAGCCTGGCACTGGCACCGGTGGAAGTGTTCCAGCTCCTCTGGCATTTTTTAGGATTGATCAGACTCGATGCACCTCACTGCCAGCACGTTGGTACCCGCAGTGCTCTGTGGGGCTCTCCCAGTGCCACCCACACTGCCCTGCTGGGCGCGGGCTGTGCAGGTGCTGCCCGGCCGGGACTGGCACGGCCCAGCCGAGTGTTGCGGGACGGTGGATCCAGCGGGCCGTGCCCAGGGCTTTGGTTAAAGCTCCTGGAACCATCCGTGGCCACCATCGCCTGAGCAGAGGCCCGGGGGGCGGGAGGGCAGCCCGAGCCCCTGTCCCCGCGTGGGGACACGGCCTGCGCCGTCCCCTGGGGCGGCCGCCAAGCAGCGGGCGGGAGGAGATGGGGTCACGGCTCCCGCTGGAGCGGGACCAGGAGCGATTCCGGCTTCCCTCTTAGTTTAAAGCTCTTTTCTTTCTCTCCTGTTCCCTTCCCGCTGGCAGCGCGCTCGGCCCTCTCCCCGGTGCTGCGGGGACAATGGGGCTGCGAGGTGGGGAGGGAGGGGGCCGAGATGAAAGGGGAAAAGTAAAATCGAAGCATGTCTGGAAGGGTATTTTGATGTAAATGGGACTTTTTGATAGACTTTGAGAGACACCGGCAGAAAGGGCACCGGCCCCCCTCGGTGCGCTGAGCTCCAGGCTCGGCTCTTTCATTTCCTCGGGAAAAGGGTATTTTTTCACCTCCTGTTGGTTTCTCCTGGTCCTCCCTGTCCCCATCCCTCCCGTGTTTGGTGTGGAGCACTGTGCGCTCAATGAACTCAAACAAGCGGAGATCCTGTTCCGAACGTGAGAGCAGTGGCAGAACCTCGGGAAAGGGAGCTGGGCCTGGCTCCATCCCACCTTCCTCCCCCTGGCAGCGCCTGCGAACCTTCCCCTTCCCGGGGAGGGTGTGCGTTTGATCCCCTCCCGTGCTTTTGATCCCAGCCCTTGTCCTTGGCACCATCTCGCAGCTTTCGCGTGTCGGTGGAGATGTGGCCTCACCGTGAGTCATCCTCCTTCCTTTCTGCTGCTGTTTTATTTTTCCCTTTCCCTTCTCCTAAGAGAGCACTTAGTACAAGGAAGCAGCGCATTCATCCAGGAAACACGAGCACAACAAACGCTCAGCGTTTATCCCTTCAAAGGCGTCTCCCTTGAGTTGTGGCTGCTGCTGTGACAGGCTGGGGGATAGAAGCAGCTGCTGGTGGGGGGCCGGGGGTGCTCCCCTTGCACGTCATCCCGGGGGTCCGTGGGGAGCCCTCGGTGCGGGTCACCACTCCGCTGTCACCTTCCCATGTTCCCGGCGTGCCTGGCAGCTCCTGACCCTGCCAAAACAGGAGGAGGAGAAGCGAGGACAGAGCTGCTCCCTGGAGAGCAGTCTGACAGGTTGGGGGGCTGGCAGGGAGGCCGGGAAGGACGGTCAGGGCCGGATCCACGTCCCCGTGCCGGCGCAGGCACCGGGGAGCCCAGGAGGAGACCTGTCACTTCTGATCGCGGAGCTGTCGCTGAGCCCGGGGCTGGGCTCGCGTCCTCCCCGTGCTGCCTTCAGCTGTCTGCACACCGAGCTGTCAGCAGCCCAGAATTTACTGCTGGCATAAAACCGTCCAAAAGCCAAACTGTTAGTCGGTAAAAATGGCAAAGCAATTGCAGGGAAACTTGTTCCTTCCTCTGACAACTTCTGAGGCAGTCCTTTAATCTCTAATCTAGGTTTATGGTCATTTTATTGAAATGCTGGGCTCTGTGGAGAGCTGACATGTATGACCATCATAAAGCAGGAGTTATGGGAACCCAGAATTGCCTTGATGGTCCAAGTGTCTGCAGGAAGCATTTTTAAAATCCGTAATTGGGATTTATTGGCCATTGTGGCTCAAACTGTCAGGAGAAAATAAAATAATCAGCCTGGGACTTTTTTTTCCTCATTGGCTTTTGACTCCTTCCACGTATTCTTAAATCATTTGTTGCTTTGCTTCCGTGCTTAATTCCCTTCAAACAGGGAGATGTAGGTGAGGGGACGTGGCCCTGCCCTGGTAGGTGCCTCAGCTCCCATCCTGGGGATGCAGACCCTCTGTGCCCTCCTGCCTGACCATTTTCCCCCTCTGGTCTGGTTGAACATCCCACTGGTGTCCCGTGGTGTGTGGTGGGCATGGATGCATGTGTGGCAGCCTGGCTGCTGGGGGGGATATGGACACAGAGCAACAAACATGCCTGGAGGAGGCATCTCAGCTGGCTCCTTGCCTGGGGTGGCTGGGTTTGATGAGGGATGTGAATTTGGGGGATTTTGTAGTTGTTAGAGGTGTCCACAGCAGGAAGTGTGTGCTGGTGAAAGGCACCTCCATGGTGGGTCACGCTGGGGAGAAGAGATGCTCCTGTACCCGCCTCTGCCAGGGTCTGTGCCACTCCAGTGACCAATTTCCATGGAGTTACAATGTGCAGAGAGCAGCGAGGCCAATGGCACAGGTTTGTACCAGACAGCCAAGCTGTGGCAGTGCCACAGAGGGTGGGCCAGGCTGAGCTGTGCCGAGCCCTGCTTGGTGTTGTGGCAAACCTCGGGGCCCTGGGGCTTCCCCTTGGGAAGGATCTCGATGTTAAACCTTTTGAGTTTTGGGTAAGTTAAACCAACTCAACCTTTGGGGTGTTTTCCCCAGTCTGTGAGTGACTCCTGTGCTTTCCCTTGTCCCCGTCGTGCCCGATGGGCCTGTCCAGGCTACAGTGGGCAGTGTCGGATGCACCGTGTGGCTCTGCCCAGTGCCTGCCATTCCCTTCCCGTGGGTGCAGGATGCAGCCCATGCTCTCCCCATCCCCTGCTCCTGGGTGCAGGTGCTCTCCACATCCCCTGCTCCTGGGTGCAGGATGCAGCCCATGCTCTCCACATCCCCTGCTCCTGGGTGCAGGATGCAGCCCACGCTCTCCCCATCATGGCAAAACTCCGGCCCAGCCCTGCCACCATCCTGCCTCCTCCCTGTCACCTGCCATTCCCAGTTTTCTCTCCATTACCTGCAGCCACAGGCTGTGCTGGGTCCGGAGTTACCCCGAATAGGCTGCTGGGCTGATAAATATCTCTGCTTCCGTTTTGTTTAACAAATATCTCCTTTAATGGCACAGCTTTTTGTTAAGCTTCCTCACATTATCATCCCGCTTAATCATGCAGGGTGACTTCTAAAAGTACTTTTTTAAAGAATGCCAGTTTTTATCCAGGTTTTAAAATTGAAACTCATTTTTTATCCAGAGGCAGGATATAAATGAGTCTACTAAAATTAGATTAATCCTAATAAGAATGTCAGTTATCATTTCTGAATACATTAAATTTTTTTTTTTTAAATTTTACATGCCTCTTTAGCTGTAATTGCTGGTGTAATTTCTTACACAGACATGGTGTGTCCTCACGGTTGACAGAAATACTTAATGCAATGTCGACTCTGCACTAAGTTCCAAATTAGTGCGGTGCAGTCACTGCCAGTGGTTTGAACTTTCTCCTTAATAAGTTAAAAAAAAGAGAAGGGAAAGGAAAAAAGCACCTTAAATGCAGGGAAAGACTGAAGTGGATTTAGGGAGTTGGAATGAAACGGGATGGTCTGAGACTGGAACCTCATGGAGGGGTTTTCTGGGATAGTGAGGCAGGGAGGGAGAGGGGAGCTGAGGGTCCTGGGGGTCAGGGAGGTGATTTGGGGCCTGGTGAGGGGTTTGGGGGGTGAGTCTTTGCCGGGTGCCGGGAGCCAAAGGGCAGCATGGGGTGTTCCTGCAGCAGCACTGGTGCTCTCGGGGGGTTTTCCTGAGCCTTGGTAAATTATGCCCTTTCCTGGGGGGCACCCCACATTGCTGTAGGTGAGGGTTGGTCCCTGTTTGCTCTCCCAGCTCCAGGGCCTGTGGTGCTTGTGGTCCATGCTGGGGACCAGCTCTGCCTGTGGGACACAGGGAAGGGGAGTCAGCGGGCAAAGACACCAGCCTTGGAATGAACTCCCCGTTTGGTTGGTGGCATCAGCCCGGTTGGGCTCCCAGAGTGGTGGCATTGCCGGGCCGTGTCCCCAGCCTGGTGGCACACATGCTGTGGGGCACAAGGACCGCCACCAGGAGTGCCTGAGCTAGTGGGATTTTGGGACAGGCTCTGGGGAATCGCATCTGGCAGCAGAGCAGGGAGGGCAGGATGTGGTTGGGGCAGACTTTGGTCTCTCCTGTGGCTCTTGCCAGCTTTATTCCATGAGTGTGGGTGGCAAGGCGGAGGTTTTCGTCTTGAGGGGAGAACTGGGAATGCTCCACGTCCACAGGCAATTGGAAACTGCTGGTGCTGGAGCGGCAGGGCAGGCTGGGTGCTCTGCCCTCCTCCTCCCACCCAGGCCTAAGGGCTGGGGTATTTTTAGGTTTAAACTCAAGCTTTCCGTAGTGTCTTGTGAAAGGTCCTGCTGAGAGTGGAAGCTTTGTGTGCTGATGATGTGTAGTGACATCCTTGGGGTTGGAGAGCAGCACAGCTCCCAAGAGCTCTGGCTCTGGCAGCTCTCAGGACACCCGAGCCAGTGCTGGGCTCTGGTTCCTCTCCCCTCCCGTTCCCAGCTGGAGGTTGTGCTTTGTATTAAAGTTCAGCCGTACGTGTATCTGGCCTAAAAATAAAAGCAAGTCGAAGCCAGATCTCTTTGGGCTGGAGGAGGGGTTTAAACCTGACACTCCTGTGCTGTGCTGGCCTCTCTCCCAGCCCCTCTCTCAGCTGCTGCTGTTCCGATCAGCCCTGAACTGGGTAAACTGGGAGCAGAGGAGAGGGAGAGCACAGGGTGTCCCACCCCCTCCCAGTGGTGAAACCTTTAGAAGGGTTGGTCTTTTTGCTGTAGATATGGACAAAACTGGGGCTTTTGCATATGAACAGGACCTCACAGTAAAGAGGGAACATGGGCAGCACTGGGAAGAGGTTCTGGGGAGAAAGGGGCAGTTTGTTCCCAGCTGAGTGACATCCAGGAGCAGGGCCAAAGCTGGAGCCTGGATTCAGGCTTTCCTGCAGAGCTGCCTCTCCAGGCTGTGGTGATGGCTCAGTTTGTGTGCAGAGGGGAAATGGGAGAAAACAAGTAGTCGAAAACAATCTTTTGAGGTCCTGTGACTCATCTTTAGTTTTTTCTCCCATCCACCTCCGTGGAGTGGGGCCGAAGGCCTGGGCAGCCAAGCATGATGTGCCAGTGGTGGGACTGATGTGGGAGTGAGGAACTCTCTGACCTGTGTCCTGGTTCAGCCTGGAGAAGAAAAGGCCCTGGGGAGACCTTAGAGCCCCTTCCAGGGCCTAAAGGGGCTCCAGGAGAACTGAAGAGGACAGGACAAGTGGGAATGGCTTCCCCCTGCCACAGGGCACGGTTAGATGGGATATTGGCAAGGAATCCTTCCCTGGGAAGGTGGTGAGGCCCTGGCACAGGTTGCCCAGAAAACCTGTGGCTGCTTCATCCCTGGAAGTGTCCAAGGTTGGACAGGGCTTGGGGCTTCCACCTGGTCTAGGGGAAGGTGTCCCTGCCCATGGCAGGAGGGGGAATGGGATGGGCTGGAGGGACCCTTCCAACCCACAGCTGGGGTGGGCAGATGTGGACAAACCCTGCAGTGGGACAGAGGTTTGAGGAGCTCTCAGAAAGTTCCAAGGCCAGTGGCAGCCACGTGAGTTCTGGTGATGGCACAGAGGCTGAGGGCAGGTGATTTGCAGCTGCCTGGGAAGATGGCGCTTCCAGACAGAGCTGGAATGACAGAACAGGTTTGGCCACCTGTGGGAGCCGCGGATCAAAGGGGCTGGCGGTGAGTCAGGGGGTGACGCTGCCGGCTGGGACAGGGGCTGGCAGGGCTGGCGAAACCCGGGGGACCTGTCAGGGCAGGGCAGGGCATCCCGCAGCTGTGAGGAACCCTCCGCAGGGACTGCTCCTCCCTACCCAGTCCCTGAGGTTGGGATTCATCCTTCAAACCGCAGCATTGCATCCCTGGGCTGAGCCAGAGCCCCAGCCCTCACAGGACCTGGTGGGGGCTCCAGGGCTGCCACCCAGCCCTCCGTGGGATCTCGGGGAATGAGAACAAACCCTGGAACACTGTGGGAGCCAGGGGAAGTCCAGGAGTACCCCACAGCTGCTGGTGCACCCCAGGGCGTGTGTGGGCTTTTATTTTTGTGGATGTCCTCAGAAAGCTGGGGGAGGCTGGTGGCTCCTCTCCCTCGCTTTGGAGACAGCCAGCAGAGTGGGAAGTGGGAAGCTGAGGGATTTGGGGACCTTCCTGCACCCCAGGAATGCAGCAGCAGTGACTGCAGCCCTTGGTGTTGGCTGGGTCAGTGTAGAGAAGCACCAGCCATGCTCCCATGGGGAGGTTTGGGGCTCCTGGCTGCAGGCCGGGGTTGTGGGGTGCAGGGTCAGTGGGGTGTCGGGTTCTGGGGTGTTGGGTGCAGGGAGGAAGGGGCTCCCTCTCTCCAAAGACCCAACTGCCGACTGTAACTTCAGCTCTTGGATTTCAGCTCTTCGTTTTCCCAACCCAGCTGGAAAAGTGAGAGGTGGGAAGAGGGGGGATTTTGGAAAGCACTGGGGTTCGTGTCAGGTCTGGCAGGCCGAGCCTCCCGCCCGCCTTCCCTGCACCCCAGCCCCGCTCGGGGAGGGGGGGCTGCAGTTTGATCTGTTCTGTCCCAGCTGGGGATGGATCTGCATGAGAATGAGCAGGGCCTGGCGGGAGGGCCTGCCTGCTCTTGGGCTCCTCGGGCATATTTCTGCTGCTTTCCCTTCCAAGTGGGCGCCCGGCCGCCACCGCGGGCCCTGCCAAAGTAATTCTTTGCTTTGGAACCGGGAGGCGAAATCTCCTCCGTTTTATTTTGGAGGGGTCAGGGAAGGAGTGGGAACCCCGCTGATCCAACCGTGTTCCCTTTTAACCTGCCTCTGCCTCTCTCCCCTCCCGGCCCCCCCATCCTCCGGATGAGCGGAGCTGCAGCCAGGGCACGAGCGGCCAGACCGAGGCCGGAAAACACTCGGAGCCGAGCGGGAGCCGGAGCTGCTTGCGATGGATCATTTAATGTCTGCAGCGTCCCCGCGCTGGGATTGTGCTGCTCCTGGAGCTGTCAGGGTGCTGTGATGCCCAGTGGGTGCTGGGCTCTGTTGTTTCAGCTTCCATGTTTCCCCTGGGGGTTTGGGTGGTGTATTTTGGGATGGGGGCCATCCAGCTGCCAGCCTGTGTCGGGATGGGGTTGGCAGTGCGGGCAGGGGAAGGTGAGTGCCCGCTGCCCACACCTCAGCCCCGCCGCCGCCGCCCCGGCCTCATTGTCTCACTTCTCTCTCCATTCCTACGCCAATTAAAGCGCCGTGTTGCCATTCATGGCCCTTATGGTTTTGTTCAGTTGTCTGTCAGCTCTTGTCAAGCCCTGTCCCCTTCCCCTCCCCCGTTTTCAAAAACAAAACCCCTGACAAACCCCCCTTTGAATCCCCTCTTACCTCACTCCCGGCGTGGGGCCCCTGTGCCGGGGATGCCGGTGGCGGTGCGGGGAGACCGCTCCCCACGCCGGCTTTGTGGGCCCCGCCGCCCCCCGGCCCTCGGCTCCCTCTCCTGCCAGCATTAATTAGATAACTCGGCTCCTCCGGATTCCTCCGCGGGGAGAGCGGGACGATACGGCTCGAGGGAGAAATACAGCTTTCTTTCTCTTGATTTTTTGGCCGGGCCTTTGGTTCCATCGCTGCTGGAGCTGCTTATTGTGCTGAAAAGCAGGAGTTTGCAGGGCTGTGTGTGGGGTGGGGATGGGCCTGGGGAACCCCTGGTGCTCCTCATGCTGGGTCTGCACCCCAGGCCAGCGAGGGCAGCAGCCCAGGGCCCCCCAGGCCCACACCACCAGCTGCAGGTGGCAGCAGCAGCCTGTGCCAGTGCTCTGGCCCCAATTAAATCTCCTCCAAACTCCCGCAATTACCAGCAGGTTTTGTTTCCCCCCTCACAGGGTTTGGATTGGGATCGTTGGGAGGAAACGTCTGAGTGCACGGGTGGGACGAGGGAGCAGCACGTGGCTGCTCATGTCAGGCCTGGCTCCTGTGAGGGCTGTGAGCCTTCCTCCTCCTCCTCCTCCTCAGGGCACTGGGGTGGGCAGCAGCCATCCCTGAACGTGATGGACTGGCATTGGGAAGCATCCTGGCCAAGCCCATGATGGAACAAAGGAGAACATTCCCCTTTGGTGGGTGCTGCCTTTGACTGCACTCAGCATGGTAGCAGGATGGGGTTCCCCCCTTACCTTTCTTGGAGCTGGTGGAGAATGTGGGGCTCAGATGCTTTCCCTGGACATGCTGTAACTATCGTGACAGCTCGTGGAGAAAGCCCTTCCCACAGCCCTGCCGTGGTACAGGAGGGCTCTGAGTCACTGGGCCCAGCCCCGGCTGCCAGTGGCCGTGGGGCTGGGGCTGTCACCGGCCATGGTGGCACCTGCTGGCCATGAATGCTGGGGTGTGTCCAGTGGCTGTGCTGGCTTTCCTGAGCCTGATGTTCTCTGCAGCGTCCTGATGGCTGGACCCTCCTCTGTTCTTGGTTGGTGATAACCTTGGTGTGACCACTGCTGAGCCACCTGCTCCAAAAGCCCTTGGGCTCCTGAGCTCTGGCAGAAAAACTGGCACAGGGCCAGAGAGGACCTGTGGGGATTGTCCCTTGTCCTTGGTGACCTCCACTAGTTGTCCCTCCTGTGGACTTGCCCTGCCTTGGCATCTGGTGCAGGGGCAGGAAAAGCCAAACCCACACAGAGAGGCAGCAGCACCGCTCAGGGGTGGCTGTTCTGACTGAAGAGCATCCCCACAAGTGGGAACATGCTGGGCACTGAGACAAGTGATGTCTTCAGTCACCTTGCCTGGTGTTGCTCTGGATCTCTCTTGCCAGGAGAAGGGGTCTGGATGGGAGGAGGGGAGACCTCAGGCTGCAGGTTTGCAGCTGTAACCAGGGTCCTGCTCCCAGCTTCCTTGTGCAGAAACCCTGTGGGAGTTTTCATGGAAAAATGGGCTCTCTGGTCTTTCTCCATTGTTTGATCAGGTACAACTGGGCTGTCCCACCAGCACTGATCTTCAGAGCTGTGGCAGCGACTGTGCAAGGTCTGAACAAAGCTTGAGGAGCCATGGTGGGACCTTCCCTGCTTCCCACCTTCCCTGAGTCCCACCATCCCTGCGTGGAGTGAGTGAGGTGCTCTTGGAGCTTCAGTGATTGAGGCTGGTTGGGAAGAGGTGTGGTACAAACATGGGGCTGGTGGTTGCTAAACCTGAAGAATTGGAGTGGCCTCTTGGCCATGGCCAAAGCCCTGGGAATCTCCAGAGCCACCGGCTTTGCTGTGGAAAGGTGCTGGGAGCAGGGCCATGGCTGGGGCTGGTGTTGGAGTGTGGACAGATTGGTCTGCCTTGGGCATCACCCCCGTTTCTGGGCAGAGAGGCAGTTTGGTTTTGGTTCCCCTGCACTCGGTGTTTCCGTCCCTCCCGCTCAGTCCAGACCCTGCCTGACCGTGACCCGGGGCCAGTCACGGCTCGGAGCTTTCCAGGGTGTCTGCACTGGGGACATCTTTTGACTGCACCTCAAAAATGTCCTCCCTGGCCCCTGGGGGTCACTTTGGGGTGGGCGGGGGATTTTCCCAGCCGGTGAGGAGGCTTCCAGCTGGCATCGAAGCAACAAAGGGGTTTTGGGGAGCAGTGGAGTTGGAAAATGGCATCCCGGTGCTGGGGGGGCCGGTGTGTGTTGCCATGGCGACCCGTTTATGCCTCACTGATGCGTCGTGTAAATCCGTTTGGAAACGAGAAGGGCCTTTTGTCTTTGGGAGGGTTGAATGGGCCTCATTAAACCCGAGATGAGGAAAAAAAAAAGGGCCTTAGAGTGTGTCTGGGAGGGGGGACTGGACGGGACGGCCCTGTGGGGGCTCAGCACAGGCTGCTCCCCCTCCTGGGGACGGTGAGGAACCAGGGGGGGGCTGGAAGGTGAAAAGTATCTCTCTGAGCATCAGAGACCAAAGAGTGGAGGAGATACGAGGCTGCTTTGAGAATTACCTGGAATTCCTGGGTCTGTGTGGCCACCTTGGCTCCAAAGGACGGAGCAGAAATAGAAGAGGTCTGCCAAGGGCAAGGAAAATAATTATACATAGATTAGCAGGGGGAAAAAAGATGGAAGGCTCTTCTAAAGGAGACTAATAATAGAGGAGCACATGAAAGAAGCGGGATCTGAGGCAGTGGGGGTTTGCGTCCTCCGACTTACCCTCGCCGTGACGGAGAGCGCGATGGACGAGAGAGAAGGCGACAGATAGAGAGGGAGGCAGAGGAGGGTGTGGAACCTTTTCATTCCACTTGTAATTAACTTCCTTCCATGGGATTTCTTTGTTCCCAAGAGTTGAATGGGAGTCAAAAAGAAGAATAGGTCCTGTGCCTCCGGGTGCTGGCACTGCTCTGGGAAAAGGCTGTGGCTGCTGCTGGTGTGTTGGGATAAGGTGGCTGTTGGGTTTAGAATGTAACTCCTCTGGTTTGCTTGTCCTCTGCTCTTGAGGGGTGATGTGAGTGGGATGGGGGGCCGTGGTGTCCCACTGATACTTGCTGTCCCTGGGACACACACGGGTTGTCCAATGCTCTTGGGTCAGTCTGGACCCATGTACTTGTCCCTGTCTGGTAATGCTGTTTGACTTCAGCTGTGATGGTACCACAAAACTGATGTCCCAGTGTGTGTTACCAGCCCCTCAGTGTCTCTTTCTTGGTGAAAATACAGATTTTGGCAGGGGCAGAGGTGTCTGGGTGTCACTGGGGGAGATTTGGAGCTGTGTAGGGGCCCTCCAGTGGCTGGAGCTTTGTGATTTTGGGGTCTGGAGTACTGCTCTGGGACAGCACTGATGCTTCTGGTTGGTAGCCCAGGGTTTCAGGCAGAGAGTCCAGAGAGTCCAGTTCCAGAGGGTCCCCAGTGCCTGGGCTGTGTCCCAGGGAAGTGAGGGAGAGTGTCAGGGTTCAGGAGTGTTTTTCAGGAGCAGACACCTGGTTTGTTCAAGGAGTTCTGGCTTTTTTGGTGGGTCTGGCCCTTTCCCATCCCTCTGTGAGGTGATTCCCAGTGGGTGTGAGCCATGGGAGCTGGGATCTGTCTGGAAGGATCTGTCTGGAAGGACCCGTTGTGGGGAGCTGGACCCGCGGGGTCTCAGCTGCCCAGAGAGCAGGGAGACCCCCAAGCTCCTGCAGGCCCTGCTCTGCGGGCTCTGCCAGCCTTCCCTGCCAGACACACACGTCCTCCATGTGAGATACAGTTATTTTGGGGTTCTTTGAAGCAAACAGCATTTAGCATATGTCATCTTGTGTGTATGTCAGCAGCGACTTCAGAGCGTCTTCTCTGCGGAGCAGGTTCTCGGTAAATGTTGTTCTGTTGCTGCAAAGCCTGAAATCAGGTGAGGGGCATCGTGTGTTAGGGATGTGGGGAAAGGTGATGCCGCTTCAGGGATTTGGTGGTTGGCATGGTGCAAGGAACGTTGGATCAGGGGGAGAGGAGAGGCTGGAAAGCTTGTCAACCTATTCTTAAAAAAAATACATTCTTAAGCAATTTACTGGTCTTCCCTAAGGAAGAGCTGAAGGACTGCTGGATTTTAAGGTTCTGCATGACGTGTCTGGAGGACACTTGTGTCTGCAGCTGTTGCTGTGAACGTGTTGGCTCATCCATGTCCATCCAAGTGTGCCTGTGTGGAGGAGAGGAGCCTGCCCAGGGTGGGTGTGAGCATGAGAGATGTTTCATGCCCAGCATAAGTCTGGAGCTTGCTCTGACCAAAGGTTTTCCTCCCCACCCTGTGTTCCTGGGCTTGTGGAGCCATTAGCAGTGGTGGGAAGGAGCAGGTCATCTCTGTGGTGTGCCAGTTCCAGGAACCCTCTGGCTCTACCAGAGATCCTGAGCGTGGCCAATGTCCTGCTGGCCATCCTGGAATCCATGGGGTTATGATCCACCACCTCCTCACAGGGCTGCTCCTCCTGGCAGAGGAGCTGTGTGCTTCCAGCTGCTGTTGGAGGATGGCATCCCCCTGCTGGAGTCCTGGTCATGCTCAGCACGTGGATCTGTGCCCAGATGTGTTGGGATGGAACCGAAGGAACAGCCGGCACTGCCGGGCTGGGCTGTGCCTGCCAGGGCAGCACCAGAGCCGGGGTGTGTGTGAGCTCCTGCTGAGGCACCACCAGGACACGGGGGCTGCATTCCCTCCTGGACCCCCGGCATTCCCGGGGCATGTTCCAAGGGCTTCTCATCTCTTACTGCCCCATTCCTGCTGTCCCAGCAAACCCCTCTGTGCCTCTGGGGTGTGGGCACTGGCTGAGTCCACGACTCTTCCATCAGGGCCCACCTGTAGCGCCCTCTCCCTCCCTCAGATCCCGCAGTCTGAACCCCTGAGGGGAGTGTAGCTCTCAGTACTGCCGGGGGGGCTCTGCAAGGGCTGGGGGGTCCCCAGCAGCGGCCCCCCAACCCAGGGCAGGGGAGAGGCTGCCCTTTAATCCCATCTCCCTGCTCCAGCATCCCGACATCCTGCTGCCAACAGAGCTCCCGTTGTTTACCCAACTCAGAGGAATCGGTTTACAAGACTCACAAATACCCTTTTCACCTTTCCCATCAGAAAACACCTCCTGAAACAATGAGGAAATTGGATGCCGCCACCTGATCGCTCCCGAGGAACCTGCGGGGCCGGGAGCTGGGGGCCAGGGAACGGCAGGAGGATGCCTGGCTGGAATGGCCAGCATGGTCCCAGCACGGCTCTGCGGGTGGGCAGCTGCAGGTGCCACCCAAAAACCACCTCCAGGCCCTTTAAGGGATGAAGATGCCGATAAATGGAGTGGAGGGCAGTCCCCACCCGCTCAGCTGTCACAAAATCCTTGTTCTAAGCTGTGATGGCTGTAGTTAATCATTCCAACCTCCTTGGATTCCAGGAGGAAGGATGCTGATGGTGCTGAGAGCTGGTGATGGTACCAGTCACAGGATCCCAGAATGGTTTGAGTTGGAAGGGACCTTAAAGGTTACCCCGTGCCACCCCCTGCCATGGACAGGGACAAATTTCACCAGCCCAGGTTGCTCCAAGCCCCGTCCAACCTGGCCTTGGATGCTCCCAGGGATGGGACAGGAATAAAGCTGGACCACCCTCCTGAGTGGCTGGTGAGGTAAAGGAGGATGGTACAAGATGTAAACTGTTCTTCAGCTTTAAGGTTGAGTTAAATTTTAGGTTTCCTTGTAAATTTTCCCTCCTCACCTTAAAACAGGGAAATCAAACTGTATTTTGTGGAGGAACAGCAGATTCCCCCCTCCCTCCCTCCCTCCCTCCCCAACATCAGAGCGGGTGCTCTGAGGGCACGATGAATTTCCCTGTTAATTTAGAGGTTTCTCTGTTCATTCCTCCCGGTTAAGATAAATCTGAAGACGTGTCCTTGTGAAGACAAGTCAAGAGTGTAATTCCTTTTTGTCTTCAGCCATCCCTCAGAACTAAATTTCCTCGTCCCCAAAACTGGCTGAAATCCCGAGTTCAGGCAACATGCGACAATTTTGGACTCTTCTTTTTTCCTCTCCTTTTCTTGTGATAAATGTTGGGTTTCACTGCGTATTTTAAGGGAGCATTTCCTGGAAAACTGGCCTCTTGCATGGTGGGAGCTGTTGGTCTTCTCTAGGAGGGTCATTACAAGGTGCTGGCAAAATTTTTTGGGAACAGCCCTGCTTTTGGAGAAGGGAGAGGACACTAAGGGGGAAATGGAGAAGAAAACAGGGAAATTGGTGAGCAAAGGCAAACACATGGGTGTTGGGGTGGGAATGTACCTGGCAGGGAGCAGCAGTCAGAGGGAGCACCCCAGAAGCCCCATGCACAGTGAAGTGGCTCTGTCTTGCTTGGCATGGGAGATCTGGAAGATGTTCCCAGGCTAATTTCCAGGCAGAAGCCACATGCTTCTGGAGCTGGGACAGCATTCGTGGAAGGGGTTTGCCTTGTTGTTTTATCCTTAAATAAACCAAGTGTAGGCCTTGGTCCTGGAGTTCCTCAGATGAGGAGGTGCCAGCAGGATGTGGTGCTGGGCTGTTCTCAGCTGCCTCAGTCGCTTGCAGGCCCCTCCCCTGGTGGAAAGTCTCCTTGGCCCCATCCCAGCGGGCTGGTGTCACAGGGACCGGTCGGTTTGCAGGTGTTGGCCAAGGTTTTGGCCACGGAGGTATAATAGGTCCTCCTGGTATGCAGATGAGGGTGGATAGGAGCCTTCTCCTCCTGCTCTGGCGGTGCAAGACATCTGCTTGACTTGTTTGTGGCTTCCTGTTTGGCATCTCCTGGGCAGGAGGGAGCTGGCAGGGGCTGGAGGAGGGAGCTTGAGTCACTCCAGGGTCCTGTGCCAGGAAGCGCCTGACTCAGCCCAGCCGTGGAGAAACCAGTGTGGGCTCCAGCTGCCTGTCGGGTGGGAACGCCGGAGCAGCAGCGAGGTGCGAGTGTTCACTTGCACTGCGTGTCTGCGGCCGGAGGGAGGGGCGGGACTGTGCCCTGCTCCTGCCCCACTGCCTGCTCCCTGCTCCTGCCCCACTCCTGCCCCGCTCCTGCCCCACTGCCTGCTCCCTGCTCCTGCCCCACTCCTGCCCCGTTCCTGCCCCACTGCCTGCTCCCTGCTCCTGCCGCGCTCCTGCCCCACTGCCTGCTCCCTGCCCTGCTCCTGCCCCACTCCTGCTCCTGCCCCGCTCCTGCCCCACTGCCTGCTCCCTGCCCCAGCCTTGCGTCAGGCTCCAGCTGTGGGTGGAGAGGCCTCTCTCGCTCCCAAGGCGTTGGAAGCCCGTGCTGGCCACTGGCCAGATGACCTACTTGGTCGTGTGAAGCAATGCCTGGCTCACCTGCCGGCAGCGCCACGGATGGAGCCGGACTGTGCCGTCGTGGCATGCGGTGCAGCATCCCACCTGCATCCCTACAGGCCCTTCAGGGCTCCAGGTCCCTACTCCCCCATGGTCATCTTCTGCCAGAATCATGACTTGCACAAAACTTTATCACTCCCCAAACCTTGTGTGGCGAAGGCACCGCGGTGCTGGGGTTGGGATGGTCCCGACCATCCCCTGTGTCTGGTGCCCCATCGTGGAGCTGCTTTGGGTTCTGCTGGAGCTGACACGGTGGAGGCAGAGCTGCAGCCGGGCAGGGAGGGTGGGCACATAACACTACTGAATCCAGCTCCATGAAGGGGACCATACCCACCATCCCTGTGCCAAGTCTCCTGCACTGGGAGAGTGCAGGTGCTGAGGCTGCCCATCCGAGCTGGCAGCCAGGTGCACATGATGTCTGTGTGTCTGTCCTGCTGCTACAGCTGGCACCGAGCTCTGGAGCCGGTGCCAAGGGCATCAGGGGGTGCGTGGGCTCTGGCTCTGCCTGCCAGCTCCCAGCCCAGCGTGTGGATCTGCTGGGCTCCTGAAGCCAAGGGCCTGGTGCTGGTTCCAGCTCCGTGGTTACTTGCTAAGACTTGTACCAGAGCCACGGAGCAGGTTGATCTTGTGTGTTTGATCTTCCCTCCATGGAGCCTGCAGCTCCAGCTGGAGCAGCTGGCTGGGGGCAGAAGGTGTCCCGGCCCCCATCCAGCCGCCAGGGTGGGCTGGGGCAGGGCGGGCGGTGTCCAGGAGCGGAAGGGGAAGCGTGGCCGTGCAGCCAAACCACTTGCTTTGGGTTTTGCCATGCCCAGATTACGTGAGGGAGTTGCAGCAGAGATAAGTCTGCAGGAACATCCATTCCCACCTTATCTCCCATCAGAAACGCGTTTTGTTGCCTACATCAAAGTAGATGATCTGCTGCTTTCCTCCTTGCTGTCCTAATCCTCTCCTTCACGCTGGAAAAACCTAATCAGAGCCTTGCCCCACCATAACGAGATCCGAATGCTAATTACTAGCATCTTGCCTTCTTTCCCTTCCCAATGCCCTGCCTTCCAGCCCTAAATAGCTTTCCTCCCTCCTTGCTCCTCTCCATCCGGTCCTCCCACGCTCCTGGGCACACTGTTGAGCCTGGTGAGGCAGAAGTTGTCCTGCAGGATGCTTCCCTCCCATCCATTTAAGGACAGGAATTCCTCGGGGAGCCGGGGCGTGGAAGGGATCCCTCCCTGTGCCCCATTGTCAGGACTTCTCCCCATGCCTAATTACTGCCTGTCCCTGCAGGAAGCTCCTTGCCTGGCCGTCGGGCAGAGCCACGGCGTCTCCAGTCCGCCTGCTCCCCGGCTTTTTGTGGGAAGACTCCATTCCCTGTTGGATGGCAGGCCTGGGGCTGGGAAGGGTGCCCACACTCATCGTGGCTGGCGAGCGGGATTGACCCAAGACAGCCCTGGGTTTGTTGGAGGGAGCCCACGCTGGCTCCAGGCATGTGCTGGGGTGGTGAGGGTGGAGAACTTCATTCTAGTGTTAAAAACCATCTCACAGAGGGGAAGCAGCAGAATTGAAGCACAAAATAAATGCTGTGAGTGGGGTGGGATGGGCTGACATGGGCCCCCTCCAGCACACGTTAACCTCTCGCCCTCCTCTCTTCCAGGTTCATGACTGG
This sequence comes from Poliocrania exsul, assembly GCA_035041345.1. NCBI lineage: Eukaryota > Metazoa > Chordata > Aves > Passeriformes > Thamnophilidae > Poliocrania > Poliocrania exsul. The sequence continues at coordinate 5,844,731 of JAWWLZ010000156.1, forward strand.
GAAGGGGCTGGTCATCTACCCAGAGATCGGGGATAAACTGGACATTATCTGCCCCAAGGCGGAGCCGTCCAAGCCTTACGAGTACTACAAGCTGTACCTGGTGCGGAAGGAGCAGGCGGATGCCTGCAGCACCGTCATGGACCCCAACGTGCTGGTCACCTGCAACCGGCCCGAGCAGGAGATCCGCTTCACCATCAAGTTCCAGGAGTTCAGCCCCAACTACATGGGCCTGGAGTTCAAGCGGAAGCAGGATTACTTCATCACATGTGAGTCGCCCTCCTCCTCCTCCTCCTCGGCGCTGGGCCTGCTCGGGAGGGCCGCGGGCGCCTGCACAGTGTCGCCAGGCGCTTGTGTGGGATTTGGCCCCTGCAAAGAGCTGACACGTATGGAAAATATGTCCTGCTGGATGGGAGAAGGGGCAGGAATGTGTCACTGGCTGAGCAGGGTCACCAGTCCGTGTGTGGCTGCTCTGCTGTCCCTGCCCTGCTCGTGGCTGGGAGCAGGAACACGTCCCCAGCTGGGGTCGGCTCTGTGTCTGGAGCACTGTCATGCCTGGAGCTTATTTTTGACTTCTGTCTTTGCTGGAGGTGTCGCAGGACATTTGCAGGCTTTGCATTGTGGCTTGGGAGAAGGAGGAATGGTGTCCAAGGAGGGACCTTGTCCTTGTCCATGGGTGCTGCCTCCAAGAGCAGGTCTGGCAGTGGGAAGTGCCAGTGGTGTCCAGTGTGTGCTGTGATCCAAATGGCTGTAGAATTCTGCACACTGGCCTGTTCCTCATTTCTTGGTGCATGGAGGGGAGGGAGGAGGTTGGAATTCTCTTGGAACCGGTGATCTGTGCATGCAGGGGACCATTGCACAGGGATGTATCCACCTGTGCTGGCTCCAGTGTGGGTGAAGGAGGGTGCTGGGGAGCTTGGCATCTCTGGGCAGCACTGCCAGCCTGCTCTTCCTCCCTCCCCCTGCTCCTCAGCCTGGCCATTCCTGCCTGGCTCCGTGCATGGCGTGTGTGCCGGCGGCGAGCACCGGCAAAGGGCACGGTGGCTGTGGCTGGGCTCCCCTCGCCAGCCTGTGCCGGGGGCTCAGGGGTCACAGCCGCCCGCGTGGGAGGCGAGCGCCGGCCGTGGGAGCTGCGGCGTTCCCGTCTGTAAACAGTGTATTTTTAGCCTGGAATCTCGGGGAGGGGGTGGCGAGGCAGGGCAGGAGGGGCTCTCCCGCAGCGCGGTGCCGCGGCGAGGCTGCCCGTGTGCCTGTCCCCAGCGAGCCCAGCCGGGCTGGAGTTGTGCTGCAGAATAGTTGGGAATAAACCTGATGCAGAGGAAGCAGCCAGGTCTGGCATTGGCAGGTCAGCCCTGAGCCCCCCTCAGTTCCATTGTAGGAAATTCTCCTTAGTGCTTCCTGATGTGTGGCTGAGCGGGCTGGGAATGATGGAGCTCATGGCGGGTTCTGCTCCCTGCGTGGCCATGGAGATGCTGGAGTGGCTCCTGGATGGCCAGACAGGAAGGTTTCCCCAACAGGAGAGGTGACGGCAGGGAGGCCCTGGCACAGCAACCTGCTGAGCTGGCTCGACACGACACGGTGCTGGCAGCGACCGTGGGCTGAGTCACCGCGGCAGGGCTGGACTCTCCGCAGTGATGGTCACTCTCACTGGCCAGAGCTGGGGACATCTGCCCCCTGTCACTCAGGGAACACCAGCTTTGCAGCCATCAGGAGTGCAGGAGACCCTGATTCCAGACTAGGCGCCCCAGGAATGGGTTTGGGATGCCAAAAGCCCTGACAGAGCAGCCATGCAGGCTGCCATGTCCCTTCACATGGTTGGCACCAGCCTGGTGACCTTGGGACCCCAAAGTTCAGCCCTTTGCTGTCCCTCAGCTGATGAAAGGCTTGATTCAACATAAGCTTTGACTGCAGTGGGGAAAGAGGGGGAAGAGGGGCCGAAATCACAGCCTTGAGTCAGGCAAACATCTTGAAGCACTTGATCAGTGGCTCCTCTGTGTTTGAGGGTCAAGTTCAAGCACTGACCTGGTCATCAAACTAAGGAGGGCTGAAAGTGGGGTCCTCTGAGCTACATCCAGTGTGTGACCCTCAGGCTGCAAAGAGCCCTCAAAGACAAATGTGTTCCCCAAAACAAGCTCAGGAGTTGAGCAAAGCACTGGGAAGAAGAAATGTGGGATCTCTTACATGTTGTCCAAATGCAGGAGGGTGGAGGCAGAAGGATTTACCAGCCTTTGAATTAGCCAAATTTTAAGGAGTCATTTTGCATTTCACACAAAAACTCAAATGAAAATCAACCTCCTGGAGCTCTGGGAGGCGTTTTCACGAGCATCTGACAGCGCATTGCCAGCTCTGAGCGGGGCTCCCCAAGGGCCCCTGTGGCTTTGGGTCGGTGCCAGCTCCCCTCCAGTGCTGCTGGCACACCTGGGGCACTGCAGGTGACCGGCTCTGGCTCCAGCTCTGGCTCTGGCTCGCTGTGGATCCGACGGGATGCACAGCCCGGAGTTTGCAAAGCCAGAGTGGCGCAGTTTGCAAAATGCCAGCGTGCATCCCGTTGGATGTTTGTTTGAGCCTGTTAAGATCTTTTTTTAATATAAAATCCTATTTATTCTCTATTTCCCAGTTCCAGCCTGTGTAGGGAAACAGTGAGTGGAGTGCTCGGAGCATCCCTGTGGGGTGCCCTCCTTCCCCTCAGGGGTCTGGCCCTTCCCTCTGCCCCTTCCCTGGACCGTTTCTGACTTTAATTTCTCTTGACTCGTCCGTGCTTTGATGCGAAACCCCTCGGAGCTGGGAGCTGCCAGCTGAACTTTGGCCCCTGGGTGGGCTGAGGATGCTCCTGTGATCTGGCCGTACCCTCTGCCGAGCAGCCCCAGGAGTTCTTTCTGCCAAGAAATAAAATAGCCAAAAAAACAAAGTCAGAAGTCTCCTGAGCAGACCACCCACATGTTGTCTTTTTTTTTGTCCCCCCATTTTTTCTCCCCTCCCTCTCCCCAAGCTTTGCCTGGACACACAAAGGGGTTTTTTCCTTCCCTTTCATTTCTAAGCTGGGGCAGCACCACTGCAGCCGAGGGGAGCAGGGCGTGTGCCGCTGGAAAACCTCCCCACTGGAGCTGGGGGGCTTCCCGGGGTCCCTCCCATTCAGGGCTGCTCCTCGCCCTCACTTTGGATATGCCAAACCTTGTTTAGGGACACTTTTATCACACAGGGACATGGCCCCAGCCCTCGGCTTAGCAATGAAAAGACTTTTGAAAGCCGACATTCCCCATCCTCTCCAGAGCCTCCACTGGCCCCCTCCACACCAGCTCCAGCCGTTCCTTGAAAGCATCTTTGCACCAGAGGCTGGGCAGGGGAAGGTGGTGCTTCTCCTAAGCCTTCCCATAAACAACAAGATGTGGCAGCTCCTGCCTGCAGGTCTGCTGGAGGCAGAGGCTCGGGGGGAGCGTGAGGCTCCAGCAGAATGCAGGCACCATCCTCAGGGTGGGGTGCTGAGAGGGCACCAGAGCTGGGAATTTGGGACTTGGGTGTTTTTCTCCATGATAGGCTGTGGTTTCTTCCATCCCTGGTCTCCTGGGTGCTTCCCTGCCTGCCTGTGGTGCCTGTGTAGGATTCCCTGTCCCTGACACCTGTCCCCTCCCTACAAAATCATCCTGCTCTGTGGGCAGACACAGGGAAGTGTGTGCTGGTGCTGCTCTTGAGGTTTCCCCCCTGTGCTGTGTGGGTGGGAGGAAGGCGAGGTCCAACGGGAAGGCATTCTGGCTTTTTTCCCCAAAGGAAAGTCCTTTTGAGGGTTCCTGGGCCAAGCACAAAGCCTGACCAAGGCTGCTGGGAGCATCCATGGGGACTCTGGCCTGGTTTGTACTTGCAGACCGATGTGTGGATGCAGGTTCTTCTGCCATTCCCTGGACAGCAGTGGGATTTGGATCATTCACAGCATCCTCATCAAGGAATAAGCTGCTTCTGGCTTATCAGCAGGCATGTGGTTCCTCCTCCCTCCATCCCTGCAGAGCTGGTGGAACAGCTGGTGGCTTGTGAATGGCTGAAATGGGAGGGAAGAATGTCTCCCAGTGCTTCAAAATTATCCATTCGATTGCATTTTGGGCTGGCAGGACCAGAAGGACACAGGAAGGTGAAAACTGAGGACTGTTCTGGGAAGGTGTTGCCCAGAGATGGGGTGGAGTCCTGCTTTGGGCCTGTGGGTCCCCTGCCCCAGATGTGAGAGCACAGCCATCCCAACCTTTCTTGGTTTCACAGATTTCTGGTGATTGTTTCCTTGGCAGTCCGTGTCCCATTGGAGTGGCCTCCCCTCTCCCTGGTGTCTGTGCTCCTGGGATGCTCATGGGCAGCTCCAGCCCTGCCAGGACTTGGCCAGCCCTGTAGGTTCAGCTCCCTCCACCTCCCCTCCTAATTCACTGCAGCTCTTAATTGCATTTGCTGCTCCTCTTTGAACTTGCTCCAGTTTCACTATCTCTGGTGATGAGGTGCCTGGATAGAGATCCATTAATCCCCATGTCCTGGCAGCCTGGTGATGTGAGGAGTTCCCAGCCCAGCTCCTGCCATGTCAGAGCTCTGGGTCAGACAATCAAAGAATAGTTTGGGTTAGAAGGGACTTTTAATTGTCACCTAGCCCATCCCTGGAGTGCCCCATCCCTGGAAGTGTTCAAAGCCAGGTTGGACAGGGCTTGGAGCAGCCTGGGCTGGTGGAAGGTGTCCCTGCCCATGGCAGGGTAACAAAATGATCTTTAAGGTCCTTTCCAGCCCAAACGATTCCATGATTCCGTGATCCTCAGCTTGATAGGTCTCTGAGATGTGTGTTGGTGGTGCCCTGCTGTGCTGAAGACACTGTGCTCTGGCAGAGACCTGCCTGGGTGGCTTCTTCAGCCTCACATGTTCTTCAGCTCCATCCTTGAACATGTTTCCCCAGTTCCTTCTGTTTGGTTTTGGGGCTGTTGTTGGTCCTGGAAGCCCCTTTTCTGTTCAGCGGGATGGTGGGAGCCCCTGGGCACACCTCGTTCAGCCTGTCAGTGCTCTGCAGGCAGCTGTTTGCAGAGGTGGCAGGCAGTGCCAAGGTGTTCTTCCAGTGGGATCTCTCAGCTGTCCCTCTGCCAAGTCCCTGGGCATGGCCACAGTGTCCCTCCTCTCCCCTGCGTCTCTCTAAAGCACAGAGCCCTTGTTTGATGACAATGCTGAAGTAAATGCGAGGCCCCGGTAGATGTTTCCTCATAAATCCGATGCTTTTGCTGTTTATTGTGAGTCTTTAAGCCCTTCAATCCATTTTTGATGTAATAACGTCCGTAATCCAATCTAACGCTTTTTGGCAGCGGGAGCGGATGTGTTGCCGAGGGTTGCGTTAAACCCCTTGTCTTGCATTTCTGTTTTTAGATGCAATTAGTCTTAACCTGGCACGAGTTACGTGGTGTGCAGCAGCCGCTGCAGCGCGGCTTTGTCCCCGGCCCGGCTACGTCAGCGCTTCCAGCGTGGACAAAGGGGTCACCTATGCATTCCAGCTGCCAGGATCATCCAGCCTCCCGTGCACTTTTTTGGGACATGTTGCCACGCTTGCTTTTGTGGCTGTGCTCCTGCAGCTTCCGTGGGTTTGGGAAGCCCTCAGCTGGTGCCAGCTGTGTCTGTGGAGCTGCTGGAGCTCCTTCCTTGGATTTGTTAACTCCCCCCTGGTTCCTTGGGGTGGGGGCCGTGCCAGGGGGGTTGTCAGCCTGCCAGCTCTTTGTGATTGCATTTGAATGTGGCCGCTTTCATGTGCTCCTCATCTGCCATCCCACAACTTGTTTGGTGGAGATGAGTTAAAGCCTGAGTGCCATTTGATGCCGTGATGGGAGCTGTGAACTTCTGCTGATAAAAACCCAATCAACCGGTTTCCTCATTCTTCACCCAAACCGGTGCCAAGTCCTCGGCCGTAACTGCGACGGAACCTGGGCCAAGGCAAGCCTGGTGACATCCATGTGGCTTTGGGGCTTTGCTCTCCATCTCTGTCCTGCTGGGAGCTGGTGGCAGAGGGTGGGTGGGACCCTGTGCTGCGGGAGATGCCGCGTGGGAGCCGGCGGGTCTCTAACGTGTCCCGCTCCCGACTTCAAAGCCCGGGCGCTGGACATGTCAAACCCAAATAATGGCCCTCAGACAACACGAGGTTCCTTGTCTTGGAGCCTTGTCTGAGGACCGTGACCACAGTAAATGCGATTTTGTTGAGCCCTGTCCCTTAAGCCTCTGCCTCTTTTCTCTTCTCCTCCTCCCTCCTGACCTTTTCGGCTCAGCGCTGTCCCCGGACAGCCCCTGGCAGCTGATCTCATGGCTCAGCTTTTCATGGCCCTAATAGGGATGAAAAGCCCCCTCCGAAAGGGCCGGTGTCCCGCACCCAGCCGGGAGGTAAATTCCCTGTGCTTTGATCTGCTCCGGGGCCGGGGGGCCCTGCCTGCCACAAACACTGCCCGGGGTCCCGGTGCCCACTGAGCGCCCTGGCTGCTGCAGCCCGGCCCTGCCTGCAGCCCTGGCACAGCCAGATGGGCTCCAGTTGTGTCTGCCCAAGAAACGGGGCTGCCTGCATCCCGGGATGCTGTGCCCCAGGAGAAACAATTCCCAAGGGCTTCTCTTTGGCACTGTCATGACCCATTAGTAGAAAATAAAACGTGTTTAACTCCTCAGTGCTCCAAAATCCGAGGGGCTGCTTCTGTGTGGGTGCCCCAGTACAGCTGCCAAGGGAGCACTTCTGAGGGGACAGGCAGATTTCCCAATGTCCCAGGAGCGGGGGCGCAGCAGGATCAGGAAGGTGATGCAGGGGGAGACGTCACCCCTTCCCTTGCCATCACCCCTGCATTTCACCTCCCTCAGATTTTGTGGTGCATCCTCTCTTCCTCCTTCTCATCCTCCCCTTGCTGCCCTGGCACATCTGCAGCAGGAGGACATGGAGATCCCAGGGCATCTCCTGGAGCTGCAGCTGCACAGACCATGGTGGATTTGGCTCCTCAGCCGTGCTCACATGTGAGGGCTTCCTCCATGACACTGGAAGAGAGAAAACTTGGCTCCTTTTGGATTAGACTTTGATTAGGAGACTCCTCTCCCTCCCAGCCATGGGATTATTTGCAACTCTGGGCCAGAAGTTGCACCAGTGTCACCTCCCTGCTTCCAGCAGGTTCCTGGTGCTTATGCAAAGTTTGCCTTTACTTACCATGGGGTTTCCTCCTGGAGCACTGGGAGCTCCTGTCCCTTCCCGATGCAGGGCACCTCCTTGTTGCAGGGCACCTCCTCTCTTCACACACCTGGCGCTTCCAGAGCAAGGATAGAGCCCTTGGGGCTGGGGGGCAGCGTTGGAGAAGGGGTGTGAGGAGGAGCTGGGATGAGGATGGCACGGTCCCTCTCCATCCCCTTCCCAAGGGATTTCTGAGTCATCTCGCAGATGTTTTCCTACCTAACAGGAGAGATTTACACCCTGTTAAATGGCAATAAGCGCTTTCCTCCCCTCCTGCTCCCAGCTGGGCCCACAAATGACTCTGGCAGAGCATCAGGTTGGGAATTATGTGGCACTTTTCTTCCCGACCTGTAACCAGTTGCTTGTGGCGACTGCAGAGGCTGCACAGATCACCTTCCTCTTCCAACAGCATGCTGGTTTTGGACAAGGTGGATAGACCTGAAGGGTTTATTTAGTGCTGTGGTGCCCCCTGAGCTGGGCAGGGAGCAGGACTGAAGCGCTGGGAGCTTCCATGGCTCATCCCCCTGGACATCTTGCAGGGTTGGTGCTAAAGGGATTGCAAGTGAGTCACCAGTCCATGGTCTTGCAGCCAAGACGTGCTTTCCGGCCTGGGTGAGGTTCCCTGCAACCCAGCAGTGACTCTTAACTATGATACTAATTGGGACTGGTTACTGTATTCCAGAGAAAGCTGATTTACTGAGAAATTAGGTTTTCACTTAAATGTTACTTGTGTAAAAGTGTCTTTTTCCGTGGGATACTTCAGTGTTTGCCTGCTGTTCTCCCTTTGCCCAGGAAAGCACATGAGAGAATGGAGCTGTAGCAGGTGAGGGTGTGTGCGCTGTGCTGTGTTCTCTTCCCTCGTTCCCCACTTTAGCTCTTTAATTTGATTTTGGGGGTGCTGACCCTGGCTGGGGCAGGTGACCCTCATCCCAGCCAGCCCCTGAGCAATAGTTTTCATTCCTCTTTCCAGCAGTGCGTTGGAACTGGGGGTTTTCAGGCTGTGTTTGCTGGAGCAGGTGCGTGGGCTGGGATGTCTGGATTCCTGGGGCTCCATGCGCTGGCTGCAGGGATGAGCTTCCTCCCTCACCTGCCCAGGACAGGTGTGGGGAGGGACAGTGATCCCGGCTGGCTCCATGGCCCTGGTGCTGGCAGTGCCCCCATGGCAGGGTGGGGAGCAATGGGGGGCACTCCTGGGGTCGGTGGTGCAGGAGGAGCAGCCTCCTCCTCCTCCTCCTCCTCCTGCTCTGTCCGTGCCGGCCCAGGCGGCTGGAGCGGCTCTGGAGCTGGCAGGGCAGGAGGGGGTGTGAAACCCAAGCCTTGCCCCTCCTGTGCCGAGCGGGGCCGGGACAGGCCGGGCTGGCTGGAGCACACGTTTCGGGGGCCGCAGGGCCCCTTCCCGGCGCAGCTGCCTCGGCACGGCTGGAAGGCTGGAGAGCTGCTGCCGGCCCTGCTGGCAGTGTGACAGCGTGGGGTGGGCTCCCCCCGCACGGCCCCGGCCCTGGCAGCCACCACGGCTCGTAGAGAGGGCTGGGAGGTGTGTGGGGTGTGGGAGGTGTGTGACACGGGGGGCTCGTGTCCCCACAGCGGGACAGCAAGGAAGTTACAGTGATAGTGATATTAATATTAATAATACCATGGTGCCGTGAGCAGGGGCTGCGTGTCCCTGCTGCCAGGGAGGAGCAGGAGCAGGAGAAGGGGCTGTTACAACCAAGCCGAGCTCTGCAGAGGCCCCGGGGAGTTTGTGTGCAGTGGAGCAGGCGGGGGCCTCTGCTCGGTGACCTGGAAGTGTCTCTGTGTCCCCTGGGTTGCCAGCCCTGGCTGGGCTGGGGGAGGAAGGAGCTCAGTGCCTGTGATGGATTGGGCACCAGTGCAGCACCTCTGTGTCAGCACCCAGGGGACACAGAGCAACTTGAAGGGCCTGCCGGAGAGGGGAGGTGGCATGAGCTGGATTTTTATTTTAAGTAGAGTCTGTTTGTGGATTCCTGCCAGGATCTGTGGCAGTGTCCGAGCACACTGGGGATGTGTGAGGCACATCTGCAGGGTCACCCATAGGAGGGGCACCCACAGGAGGTGACCTGTGCCAGGAGGGCTTTCAGCCTTGTGTGGGGGTCCTGGCTGAGCTGAGGCTGCTCTGCACCACCTGCCCCTTGCCAGGATTGGTCCTTCAGCTCCAGCAGGATCGGAGTCGGGCTGCAGGGCACCGGTGGGTGCTGGTGGGATGAGGCCACCTCACCTAAAGTGATGGAAACACGAACCTTGTGCAGGTCTGGGGGCGAGGGGGTTTGGGGAAGGCGTCTGGGCTGTGGCCACGCTGTGCCTGGCTGGGTCTGGAGCAGGGCTGGGATGCACAGATGGAAGAGTGATTAAGAGCAATAAAAGGAAAGAGACTTGGATTCGCCACAGTCTCAGCACATTAATTGTGCTTTGGGGCCCAAATCATAACGCAGCCCTGCTAGAGGGAATCCAGGAGAGAAACCAAACATCTCGCTCTGTCCAAGGCTGACCATTTAAGAGACCCTTGCCTTCATCTCCTGCCAGGTATTACTTCCAGCATCTCCCATCTGCCAAAACCCGAGTTCTCCTTTTTAATATTTTTAGGGGAGGAAGAAAAGCTCTAGTGATGCTGAGTGCTGGTATGGACAGGCAGTGGGATGCTCTGGGGACAGCACGTGGCATCACCTGCTTGGAGATGGAACCAAGGGGTTGTGGGGGCTCTCACATGCATCTACCCTGGCTCCTGGTATGTGTCACCAGGCTGGACTTCGTGTGAGGGATGCCAGGAGTGGAAGTCCTGCCTGTGCTTCTATGGTGGCTGAGCATCTCCTCTAAATTGACAAGCAATTACATGGTTAATGGTATCACTGGTAAATCCTCATCACTCACCAGCTGGGGCTTAATGCTCCATTAGGGAAAGGCATCTGATGGCTCTGGGGGCTGGGAGAGCCCCTTGCTCTCACTGGCAGTCACCTGGCCCGAGGTTATTTTTACTCTCCCGGTCCTAGAGCCAACCTGTGAGTCCTTGCAGAGTGGAATAGGGCAGGAAAACGCTCCTGTGCACTCGGTGGTGCTGGGGCTGGATTGAGCCTCACTCCTGGTGAGTGCAGGTGATGGTGTTGTTTGAGGCCTGCCATCTCCTGTTCCCTGGGTATTCCCAGCTCCCTGCCTGGTTCCTTCATGGTGTCACAGCTCTACCTCCTGCTGCTGCCCTGCAGCCGCCTCTCTGCAGCTCAGGGCTTTCCTGGCTCTCCTGCAGCTGCTGCTGTGCCTGTGGATTTAACCTTTTCCTCCGTGTTCCCGTGGGTTTGCTGGATTCCATCGGCAGTGGGACTGGTGGTGTCACAGCCGCTCCCCCTGAGCGAGTGGCACAGGCACTTTGGGAATCCGGCAGGTGCCTCCTGGATCCTGTGTCTCTGCTGGAGCTGGGCTGACCTGATCCTGGAGCTTCTGCTCGGGCTTCTTCCACTGGGAAAGGAGGAAACAGAATGGGAGGAACAGCTCTGCATGGCTGAGCTTCCCAGGGCACCACGCTGGAGGAGCCACAGCCTCCACCCACCTCTGGACCTGCCGCTCAGCACATCCCTCTGTCCTACATGTCTGTGTCAAACCAGCCATTGGACTCTTCGGCATTTGGATGGATTCTGGGATTTGGGATTTCGACTTTTGGAAGCCCAGCCAGCTGTGTGGAGCATCCAGCTTTGCTCTGGCCCATTGTGGATCTGTACAGATTGTGGCAGCCTGTCCATGTTTCCAGAGGCTGTTCCAAGACCATCACCGTGGGTTTTACAAGTGGTTTACCCTTTTAGCTGCCCCTTTTTATTTTCCCACAAGCAACTGCTTCATTCTTCCTTGTGGTTCTCCCTCATCATTGCCTCGAGCAGAACAAGAACCCTCATGCCCAAGTCCTGTGTGTGGGGCAGAAAGGAGGATGCTCATCTGTATCCCTTGGTTCATCCCTGTGACTCCAGCTGCTCCCCCTGTCCTCTTTGGACCTTTAATGTGTTTGTTGTATCTGGACACAATGTCTGCATAGTTATTTGAAGGAACTGCTGTCTCCCATCACTGCTGCCTTTGTGGGATCTCCTGGTTCCCCACTGGACCCATGTACCTCGTTTTGATGTAATTAGGTAATTATTTATAAATAAGACTCATGAGGCTTAGTGGCTCGTTTTTACAGACTGCCCCGTTCCTCCTGAATGGATGAATCTCTGACATGGAGCAACATGTGGCATGGAGCAGGGAAGCTGGGAAACTGCTCATGGAGCTGCTTTAAGGCCTTGAGCTGGGATGTATCCACTTAGTTCATTCCCAGTCCAGTGCCTCTGGCCTGGGAGAACTGGACTGCTGTGCTCTTTGCTGGAGTTCCCGCCTCGAGGTGTCTTTGTGGGGAGTCTGAGCTCAGGCCCCTCCTGGCTGGATTCTGGAGAGGCTGTGCAGGCTGTGGGGACGTTGCTCTGCATTCCCAGGCGTTTGCTGGGGATTGGTGCTGACAGTGCTCCCGTGGGATTGCCCACCAGTGGATCCTCCTGCCTGGATGCACAGCTCCATCCCAGGAGCTGGATCCCTCTGCCTGGATGCACAGCTCCATCCCAGGAGCTGGATC
>JAWWLZ010000156.1:5856619-5870057 GCA_035041345.1 Poliocrania exsul
GAGCTGGATCCCTCTGTCTGCATGCACAGCTCCATCCCAGGAGCTGGATCCCTCTGTCTGGATGCACAGCTCCATCCCAGGAGCTGGGTCCCTCTGTCTGGATGCACAGCTCCATCTGAGAGCTGGATCCCTCTGTCTGCATGCACAGCTCCATCCCAGGAGCTGGATCCCTCTGTCTGGATGCACAGCTCCATCCCAGGAGCTGGGTCCCTCTGTCTGGATGCACAGCTCCATCTGAGAGCTGGATCCCTCTGTCTGCATGCACAGCTCCATCCCAGGAGCTGGATCCCTCTGTCTGGATGCACAGCTCCATCCAGGAGCTGGAGGAGAGGTGATAACTCAGCAAACGGCCCAAGGACTGTGAGATTAGTAAAACATTTTCTGGTGTTTCAGGCGGAGCTGTGATTGCACAGAGGTGTTTGGAAAGAGCTGGTGGACTTGGAGCTGCTTCCCGGCGGGATCTGGGTGTGCTTTCCAGAGTGACCCAGTGTGGAGGCTCAGGAAGGCACCCGAGTGTCCCGTTTGGGAGGGGGAGTGTGGAAGGAGACCTTGCTCCCTACTCCAGCCTCTTCCTGTCCACTCACTGACACTCAACAGGGTCCAATGGATTCATCCCAAATTTCCACTAGACACCCGCCCTCCCACCCCCCCGTTTTTGCAGGATGGAGGCAGGAATTGGGCTGTGTGGGGAACCTGAAACCCCCGGGCTGAGCTTTGGCGCTGAGGCTCGGGGAGGTGTTGGCTGCACTGTGCTGGCCAAGTCCTGCCTTGTGTCTGGAAAACTACCCCTGTAGCTCCCTGATTCTCCATCCCATTGCATTCCCAGCACTGTTGCCAAGCTCCTTCTGGGTCTCATTACTTCTCTGGGTGAATAAAAACCCTGTGGTTGGATTTGGTGGAGCACTGGAATGCCATAATGGAATGCCAGCTTGGGAACCATCATGATCCCTGGGCAGGGCTGGCTGTGTGCCAGTGCCACTCCACACCTGGCACAGCGTCCGCTTTCAGTGCCCTTTTGGGGTTAGAAACCAGATTTTTGAATATGTTCAGCAGAATCTGCCATTTAGATGCTTAATCCTGCAATTCCCTGGTTTGGGCTTTTGATCTCTCATGTCCCCTATGCCCTTCCCTGCCATGGCAGAGGGCTGGAGGGTGGGGTTATTCCCTGCAGGATGGCAGTGGGAGCTGTGTGGTTCCCTGTGCTCCTGCAGGATCCAAAGGCTTCAAAATCTGTGCCGGCTACAGTGAAAAGTTAATGTGAATTTAAGTGACTTCTGCCCTGCAATTAGAGCCCCTGGAGCCCACTGGGGCTCTGAGTTTACATTCTTCACCGAGGCACAGGGTGTAATTAGAGATGTATAATTTAAACTGTGCATATGCAAGTGTTCCCATTCTGCACCAGGAGCAAAGGAAATTATCCAGGAATTAAAGGGGGAGGAGGGTGCAGGCAGGGAGAATGGCTCACTTGTGTGGATGTAGCAGTGAGGGAAGCTGGAGGGATCACGTCCTCACCACTGCAGGCAGCTTGGGAAGGGGCAGGAGCTGGAAACTCAGTCAGCTCCAGACTGGGGTGTGAAAATGTGGCTGTAATGGGGGGTCCGGAGTGAATCCCCATGGTGGGAGCTGTTGGGGGAGAGCTGGGACCTGCCTGGCAGTGCCAGGAAACAGCAGGGACCTGTCTGGGGACAGTGGAGCCCTGCCTGGCATTGCTGGGGACAGCAGGGACCTGCCCAGTGGTGCCAAGGGACAGCGGGCACCTGTCTGCCTGTTCTCCCAGGAACCCTGTGTAACAATCCCTCTCTTTTCTTGTAGCCACTTCCAATGGGACACTGGATGGCCTGGAGAACCGGGAAGGAGGGGTCTGCCAAACACGCTCCATGAAGATTGTCATGAAAGTGGGGCAGGGTGAGTCCTCCCGTGCCCTGGGGCCTCCTGCTGCTCCCTGAGCTGGGGTCCCTGCTCCACTCTGGGGTGGTTCAGGATTCCAGGGAAGCTGAGGCCACACCAGCTGCTCCTGGGAGCCTGGGGTAGTTCAGCAGCATTTTATTTTAGGATCTTTTCTCCTCCCTTTTTTCTCTTGCCAACATTGTGCATGTGCAGAGCACTGGGATTAAAAGGGAGTGATTGTTCCCAGTTACCTCGTGGTCCATCTCCCGTTGGGAAGGGAGCTCGGCATGGGACCCATGAGCTGTGCAAGTGCCTCAGGCAGGACTGGCACGGGCAGTGCCCCTGTGACTTCCCGGGCATCCGAGGCAGGGTTGGAGCTGGGCAGGGGTCAGGGATTGGGCTCGGCAGCTCTCAGCTGTCACTGTGCTGTTGGGACACCAGGGATATCTCCATTGGGACACAGGGATACCACCAATGTGCTCTCCCCCTGGAGCTCCCTCTGCCCACCACCTCCCATCCCGAGCTGCCTCCCAGCTCCAGCCGTGCCCCGGGCTCGTTTCAGCCCCGACTCGGATGCGCAGCTCCCGATCCTGCTCCTCATTATTGTGTTTGCACGTTGGGGCCAATATTTATAACAAACAGGCAAAGCTGTGCTGCAGCCTTGGCCTCCTGCCTGCCCTTCCCTTCCTCCCCCTGTCCAAGCAAGAAACCTGTCCCAGCCCACGCAGAGGAGTTCTGAAAACAGAAAACCAGGGAATTAGGGTGGGGACCTGCTTCCCACAAGCCGTGGAGCAGCTCAGCCTTGCTCGGTCGTTCTCAGCATCTCCCATCACTGCTATCCCCCACAGGAGTGGCTGGATTTAGTGGCAGGTGCTCTGTAGAGGGAGAACAAGCTGGTGCCATTCAGGTTGAACTGAGGTTTCTCATCCACCCCTCCCTTCCCCTTTCCCAGATCCGAACGCAGTGATCCCAGAGCAGCTGACGACGAGTCGTCCAAGCAAGGAGTCCGACGACACCGTGAAGATCGTCACGCAGAGCCCACGCAGCAAGATCCCGGCGGTGGAGGAGCCTGGCAAGCCAGGTGGGCTTCCCAGAAACCTCTGGAGAGGGATAGGGTTCTGTCTGCTACGGGGCTGGAGGGGGCCAGCCTTGCTGCATGGATCCCAGGGATACCGGACTCTGGATCAAGGATCTGGATGGGTTTCCCCGAGCGTTGTGCCCGTCTCTGCCACCCCTGCTGCTCACAGCAGCTCCTGCCCCAGCCCAGGGACACTTGGGCCTGGCACAGTCTGCCTGTGGTGTGGAGCAGCTTGGGTTTGCTTTCCCAGCTCCTGGCAGGAGCTTTGCAGGGAAGTGCTGTTTCAGCACTCCTCCTCCTCCTCCTCTCTGCCCATCTGTTCCTCACAGCACATCTGAGAGGGCCTGGAGGAGGTGAGGTCCTTGGGTTTGTGAGCTGATCCTGTGTGAGAGCCCTTTGAAGGTGGTTTCCTGAGCTCCTGACCCCTCTGAGAGCAAAATGAGATCAGACAGAGCAGGGCAGAGCTGCTCTTTTCTCCCCACCCTGATCAGCCAAGCACTCCCACTTTGGGGGCTGTGGCTGTCTCAGCTCGGGGGTCAGTAATTGGATATTGAGGGTCTCTGGGTGTCAGAGCGCACTTTCACCAGGACATCCAGGTCAGTTGTGGGGCTCCCAGGTTCTAGGCTGGTGTCCACCTGGACATGAGCAAGGCTTTGCTCCATAGGCTAGAAGATGGAAAGGGGCAGCAGTGATGTGGAGTGTGGTAGAGGATACGATTCCCCTCCCTGTGGATGCTCAGAACTCCTGCCTGCCCTGCCCAGTCCTTCCCAGGGATGTGTGGGTCTGACTGGGGTGGGAAGGTGGGCAGAGGCTGCCGTCCCATGGGAAGTGAGGGATCTGCTCCCCTCCTTTGGAGTGTGGATGTTGTGCTGAGTTTTGGGGGCAGAGAGGGGCTCTGATGGGCAGCTCATCCACCTGCTCCACACGTGTGATCCGTGCGCAGACGGAGCACGGAACTGGCTGCCTGCTGGGATCTGACACCCCTCTCCCTTTGCCTGGCAGGCTCCGTGAACCAGGACGGCCAGGAGACCCAAGGCCCCAGCGACGGCTTCCTGAGCTCCAAGGTGGCCGTGTTTGCGGCCATCGGCGCCGGCTGCGTCATCTTCATCCTCATCATCATCTTCCTCGTTGTGCTCCTGATCAAGATCCGCAAGCGGCACCGGAAGCACACGCAGCAGCGAGCCGCAGCCTTGTCCCTCAGCACCTTGGCCAGCCCGAAATGCAGCGGGAACGCGGGCTCGGAGCCCAGCGACATCATCATCCCCTTACGGACTACAGAGAACAACTACTGCCCGCACTACGAGAAGGTGAGCGGGGACTACGGGCACCCCGTCTACATCGTGCAGGAGATGCCCCCGCAGAGCCCAGCCAACATTTACTACAAGGTGTGAGGAGCAGCCTGGAACGGCCGATGCAGGAGCGCGGGAGCGCCGGGCGGAGCCGCCCGCCCCGGGCTGGCGCCGCAGGGAGGAAGCGAAGCGACCCCCGGCACGGCGCGGGCAGCGCCGGGGCTGCGCCGGGCAGCGGATGGCTCACGCTCACGTGCTGATTCTCCCCTTTGTATTTAGTTTTGTAGTTCTCAGCTTTTGTAATCCCGAGACTCGAGGGTGAGCCTTCAGCCTCCTCCTCTTCTCCTCCAGACTCTGGCCGGCCGTGGGGGCGGGCGCCGTGCCTTTCTGTGCTCGGGACACCGCTGGCAAACCCGGAGACTCCACCTCCCCTCTCCGTGTTGGGATTCTCCCTCCGTCCCTGCTGAAGTGCCCGTGTGCCTGCGCCGCGGGCGTCCCACAGCCTGGAGCGACACTGGCCGTGTCCAAGGAGCAGTGAGCGGCCCGGGGGGACGAGGAGGAGGAGGAGGAGGAAGCTTTGCCAAGGTGCCAAGATGCAGACAACTGTGCAGGGAGGAAGCTGGCAAACCCGATTTACTACTACTACTATTATTATTATTATAATTATTTTAATTTTTTGTAACATTTTTATTTTTGTGAATTCCAGGCGGGACTCTGGCCCGCCGCCTTCGGGCAAATGCCATCACCTCCTTCCAGCACGCCGTCCCCCCAGCCATGGGGCACACCCCGCTCCCGCCACTGCCCCTGGAAACCTTTGTGTTCGTAGCTGTTGACTCTTGTTTTAGTCTCTTTATAAAAAGAAAGAAAGAAAAAAAATTTCTATCTACACCCTGTCTCAAGCATTCAGTACGTGAGGGGCTGGCGGCTCCTCCTGCCCCGCACGGAGCAGCCGTGGCCTGGCAGCTCTTCCTCACCCCTCCGGAGCATCCCACTGGAGAAAAGCCTTTGGGTTTCCATCAGGCTGGAGCTGAGCCTGCTGGAAGCAAAGAAGGGGGTGGCAGGGGTAGCTGCAGCCCTCCTAATCTGGGAGTGCTGTGGGAGATTGTCCTTGGAAAGGAAAACTGGAAAAGAAATGTTTCCAACCCGCAGTTCATGCCGGGGATATTGGGGGAGGCCAGCACTTAGGGCTGGAGCACCAGGCTTGGCTTGGCTGGGAGCTGAGCCAGAGGCTTTTCCCTACCCCTTGATGGGACCTGCTTTGGGGACCAGTCCCTGCCGTGCCTGTCCCCTGACCCTGCTCCGGGCACAGGAGCATCCTTGTCCTGCTGCCTCCTGGGGGTCCCACAGCCTGGGGTCCCTTGCCCTTGCCTTGCCCATCTCCGTCCCAAAACTGGACAGGGTTGAGCCTTGGGCTTTTCTGGTGGGATCATTCCCAGCTTCCTCTTCCCAGGAGGAGCTGCCAGCATCCTGGCTGATGGCAGTGGGCACTGTGGGGCTTGCAGTGCCCTGTTACCCACCTGTCCTCGGGCTGTCCCCCCTTCCTCACTTCCTTTTCCTTCCAGCAGTAGCTGCTTTTGCTCAGGAAGCAGGAGTGGGGCCGGCAGGGCTGCCCCGCCCGGGCTGTTCCCCCCTGTCCCCAGGGCCCCCAGTCCCACGTTAGGAAGTGCCCAAAGAGCGAGGGAGCTGCTCTGCTAAAGTGCCTTGATGAGGAGTGGGCAGGGGCGAGGGCAGAGCAGGGATGGGGCTCTGGTGGCTCGAGGGATCTGGGGTTTGGCCCTGAGTGGGATGGGGGCATCCTGTGGTGTCGTGTTGTTGGGTTTGTGGTGTTTTCAGGCAGGACTTTGGGCTGGAGTGGAGCAGGGTGTCCCAGCTCTCCTCTTGCCCTCAGCACCCTGAGGTGGTTTGGCTTCTAGGGCCCCAAACCAGCTGCTTCCCTAGGGAGGGATGAGCTGCAGTGAGTGCTCCTCCCTGCCCTGCCCTGCCCCTCTCTCTGCTCTCCCCATCCCACCACTGCTTTCCCTGGTGTAGCACCTTCCATCCCTCTCCCCTCCATGGCATCCATGCCAGTGCTGCACACCCTGGCCTGGGAGCCGCCCCCACTGGGACCCCCCATTCCCTCAGGGGGATGGGATCTGCTCTCAGAAATCCCAGAAAGTTGTGTCTTAAAAAATCCCCCTTTCCTTCTTCCATCTGCCAAACCTTGGGCTGTGGTTCCCCAAGTGGCAGAGCCCTGGTGGGGCAGTGGTGGCATTGGTGACAGTGGTGGCAGTGGAATCCCTCGGGAGCAGCAGCCGGAGTGGAGGGGCAGGAGAGGGACAATGTAGTTTTGGTTTGGGTTTGGAGACAAAGGGATGGAATCTGACCACTGGTTGTACCAAAAGTGATCTGACAGTGCCAGTGGCTTCCCAGAGTGGCCATCCCCAGCCGACATCCCCATCAGCCCAGCTCCTGCTGGGAACAGCTGGAAAACCTTGTAAATACGTGAAGAAAGGGTGAAATCAGAACTCCTGGTTTTTGCTGAGCACCTCAGGCTGCTGGGTCCTGGATCAGAGTGTGTCCCTCGGGTTCTTTTTGTGGAAAGCATTGAAGTTTGGTTGATTTTTTTTTTTCATTTCCCCCCCCTGTTTTGTTTGTGTAAATACTAGTCTTTTTTGAAGAAATAATGTAAAGATGTTTTGTATAAACTCCGAATTATTTTCTGGTTGCTTTTTCTTAGAAAAACAAATGAGAACATAAAAAAAAAAGAGAAAAAAAGAAACTTTAACCACAAGAACGGGTGTAAAACATTGTCATAGTGCTCAGCACCGGGGCCCGCGGGCTGTGCTGGTGTGGGGCTGCCGGGACGGGCCCTGCCCTCGGTGTAATGCAGAGCCAGATGGGCCCCAAGCAGAGGGAGAGACTGGGAGTCTGGGATTCTGTATCCCATTGATTCCAGTCAGATCTGGCTCATTCCCAGTGAGTTTCTGGCTGTCCTGGATCCAGGCAGAGCTTTGAGCCCCGGCCTGGGCACAGACAGTGATTCAGTGCCATGCAGTGACCTAAAGGAGCATCAATTTTATCTCCTTATTTATCTCTAACCAAAAACCCCCAACCTGGGGGATGCAGAGCTCAATGCAACATCCTGAGGTCCTGCTCTGCTTTTCCAGGCCTGTGGAGCTGCTCCTGGTGCAGATCCCTTTCCCAGCTGTTCCAATTTTCCAGCTGCCAACTGCCAGCACACCATGGCCCCATCTCTGCTTGTGGCCTTGGCCGGGTTGTTCCTCCTCAGCCATGCCCACCCTGGGCCCTGCCCACAGGGAAGGGACCATGCCCACCAGAGCCATCTCCGATGTCACTGGCATGCCTGGCACTTCCCTGTGGGCAGCCAGAAGGCAGCTGGGAGCTCCCAGTCCTCCCAGTTGCTCATGGCAGCTCCCAGTCCTCCCAGCTGCTCATGGGAGCCGAACTGTGAATCTGCATTATATTGACAGAGGGATCCATGGAGGATCTGGAGATGGTGGGGCAGGAATGGACGTCCCTCCCTCCCTCCCGGCAGTGCCTGACACCAGCACGTTCACACCACACTCCCACATTTCAGAGCTGTGACCACGTCCACATCCCACAGCGTCACATCCGTCCCGTGTCCCGAGGGGGGGCTGTCCCCGTGATCAGCCAGCTGTGGGGCTGCTGTGCCCCAGCCCTGCTGGAGCATCCAGGCTGCCACATTCACTGTCCATCCTCCACTGCCATTAGCCGAGAGATGGATGTGGGCTGGGAGCCTGGATGTCCCGGTGTGGGGCGTGCAGGATGGGGCTTTGGTCACATGGGAACGGTTGGGGATGCTGGGCATGGAGGGAACGAGGCCCCTCTGTGCCAGCACCTCCTCAGGGAGCGGCTGCTCCCAGGCAGGGGCACGTCCCGGGTCAGGCCTCAGCATCCCCGCACTGGTTGATCCCGGTGGGGCTCCGGTGGGGCTGGGCACCGGGATCCCCTTGGCCGTGCTCCTGGCACCGCAGATTTTCTTTCTTCGTGTCATGTTCCTCGTTTTGATTCCTTTCGCCTTCTCCCAGCTCTCCCGCCCAGTAGCATATCATCGGCATCGGTAACCAGCTCTGTGGCAGCTGAACTCCATGGAGCCGTGATGGAACCTGATATATTGTTAAATAAAAGGGTTTTTTTCCTATGGAATCCCGGCTGCCTACTGTGTGCTTTTTTCCTGCCTCAGGTTGTGCTCTGAAACCTCAGCCTGGGCTGAAGAGATCTGGGAAGAGCTGACTGGCACAGATCCTCACTGGCTTGTCCTGGAGGGATCTGTGGGGTTTGGTTTGGTCAGCAGCAAAGTTTGGAATTTCTTGTCCAATATTTGCAGTATGGACTTGGGGTTGGATGGACTGGATACAGATAGATATATTTGGGTACTCAGTGGATATGGTTGGACTCAGTGATCATAAAGGTCTTTTCCAGCCCACATGACTGTAATTTCGTGGTTCTGTCCCTGCAGCTGGAGGCTCCTCCTGGCTGAGGCCACCAGCTGCCCTTGGACACAGCTCCCAGGCTCCAGGGGCTGCTGCTTGAGCACAGCCAGAGCCACCAGGACCATGCCAAGAGTCTGCTGGAGCAAGCGGGGGGTGCCGGGATGGGGGTCAGGGAGGGCCCTGGGGTGCACCAGCCATGCTCAAATGTGGTTTGCTGGCTTGAAAATCCTCCTCTCTGAGTGCTTTGATCCCAGTGGGAATGAAATAACACTTTTAATTTTAAACGGCTTTGCTGGTCCCTGATGCCCGAAGGGAGAACTGTAAGTGCCAAACGTGCCTGGACCTGCCAGGGGAGGGAAAAGTGCTTTAACAGGTTCCTGGAGCCCACACCTGGATGAGGAGTAATGCAGGAGGTCCCGTGGCTCCAGGGCTGCTCCGGGTGGGATCAGCATGGCCTCAGGGTGGGGACCCTGCTCTGGGTGGGATCAGCATGGCCTGGACCCTGCTCCAGGTGGGATCAGCATGGCCTGGACCCTGCTCCAGGTGGGATCAGCATGGCCTGGACCCTGCTCTGGGTGGGATCAGCATGGTCTGGACCCTCCTCTGGGTGGGATCAGCATGGTCTGGACCCTCCTCTGGGTGGGATCAGCATGGCCTCGGGGCTGTGGGCCCTGCCAAACCCACGGGATCGCTCCTGGTGTTCCATGTGTGTCCCGAGGCTGCTGCAGGGGGGGTTCCATAGGACAGGGGGGCACCAGAACTGCATCATCCCTATTACACAGTTTTGGGATCCTCCACACTCCCCCTAATCCCACCCACCCTGGTGCCAAGTCCTTTGGAAGCCCCTGGAGTGGAGGGGGTTTGTTTGGGAGCACCCTCACCTCTGGCTGTGGTGGGAGGGGACATCCCCTGTGGTGCCAGTGGCCCTGGGGATGCAGGAGCTGAGGACATGTGGTGGCTCCACTCTGCTCCCAAGGGAGGGGATTGGCAGGATCTTACCCAGGAACCTCCAGATCTGGAAAGTTCATTAAAGCTGCAGAGCTGCTGATGGTTTTGGATGTCCATCAGGAATGGAGGAGTTATTTTAATTACTTCACATAAAGGAGCTTTCTGTCGAGTTTATTAACTCGCCCTTGGCCGGATCCCACTTGGGAGTGGGGCGGCTGCCAGGTCAGCGGAGCCAGAGCGTTTTGGGGGGTGGGATGTTGGGAGTGGTGCTACTGCCACATGCCATGGCCAGGGTGGCACCCACATGGAAAGGGAGCCCGTATGGGAAGCAGCTGCATGGGCTGGGTAAGTGACGGGAAACTGAAAGCCCTTGGATGTGGCAGGGAATGATGATCCGCAGTATTTCCAGCTCCAGTTTGAGAGGAGGCTCAGCTGGGACATTGGGCCTTCCAGGGCTGCTGGGGGGCTCAGGATGGGCCCTGGCATGGGGAGCACAGGGCAGGGGCACCCCCAGGATTCACAGATGGTCAGCTCCATGTGCCAGGGCTGTGCCAGTGGCACTGGTGCTGGCAGGGTGCTCTCCCAGTTCCACCCATCCTCGCTCTCCTATTCCCAGCACTACTGGGCTGTGGCCATCCCTGGAGCTTCCCTCTCCCTGCAAGGCCCCCCGGGCAGCGTTTGCTGCTGCCCATCCATGGGATGAGCTGGCCCAGGAGCAGCAGGGATGGAGCTGAGCCCCAGCCTTGGCTGTGATTCCTTGGATCTCAGCTGGGCTCGGGGTGAGCAGGGCAATGTACCCCAAGTTCCCCCTCTGATACCATCCCCCCATCACTGCAGTGCATTCCTGGACCCAGCCACCCTTCCCAGCCCACTCGGCCTCCTCCTCCAGCACTTCCACTCCAAGGGGAGCATCTGAACCCCCCAGTCTACAAGGGCTGTATAACAGCAATTCCTTTAACAAACCTTGGCTGGGGCAGCTGGGGCAGCCAGGATCAGGAACTTTATCCCTGTTTTCCCTACAGTATATCCAAAACAACTAACAGGTTCCCCTGGTCAAGGCACTGGGCTTTTCCCACAGCCAGGCTTTCTGCTGCATCCTCCCCCTTGCCTGCACCTGGTCTGCATGAAGAGGAGCCTGGAAGATCCATTAGGCTGTCGTGGAATGCAACGAGTCCCACGGGCTCCGTAATGAGAGCAATAATGGGAATGCACCGGAGTGCTGTTTGTCACGGGATGGGGATGGGATAGGGAGGGGATGGGAATGGGATAGGGAGGGGATGGGAATGGGATAGGGAGGGGATGGGAATGTGGACGGTGGTCCCGCTTGGCTCTAGGCATTGGAACTGATGGAAGGAGGTGAGGAGGGATGAGGAAGAGGAGGAGAAGAGCGTGGCTGGTGCTGGCACCACAGCGGGTTGTGCTCCGGCGCTCTCCCTGCGCTCCTGTGCCACTGCCAGCCCCATCCCTGTGCCAGTGCAGCCATCTGTGCCCGAGGCGGAGCAGATCTGGGCCGAGCCCCACTCGCACAAAGGCCCTGCAGTTCCCTGGAGCTCAACCCAGCAGAGCTCAAGTGCTTGGAGAAAGGACTCACGTGCTGCCAAGGTTTTTCCTCCTCGGGCAGGCCCAGAGCCAGGGGAATGGATGCAGCCTTGTTCCCCTGGCAGGGCTTCCAGCATCCTGAAAAGGCCCTTCCCTGGTCGTGTCCCAGCCAGCTGGGACACACACAGCCCATGAACAACCCCCTTGGGCTGCCAGGAGCACGGTGGGGTAACCATGAGGAAAGGGCTGGGCTGGAGAGGTCGCAGGGCTGGGAAAGGCTGAGGTCCCTTGGGAGTGTGCTGGGAAGCACAGAGGGACAAGGATGAACCTTTCCCAGCTTCAGGACAAATCCAGTAGTTTTTCATTCATTAAGAAGGAATGAACACAAGTATGGTTCTACAGCAAACATCAGTTAATTATGTGCAAGGTTTTAGTGTTCCTGAAATACAACTCTTGGAGAGGGTCCCCTGGCTGCTGGAATGGTGTCTGAAGGAAACACAGAGATTTTCCTTTTCTTTTCGATGGAGAATGAGAGGAAAATGGGAAATATCGGTGCAGGGACCACCCTAGGAGCTGAGCTGGGGGATCCTGACTCTGAGCCAGCCTGGGACCCTGCTGGGGTTGGGCTGTCCTGGCTCTCAGCAATCCCGAGACACTGACAGAGGGTTCTGCTGCCTCTGAGCCAGCTCAGGATCCCACTGGGGGGTTACCCCATTGCTTTGGTCACTCTGTGCCTCTTCCCTGTCCCCAGGAGTGCAGGGGAATGAGGACACTGTGACTGCAGGGTGGACATGTCCTGGGGTGGTGTGATTGGGGCATCTCTTCATGCTGCCCCACAGAGGGATGTGGTTGAGCCTTTCTCCCCACAGTGTCCCCAGGACCAGCACCCAGAACTCGGGGAGGGGATTTGGGCAGAGCCAGGACAAAGCTGTGTGATCTTGGATGGTCTCCTGCAGTTCCTGTCCCTGGCCCTGGGATGGGCTCCAGCCTTGGAGCTGCCCTGGCTGGGAAGGGCTGAGCGAGGCTTTGGTTTCAGCAGGGCTCCCCCCACTAATTCCTGCAGCCTGGTGTAATCCTCCTGAGCGAGCCCAGCGCCAGGTTCCTGCTGGAAATTGGCTCTTTCTGTGGCTCTGGGTCTTTGTAAGGAAGCTGAGCCAGAAGGAAAAGAGAGCCTGTGACTCCAAAGGGCAGGGGCTGGGGGGGCTTTGCTCTCCTCCCCCTGGGGTGGGGGGAGCTCAGGTGGGGATTTTGCCCAGTTGGTGTCTGGTGTGGGAGGGAAAAGCCCTGAATCCTGCTGAGAGCTGGGGTGGGATCACCCCTGAGGTGTGGGGCAGGGGATGGGGTGCTGTGGGGTGCCAGACCTGCCCAGCAGCAGGAGGCCAAGGTGTCCCAGCTGGGCTTCTCCTGGGGCAGATGGAGGTGGGGGGATACAGGGAATATCTGGAGAGATGAACTGGTGGGTCAAATGGCAGCTGGGAGCAAAGAGACAGCTGCTTGGGGGTTATTTGCCTTTGCATCAATGAGAGGGAATCTCCAGGAGCTTTCCTGCCACCCCAGCCCCAGGCCCTGGTAAAATGGCCCTTGGAGCTGGAGGAGTGGTGGGTCCAAAGGCCACTGTCCCTGTGGGACCCCCTGGCATTCCACCAGCTGTAGATGTGCCAAAGCACAGCTGCCCCCAGAGCTGGGGCTGCAGGAACTTGGAAGGATGGCACCATCCATCCCTGTACCCGTGACTTGGGACTAGCTGGAAAAGAGAGAGGGGCTCGTGAGGAGGATGCAGAATGAACTGTGGCTTCCCAAATGTAAGACAGGACCAGCCATTAATTCTGGGTTTTACAGGCCAGGCTTAGCAGGGCAGGGGGCTGGGGTGGAACCCAGAGGGGGACAGAGCAGCCTCGGGGGGACCTCGAGGGGAAGAACTTTCCCAGAGAATGGATGGGAAGGGCTGAAGTTCATGCCAGCAGGAGAAGGCAGCTCTGGGCAGGCAGAGGCGCATTGCTGGGTCCCACTGGGTGCCCATCCCACCTCTGCCCATCGAGGTCCCTCCCACGGCCCTGTGCCCACCGCCCTGCCAGAGCCCGACACCTCCCCTCGCCCTCCCTGGACTTCCAACAATTATCTCGGGGTCTGCGGGGCTTTGCTGCTCTTGGACGCTGGAGCGCGGCTCGTAAGGCGATACCCCGGCGATACCCCGACGATACCCGAGCGATATCCCGGCGATACTCGGGCGATATCCCGGGCGA
>JAWWLZ010000156.1:5870157-5890405 GCA_035041345.1 Poliocrania exsul
CCGGCGATATCCCGGCAGAGCAGCCGGACAAAGGCTCAGTGTCTGCGGCTCCGCGGGGCACCCGGAAATTGTCCCAGCGCGGGGGGAAAGGGTTGATGAAGGCTGAGCCTCCCAACATCGCTCTATCCTTCTCCAAACCAAGAGGGGTAATTAGCTGCTAATAAACTGGAAAGATGAGCCTGGGATGGGACAGGGGCTCGGCAGGGGTCAGAAATCCCCATCGGGAGCGGCGATGGGATTCAGCCCCATCCCGCCCGGGATGCTCCAGAGACGCTCCGGGCTCGGCGCTCCCCGCGCTGCTCCCCGAACCCGGCGGCTGCGGGAGGGGCGGGCGGGACAATCCTGCCCTGAATGGCACAGAAAGGCCCTTTCAGGGAGCGCAGCCATGCGCGGAGGTGGCCGGGCCGGGGGAGGCCCTGTGCCCGCCGCGGGGTGGGCGCTGGCCGTGCCCCCTCACCCTGCCGGGCGTGGAGGGGTCTGCCCGCCCGTGGCAGAGTGAAATCGATGGAGTCAGGGGAAATGGAAACCCACGGCTTGCGGCTGGATGCTTCGGATCATCCCGACTCTGCACCGCCGGGTGGTCCCTGCCAGGGTGGGCACCTTGGCTGGGAAGTGCCGGTCCCTCCGGCCCCAGCATCGTGTGCTGTGGGTGGGATCCTGGCGGCAGCAATCGGCTCTTCAGCCGTGCGGAATTCATCCCTCCACTGTCCCAGGCGGGAGCAGGAGGCCGGGAATGCTCCAGCATCACCCCAGAGCCGGGAGGGGCTGGCACAGCCGCGGGGGGGGCCTGGGGGTGCTCGGCTCTCACCCCCATCAGCGGGAGGGTCCCTTCCCGCCCAGCAGCTTTTCGAAGGAATGTTTTTGCCTTATAAATCACCTCCATTAACATTTCCCGCTGCCCGAGTCCCACCCAGCTCCCCGCCGAGGGCCGGGGCCGGTGCCCTGCCCGCTGTCCCGTGTCCCTCTCCCTTTCCCAGCGCCAGCCCTGGAAGCGGCTCCGCCGCGGCCTCTTTGTTTCCACCAGAGTGGCGTGAAACGTTCCCGATTAATGCTGCGCTCGGCAGAAATATGCAGTGTTGGACCGGCCTGAGCTATTCATTCATTTTGGGTTCGAGGCCAAAAGAATGGATTTTTAAAAATATAAAAATGTCTCACTTCCACATTTTAAAAATCAAATATTTTGACTTAGCCTTTGGAGTCAAAGCTGGGAGATCAGGTGAAGCTACAGGGAACAATTTTAAAAACATTTTTTCCGACCTAACTCTACATTCCCAAACTAACTTGGCCTTTTCCCTGGCTCTGTTCAACATGAGATTGTTTGTTTACCCTCGTGCAGACCATGGCGTTTGCTTTTGTGGTGTTCCTTGTTTGCTCTGGGCTCCTTGAAGTGATTTGGTTTCGTTATTATTTGCTCTCTGGAGGAAACCCCAAATCCGTTATTTTCACAGTTCTGTTGTAGTGGGTTTTCCTCTGGTGCTGTCCCATTACCCACCAGCAGGAAAAGGGCTTTGGGGTCTCACGTCCCATGGATGATCCTTCTGGGGTGGCCGGGTTTTTGGGGGTGTTTTAGGGGTTTTTTAGGGATTTTTAGGTTTTTCAGGGTTGTCCTGGCTGGGAGGATTCTGCAGCAGCGAAGTTGGGGGGAGGCAGTGGGGACCTTGGGGATGGAGATCCTTAGGGATGCTTCCCACTCCACCTCCCCTCCCCTTGTCCTCAGGGGGCTGCTCAGATCTTCATCTTGGAGGTCTTTTCAAGCCTAAATGATTCCAGGATTCCACGTTGATTCTGGGCCGGGTGGCGGGTGATGCTCCACGGGAAGCAAACGGGGGGTTCTCGTTCGTGTGAGCCGAACCCTTCCCCCTTCCCCTTCCCCCGCTCTGTCCCTGTCCCTGCCCACCCCAGCCGTGCCCGGCTCGGCAGTGCGGGCAGAGCTGCCTAATGTGTCCTGGCAGCTGGAGCCGGCGGCTCCTGCGGGAGCGCGGCCGGGCGGGTGACGAGATGTGTCCTGACGGCCCAGCCATGTTATACAATGGGCTGTGCGGGGAGGGCCGGGGGGGCAGCCCCGTGTGCGGGACACGGGGGAGCATCCCCTGCGCGGCCGCTCCGCGTGTGCGGGACACGGGGGAGCATCCCCTGCGCGGCCGCTCCGCGTCCCGCTCCGCCCCGCGGGGTTTTCTATGCGGATGCTGCGCCGGGCACTGCGGATGCTCCGCCGGTCCCTGGCCCCGTGTGCAGGGAGGGAGCACCGAGCCGTGGCCGAGGGAGGGGATGGTGAGGGAGGAAGATCTGCCTGTCCAAGACCTCCTGTTCCCCGGTTGTTCCCCGGGTCCGGCCCCTGCCGGACCGGCACCTCCACCCACCCCTGTGCCGGCTGCGACCCCGGGACCGGCTGGGCGGGTGTGACAGGCGTGAATGCGCGGAGGTGACACGGCTACGTGCCCTCATTCTTCACTGTGGCCTCTGTGTGCAACTTTTAATTGCTTTTGTGCCGTGGGTGGCGAGTCCTGCTGCCCAGGATCTGTGGCGCCAGCAAAGCCGGCTCTTCCTCACTATTGTTGGAGCTCCTGGAGCAATGGGGCCTGGAGAGCCTGACACAGCTCTGGGCTGGAGAGACCCCCGAGCCAGGTGGAAATCAGCCCCCCACATCGGGGCAGAGACCCCTCCAAACCATCCTAGGTACAGGAGAGCCTTTGTAGCCGTTCCCATCCACCCTGTCCCCACAGCTCCCTGTCCCCACATCCCCCAGGCTCGAGCGGGTGGCAGAAGTGGAGCGGTGCGGGGGGTGCTCGTGGCCAGCTGAAGATCTCCAGTGCCTGGATGGATTTGGCCACACTGCCAGCAGGAAACATTCGTTGGAGACAGCTCCATCCTGCTGGCCACGGGACAAGCCATCAGCTGGCAGGGGCACGGAAGGCAGTGGGAAGGGGCAGGGACAGGGGGATGGCAGCGGGTGCTGTGGGCATGGAGAAGCCCCACAGCTCTCCTCCTCCTCGGCCTCCAAATGCTTGTGCCTGGTGGGAGGCTGCGGGTTCCTTCCGGGAGGAGCAGAAGGGCCCTGCAGCTCTCAGCATCCTCCTTGGCTGGCGGCTCGGCCACCTGGAAGATGACGGGAGTCAGCCTGGTTTGCGGCGGGCTGGACCTCGTCTCCCCACCTGGAATGTCTTGCACATGCACCAGGACAGAGTGAGAGGCTGGGTGCTCTTGCCATTGTGGAGGGGAATCTGGGGATAATTGTGCCCCAGGACACAGAAAGACCTGGAGCAGACCTGGAAGATGTGGAAGAAGTGACAGCTCTTGCACCTCCCATAGTTTTATGCTCACTAGAATTAGTGTCACTGGGAATGTCAACCTCTCCTCTGTTCCCCACTGTCCACGGAGCAAGTCTGGGCTCCAGGAGCTGCAGCTCCTTCCATGGGCAGTTCCTTCTATGGCTGAGGCAAACAGGTCTATTATTATCATTTACAGCAGAGAGCTGGGGCTGAGCCCCTCGTGCTCTCCTCTCCCTTCGGGGCTTTCTGGGATGCTGCTCACCCTGGGACAAGTGGAACTGGGACACACTCTGGGTGCAGCCACCCAGCCCCCAGGGCTGCTCTCTGGTCCTGGGCAGCCACCTGCAGGGAAGGTGCCATTCCCCATCCCAGGGACCACAGGGAATATATTCCATCTCAGCTTTTTCCAGCTGCAGAGGTGTCACAGTCCTGCTCAGAGCACACTTCCAGTGGCCATAATGAACAAGGTACAGCCTCGTGCTGCTCTCTGCTCACCCTCGGTCCCTCTCTCCTGCTGGCACTGGGGTCCTGCTCCCAGAATGGATGGCACCAGAGCAGGATGCTGGCACAGGTCCCTCCTGGTACCCTCCAGGCAGGATGAACACATGAACCATCCAGGAGAGGCTGCACAGAGTTGGGAGAGAAGAACTGGAGGCTGCAGGGAGAGCAGCCTTGGAGAGTGTTTCACCCCAGATCCCCCAGTGTTTGGGTGCTGCTGGCCCTGGGTAATGTCCCACCTGCCTGGCAGCACTGAGGCCGGACAGCAGGAGTTCATTTGAACTGGAAATCACTAAGAGGGAGTGCTGGGCATCCTGCTGGGAGGGCTGTGCTCCTCATCCCCATTGTGTGCAGCAGCTTTTGTCCACCACGGCGCTTCCAAGGTGACTCCCAGCACAAGTCACAGTGAGAAATGAAACCTTCCTGTCCCCAGGTGATGAATCACAGGGAGGGAGAGAGCAGGGAAAGCTCTGGGAAGAGAGAAGAGACCAGAGGAAACATGGGCAGCTCCTCACTGGAAGCAGAGGTGAGGAAGAGCAGGGTCTCATGGAGCAGAGGTAGGGGAGGAGAGGGAGGGACGCCTTGAATCTCCTGCAGCCCTGGAATGGTTTGTGTTAGAAAGGACCTTAAAGTTCCTCTCATTCCAGGACATGTCCCACTAGACCAGGTGGCTCCAAGCCCTGTCCAGCTGAGCAGGAGGTGTGAAACCAGCAGTGCTCTGTCTCTCTCTGGAGCTCAGCACCAACCCAGTCCTTAAAACCAGGTCACAGCATCCTTGTCCTGCTTCCCTCGCTCAGTTCCATCTCATCCCTGTGTCTCCCCATCCTCCTGATCCTCTGTGATGGATGCTGGGGGTTGGTTTGCTGTGCCTGCTGTGGTGCCCCCAGATCTGGCTGGGAATTGGGCTCCTCTCCAGGCAGTGGGAGCCTGGGTGGGGCCAGGGCTGTGATTTACCATCATCTCAGTGCCACGGGCAGGGCTGCCCTCGCCCCTTCCCGCAGCTGCTTTAATGACCTACTTTTAATCCAGGGACTGGGATAAATTAGAGGCAGCAAAGGCCTGGGAGAGGTTTTGTTTGGCCTTTCTGTGGTGGTTTTTTTCCCCCAGCTTGGGCAGTGCAACTGGGAGCCCCTTCGCTCTCAGGGACTCTTTCAACCCGGCTTCTTGAAAGACTCCCCCAGAACAGCTTCTCTCTTTATTGCTGTGATTAAGCTCCTCTCCCCACCCCTGTATCAAATCCAGCTGCAGAGCTGAAGAGATTCTTGGCAGGAGACTGAAGACAGAAACAATACTTCAAGTGGAGAAGGGGGGCCGGGGGCCAGAGCTCTTCCCAAAGCCCTGGAGAGCTCTGGGGCTTCATTAAGGGGATTTTTGCTGCCTGTGGTCAGAAAATCCTTCAACTTCATAGCTATAAAAAGTAAATTTCCATAATCTGTTTTGCCCAAGCAAATGAAGGTGAATGTTCTGGGGCTGGTGCCTTGGCTTTATCCAAATGTGGGTCACCTGAGGGGAAAGCCCTCTGAGATCACTGAGCCCAACTGTGCTCCCCCAGCAGTGCCAAGGCCTCCACTGACCCTGTCCCCAAGTACCACATCCACATGGCTTTTAAATCCCTCCAGGGGTGAGGACTCCACCACTGCCCTGGGCAGCTGTGCCAGGGCTTGCCCATCCTTTCCAGGTAGAAATTTGCCCAGTATCCAACCAAACCTGCCCTGGTGCTGCTCGAGGCCGTTTCTCCTTGTCCTGTCTCTTGGGAGAAGAGACCGATCCCGCCTGGCTCCAACCTCCTTTCAGGATGTTTTGGTTTGGGGAGGAAGGATTCCCCTGGATGGTCAGGTGAGGTCCTTCCCCACGTGCTGGGATCTGCCAAGGGCTCTCCACAGGGCTCAGGTGGCTGTGGGTGCCCAGGGATGGTGGCACTCTGCACACCATGGCTTGGGTTGCCTGGGGGGATGGTGCCCACAGGAGCCTTCCACGCCTTGGGAAGTCAGTAATAATTGGGTGGGGGAAAGGAAGGGTTAATTAAAAGCTATTAGTAGGTTTGGCAAGGAGGGAATGGGGCTGATCCCTGTCAGTTTGCTCATCAAGAATCCTATAATGGTTTGGACTGGCAGAGACCTTAAAGCCCATCTCATTCCAGCTCTCCTGCCATGGGGCACCTTCCACTGGACCAGGTTGCTCCAAGCCCCACCCAACCTGGCCCTGACCCAGCTGGGGATGGGAGGAGTGAGGCCACCATGATGCTCAGTGGGATGTGCAACTCCAAAGAGCCCAGGATCAAAAGGCAACTGGACATCATCACGCAGGGTAAAAGGCAGGAAGGTTTGTAACCACAGGGACAGCAATATTGGCTGGCCCAGCAGGATGGCACGTCCCTCTCCAGGGGTGCTGACCCTCATGCCGAGCCCCTCTCTGCCTGTGGAAGGGCATCCCATGGTACTGCAGGGAAGACAAGCTGGAGAGAGAATATCCAGGGCATTGGCAGCTGGTTTGGGAGGTGAGGCCGCCCTGGGCAAGAGGCAAGAGCAGACCCAGAGCAGGAATGAATGTGAGAAAAGCAGACTTTGCTCTGGGTGGGGAATCACCGAGGGATTAAAGGTTTAATAAGATCAGAGGGACAAAGCAATAATTAGCCTAAATTATGCTGTAATTTAGGAAATTAAAAACAAAGCCTCTAATGTCAGAGGAATAACTCTGCCAGCAAACAAGGGAAGAGATGAAGAGCAAAGGGGGACGTGACAACTTGGGGCGAGGAAATCAGAGGAGCGGCCGCGCTCGGCCCCGGGAGGGGACGGAGGGAGGGAGGGAGGGAGGGGGCCTGAGGGGCAGGGGGCTCAGCCCCATCCCCCGGGCTGTGCTGGGTGTGCAGGCTGAGACAGGCTCTGGGTGCAGCTCTGCCTTCCCTCCCTGGCTGTGAGGAGAGGGAGTGGGGCTGGAGCTCAGCCCCGGGCACTGGCGGGGGCTGTGGGGCTGGGAGGGGGCAGTGCCCGGGGGTCCCACTTCCCTCAGCTTGGCATGGCATGTTCCCGCTGCACCCTTGTCTTTGGGGGCTGCTGGCCACCAAAACCCCCTCCATGACCAGGAAACCCAACCCAGGGTCCCAGCAATGCTCAGCACCAACTGAGCAGCTTTGCCAAGGTCCTGTGCCAAGGGGGCACTGTGGGAACCCCACTGCCCCCATCACCCAACGGGAGCTGGGAGTGCCACTCCAGGATGGGAGCAGCGTTTTCACTGGTGCTCAAGAATTTGCCTGGAGAGACAATCAGCTCAGCCCCCAAGCCTTAGCTCATTACAATAACATCGAGATTAAATGGGATATAGGAACAGCTGTCCTAAAGCTCCTTAAAGGATCTGAACAGATGTAACAAAAATAGATTTACATTTAATTTATTAAATTTTTCCTCCCTTAACATTTAGATCATTTGGTTTTTTTAATAGTGTTTTATCTCTGCCTGGGCCTCCCCTCCTCCCTGTTAACCCCACTTCCTCATTCTGCAGCACAGTCACGAGGAGCAGACCCATTTCAGGCCCTGAGAATGCTGAACTGGTCGTTTTGGGTACATTCACATTTGGATCAGCTGCCTGGTTGCAAATGAGATAAATGTGCAGAGCAGAACTAGGGCAGTGCGATGCTCACAGCGCCGGTGACCCCGACCTTGCTCAGCCTGGGCAGCCTCAGGCGCCTGCCTGGGGCACAGGGGGCTGATCCAGGCTCTGCATCCCCGGATCTGCTGGATGAGGGGACACAGAGGGAGAGAGGTTTGCTCAGCTCCACCAGATGGAGGTTGGAAAAGGATGTTGTGATTTCCCATAAACATGTTTGGGTGAGAAAGAACCAAGGAGGGAGGGAAAGTGTTTAACTCGGTGACTGTATCAGTGCAAAGTCAAGTGGCTGCAAATTAGTGAAGGATTCATTTAGGTTGGAAAGCAGGGAAAGGTTCTGACCAGCTGATGGGTGAAAGTCTGGAGCAGCCCCTGGGTAAGGGGATGTGCCAGCTGGGGACCAGGAGCCTGGCTGGGTCCAGGGGGCAGTTCAGAGAATTTCAAAAAATGGAATCACAGAATGGTTTGGGTTGGAAGTGACCTTTAGAGTTCACCCCTTTCCACCCCCTGCCATGGGCAGGGACACCTCCCACCAGCCCAGGTTACTCCAAGCCCTGTCCAACCTGGCCCTGGACACTGCCAGGGATGGGGCAGCCACAGCTTCTCTGGGCACCTGTGCCAGGGCCTCACCACTCTTATAATAAAAAATCATTCCTTATATCTAATATAGATCTCTCCTTCTTTGTTTAAAACCATCACCTCTTGTCCTGTTGCAACAGTCCCTGCCAAAATCCCTGTCCCCGTCTGTCTCATAGGCCCCCTTTAAGGGCTGCAATTTTAGGGAGGGGTTTGTGATGCTGGACTTTAAACCCACTGAACACAGAGAAGTTTAACAGGAATCTGAGTCAGAATGAGGGATCTGGAGGGAGGTGATTCACGGTTTGTGTGAATTATGGTGGGTGTTCTATTACTCCACCAGTGGCATCTGCACAGAGCTCTGAGCATCCAGGTCTGGGAGCTGGGGTGTGCTGTCTGTGTGGGGCAGCAGGGAATGCCACCCACAGGAATGTCACCCACAGGGAATGTCACCCACAGGAATGTCACCACATCCCTCAGTCAGGGAATCAGAGCATCAGTGCCACAGCTGCAGATCCTGGTTCTCCTTTCCTTCCCCCAGAGCCCCTGGTGATGCTTCCTGCCCCTCGCTGCTCCTTCACTACCACTTGTCCCCGTGACTCCCCTTCTTTCCTTTGTCTCTTCCTTCCCCTCGCTCCCAACCCCTTTTCCTTCTCTGCTGTTTCCCTCCCGCCCCAGGAGGTGATTTTGCCGCCGTGTCCTGCGCATCCATCACAGGCACCGCCGCTCCCGGGCCCTTCGCTGGGACTCGGCTCCTGCTGCAGGATCTGCCGAGTAAATTGCTTGGATGCGAAATGAGCACCTGGGCTCATTACAGCGAGTCGGGGAGATGGTAATTACCTGCCTGTAAGGGAACAGGGGCAGGACCCGCCGGGAGAGCGGCACCAGCTGCTGGGCTGCGGTACCTGTGCTGGGGCTGGGGCTGCTTCCCGGGCTGGATACAGGCTCAGGGACAGGACAGCGGGGAGAGAGACCTCAGGGATTGGGGAAGGGAAGAACTGGCCCCTGAGGAAGGATCTAACACACACACAGCACCCTGGACCCCTGCAGCCCATGCTGGGGGCACTTTCAGAATCTTTGGCAGCCCCAGTGCAGGGAGGGAGTTTTCCAGCTTGGACAGCCCTGGGGTGGGTTGTGAGCCCTGGGGTTGGTTGTCAGCCCTGAGTGGGTTGTGAGCCCTGGGGTGGGTTGTGAGCCCTGGGGTGGATTGTGACCCTTGGGGTGGATTGTGAGCCCTGGGGTGGATTGTGAGCCCTGGGGTGGATTGTGAGCCCTGGGTTTGGTTGTCAGCCCTGGTTCTTCCCTGGTGCCTCCCGAGCAGCTTTGCTCAGTCCCTGCAGAGGAGGACGGTCAGGACACGCTGCCTGTCCAAGGGCACTGCCCGGACTCAGGATTTGTCCTTCCCTGTCCTGCAGCCGTGGGGAAACAGGAGAAGGTTATCATCTCATTCTCAAATGACAGGCTTTTCTGCTGAGCGTTTTGTTCTCTCCTCGGTGACGGCTGCTGAAGGGCTGCCAGGCTGGGTGGTGTCCACTCTCCCTCTCCCGCTCCTCTCTGAAGGATTTCAGGAGCATCCTCTGTGCCGGAGCCAACGCTCCGCTCCTCCGGCTGGGGAAAGCAGCAGCGCCGCGCTCCGCCGGGCCGGCTCGGGGCCAGCTGCCCCCAGGCCAGGTTTTAGCCCAGTTTCCAGCCCTGTGCCACAGACACCATCTGCCCAGCCCGGCCCGGCGCGTCTCTCGGCCCCGCTCGGCCCCGCTCCGCGTCCCTCGCAGCGCGGGCTCTCGGCGGTGGCTCCGCTCGGTTTTCCAGCGCTGCCGGGAACACGCCGCACCCCCAGAGTGTCCATCTGTCCTCCAGTAATAACTTGGAGTCTGCTGCCTAATTTTAACCAAATCTGACAGCTCTCTCGAGCGCGTCATTCCAGCGAGTCTCCAGCGAGACAGATGCCTGGTAGCGAGGCAGCTTCCGATGGGAAGCTCCAACGCTCGGGGAACCGTCGGGAGGGATTTCAGGCTAAAACTGCTTTTTCAAGGCAAGGCAAGGCAAGGAGATGTGCGGGGATGGACCCCTCATGCCCGGGCTGTGTCGGGGCCCCCCACAGGGCAGGAACTTAGACGGGGTTTTGGATAAGGACAAAGGGGCTCAGCTTTCCCGCCCCCCTCCCGCTGTCCCAGGCCCCCGCCCGTCTGTCAGCTCCTCTCCCTGGCCCGGGCGTTCTTCAGCACCAGCCTATTCCTTGGTGATGAAACGGCCACTCAGCCGCTGCCGGGTGAGAGACAGTGACCTTGTGTGTCCCCTCTCGGTCTCCTGAAACAGCAGCTGAAAGATGGGGACAAGGTCAGTGACTCCTGCCGGCAGGTTTATTGCCGAGGAGGGGCTGCAGCTTCAGCTGCCAGCGCTGCCAGAACACTCACTGAGGCTCCAGCAGCAGGCTCAGAAACACCCCTGCACCTCCCCAGCCTGTGCCGGGCTCTGGGATGAGGGCAGGCAATGTTTCACCGCAGGGGGATGGCGCTGGCTTGGGATGGAAGGCTGGGCTGTCTCCGTTCCCTCCATCCCTGCACGTTTCTGTGTTCTCCACCCTCAGTGGCTCCTGCCACACTGGGACCCGTCAGAGTGCTGGGACCCCGTGGTGGTGACAGTGACCATCCCCCCCCGCCTCAGGCTCAGTGAGGGGTGGCCCGGTGGGTGCAGTGAGGTCAGTGACCCCCCATGGGTCTGTCCCATCCCTTTCCCTCATCCTTCGCCTCCCATTGCATCAGGATGACCTCAGCCCTCCCTCGCCCGCGGGTGTGCCGTGGAGGCAGCGATGGCCTCGGTGGATCCTCTCAGCAGCTCCTCCACGTGGGGTGGGAACTGGGTCAGGCGGAGCGGTGGGAGAGGTGGGAGTGGTGGGAGCGATGGGAGCGGTGGGAGCGGTGGGAGCTTGGGGAGCTTGGGGAGCCGGGTCCCGGCACTGCAGCAGCGGGTGGTGATTCACGGGGAGCTGCCTGAGTCAGCGGGGCTGGGGTGCTGTGCTGCTGCAGGCCCGGCCCCTGGGCCACCCCCTTTCCTTTGGAAAAAGAAAAGGTGGGGTATGCACTGCAATTTAAAGGACTGTTTTTATGTTAGAGAGGGACTGAGGATCCCGGAGCAGCAGCCAGACATTCAGCACATCCCTTCGAGCTCCCTGTGCTGGTGCTGCATCCCACTGAGCCTGGAGCATCCCCCATCCCTGGGAAATGGGCATTTCCTGAGGCCTTGGGCACAGGAAGGGTCTGGTCCTGGCAGACCCCGAGTGCACCCCGAGGTGCCATCCCGTGCCCTCCATGTGTCACAGCACAGGAATGTCCCCTGTGGGACCTCCCCTCCCTGGCCACTGTGTCACCCTCAGATCCAGCCATGGCTGTGACAGGGCCTTGGGGACAAATACCCTGTTTGCAACAAAATCCTGCTTCAAAGAGCCACCACCACTCCCAAGATATAAAAAGTACTCCACTGTCTGTAACAGCATTAAATCCATCACCGGGAGATTAAATTCTAAAGGGATTTTGGCTTTCAGTATAAACAGCAGATTCTTAAGTGCCTCTTCATTTTCTGCGTTTAGGAAAGACACAGAAAGGCCTAAAATCCTCCCAAATCCCCTGGCATGGCTGTGTCCCGGAGCGGCGCCGGGCTGGGCACCGGGCGCTGCTGCCCCGGGAGCGGGTGCATGACTCCAGCGGGATGGGGAGGCTGCCAGTCCTGCCTAACCACGTCGGGAAGAGCAGAGCTGGAAGGTCCCCAGCTCCCTCGGGGCAGCGACGCATCAGAAATACCAGGGGAATTACGGAGAGCTCCTGTCTGGAGCTGGGAGAGGGGCAAGGTGTGCGGAAAGCTGCCAAGGGCGGGCAACACGGAGGCTGCAGAGCCAGCACGGAGCATCCTGGGGGCTGAGGGGGGTGTGGGGCAGCTGCCCCCCGGCTGGGAAGGTGTGAGAGCCCTGTGCCCCCGGTGATCCAGAGGGAAGTTTCCCAGGACTGTGCACATCCCAGACAAGGCCGGCGTGACGATGCCCTGACGAGACACCAGCCCGCGGACAAATTCCTGCTGAGGCGCTTTGTGCTCACCTGGGTGGGGACCCAGGCGGGTCACACAGGAAGCCACGGGGTGTGTCCGGATCTGCAGTCTGTGGGTGCCACCCATCACCCCCCTTTCATCTCTCCCACCCCCAGCTCCGCTCCCAGGGCCGCTCGCTGGGGGTTGGTGGGCTTGACACCTCCCTGCAGGAGGTGAGGTGCCAGACATTGCCCCTGGCCAAGGTGATCCCGGCTGTCTCCCATCCCCTGAGTCACCCCAGGGATTGGCAGCAGCGAGGGCAGAGCTGGCACTGCCACCATGCCCCACATCGCCGCCGGCACCGGCTGCTCCTGCCACCGGGGAAGCATCCGGCATCTGGAACGTGACAATGGCAGCGTTTTCTTCCCTGGCCACTGCTTTGTTTCTCTTCTGCCTTCTCAGAAATGTCTGTTGAATTGGTTTAATTTTATATTCTTTTGTTAAGTCTTATTCACAAGGGTTTTTTGTAAGACCAAAACTGACATTAAAACTGCAGCAGCTCCCCATGGTCCCATCTCGCCTTGTGTGGCCCAGACCCTCCTTGTTCCTGTCTTGGATGCTCCAGAGGTCTCCTGGCAGCAGAAGGCAGTGTGGGGGCTCAGGGTGTTCCCTTGTATTTGGGGAGGTCAGGAGAATTCTTGGAAGATTCTCCCTCACCTTTTCCTGCACAAGCCACCCCTGCTGCCCCACTGCCTTATCCCCTGTTGGAATTTCCAGTGGCACCGGGCTCAGACAGTGAGGGGTTAACGGAAATGCTGCTTGGAAGGTGATTTCTCCTTTATTAAAAAAATCTCCAGCCAAATCATTGTAATTCCATAGGAAAATAACCCAACCCAGGAATGAGGAACCACCTGAAGACTCAAGCTTGCTCTGATCTCCCTTTCCCCCTCACACGAGTTGTTTTCCTGCATATTTGCCGTGGATGCAACCACAGAGAGCTGCTGGGTCATGTCCAGCTCTGCAGCAGTGGCCAGAGCAGAGGTGCCCTGAGCCGAGTTATCCCAAAGTGCTGCCTGGGATGGGACAGGGGCTGGACCTCCCTCAGGGCCCAGAGCTGCCTGGAGGGGTGTGGAGGGGGCTGGGGGAGCTGAACTGCTGCATCCTGGGTTTGTCCTGGGAAGGCAAAGGGGACCTGCCCGTGGAGGCTGGTGAGAACCCCCCTCCTCATGGAGAGGCTCAGCTTGGAGCGGCTGGAACGGAGATTTCCATCGAAGGTGGGGTCTGGCCCATCCTGCTGGTGGGAATGGGGAGCCCCATCCATTTCCCCAATGGCAAATATGGACAAATATGACCTCCAAGATACAGGTTATGTACTCTGGAAGTGTTTGAGGCCACGTTGGATGGGGCTTGGAGCAACCTGGTCTAGTAGAAGATGTCTCTGCCCATGGCAGGGGGTGGGATTGGATGGTCTTTAAAGTCCCTTCCAACCCAAACCATTCTGTGATTCACTCTGTGATTCATTTTATGATTCCTTGGTTCTGTATAAACAAGTCCTCCTTAAATCTTCCTCCCAAAGTCTAAAATATCAACAGACTTATTTACCCTCCAACTCCTCCTCCGTAAAAGCCACAAAAATATGAGTTACGTTTCTCCTGAGC
The DNA here is from genome assembly GCA_035041345.1 of Poliocrania exsul. Lineage (NCBI taxonomy): Eukaryota > Metazoa > Chordata > Aves > Passeriformes > Thamnophilidae > Poliocrania > Poliocrania exsul. Next base: position 5,883,779 of record JAWWLZ010000156.1, read on the forward strand.
CCTCCTCTCACTCCTCCCTGTTATAAAACACCACACAAAGTGGGAATTAGTTCTCCCAGTCCTCACAACTATTAAAAAATAAATACCTGAGTTTACAGCTCTCTTCCTTCACACACCTATGATATAAACCACGGTATCTCTTTATATCATCTCTTACCTGTGTCAGCCCAATCCTTCCCAGCTACAATCTCTGTGGGGTTACAGCAGGGTCAGGTAGGAAAATAAGAAGCCTCTCTAAGGCCAAACAGTTCAATTCCCCCCAGCATGCTCCAGTTTTCCAGGTAAACCCTGGCTCTGGTCCCTGCCTGTGGCACTGGGGGCTGAAACAGCAACTCCAGGGCTGGGAGCAGCAAAGGCAGAGCTGGGATGAGCTGGGAGCTGTTTGCAATCAGCCCGAGCACCAGAGCAGATGCACATGAAACATTCTGGGCAATTATGGAGACCGAAGAAATTAGTAAAGAACCAGAGTCTGTTCCTGAACAATTCCCAGGCAGGAAGAAAGGAAAAAGGGCAAAATGCTTTGAATAAGTTGTTTGCTATAAATAGTTTGCCCGGTTCGAGGAGCTGGTGACAAACAGCGGCGGGGGAAGGCGAGGATAATGCAGCACAAACTGTACTTTGTTCATTTATTTGACAAGTGTAGCTAAGTTTTAATTATTTATGATTATACTCCATAATGTGCTCGCACATGTTCTGAGGAATATTTTAGTCTCGGTAATCCGAGCCCTCTCTGCAGCACTGTCCGGGCTCTGAAATGCCCGTGGCTCCACAGGGAGCTGAGGAGGCTCCACACTTGGGAGCGTGGGAATCCGTGAGGATCAGCCACGTCCCGCTGTGTCTGTAACCCAGGTACGGCCCAGGGTGTTTGGAAACACCGAATTGTGAACCTGACAATACGCCTTTAATCTTTGTCACTTCACATGCCAAATCCCAGAAGTGCTGAATTATTAAGTCTAAAGTTCCAAAATAAACTCTCACTCAGAAGATTATTTCCATATAATTTGAAATTTCCTGCTCTAATAACTCCTGCGCTGGGTCTGTCTCTTGCCCTAATCCTGTTTGGAGGGGCTGAGCCCAGCCCTGGGCCGGGGCAGAGCCCCTGGGGGGGCTCACCTTCCCTCCCCTCCCCTGATAAACCTCCAGCCCCCAAACTGCTGACGGCTTAATTATTGCCTGGGATAATTAGCACGAGGAACCAGCCAGAGCCCTCTCCAAACTCATTTCACTGAGGAAATCAATCTGATCCCTCCCAAAGGGCTCTGCTGCCAAACTTCATTCCAAATAATTGAACAGGAAAGTCCTTTAATGTTTCAGAGGGGTAAATGTGAGGAGCTGGTGACGGGCCCTGGCACCCCGTGGGTGCCCACCGGGCTCGGGCAGCCCTTGCAGGGGTCCCAGCACCCCAGGGCTGTGCTCAGTGAGCACCTGAGGCACCCTCTGCCCCTGCTCCAGGCACCCAAATCCCACCCGGGGCGGGTGCGAGGGCTGTGGGATGGCCCTGGGATGAGGCTCCCCAGGCAGGGAGGGGGCAGGAGGGGGTTCCTGGGATGTGGGTGGGCGCAGGGAAGGGCTGGACCCAGCCAGAGCTATTTTTTGCCATGAAAAGGCAAACTGTGCCTTTGCTCCCTGGATTATATATATGTGTGTGTTTCCCCCTGCAGTAACTGGAGAATAGAAATAAAATACTGAATTATTAACTCTAATTACCCCCAGAATTACTTCAATAACAGTGCAATTTCACAGACGGCTGCTGCGAGGACAATATGCAGGGATAAAAGGAGGAGAGAATCCACTTCCACCACAGGAATGTTTGCAATTTATTATTTTCACATTAACCCTTCTTTTTTTTTCCTTTTTTTTTTTTCAGTTTCCTCATTTTTCCTTAGTGGTGGTCAAATTTCAAACGCTCCGAAGCATCATCCCAATGTGTGGCTTCATCCCAGGAGTATCCCGACCCCACGGAGCTGGGCTGGAGATTGTGCAGGGATGGAGCCACAGGGGTGGAGAGGAAGGAATGGAGTGGAAGGGATTGAGGCCCAGGGATGGAAGCTCAGGCATGGAGTGGAAAGGATGGAGCTGCAGAGATGGAGCTGCAGGGATGGAGTGACAGGGATGGAGCTGCAGGGATGGAGCTGAAGGGATGGAGCTGAAGGGATGGAGCTGCAGGGATGGAGTGACAGGGATGGAGCTGAAGGGATGGAGCTGCAGGGATGGAGCTGCAGGGATGCTCCTGCACCACATCCTTCCCTGCTCTGTAGCCCATCCATCCCAGCACACCATTGGATCTGGGGTTTCCTGGCTCTGAGGGCACCTGACATTTTGCAGGCTGGTTGCAGCCCCAGTGGGGTGGGGGACACATTAAGAGCAGTGTTACCTCCAGCTTTCCTGGATTTTGATCCAAATCCAGACTTGATCCCATTTAATTCCACTTGCCTATGCCACAGGGGAGGCTGTGTAAGGCCAGGCAGTCCATCCCCTCCTCCCTTGGTGCAGGTGTAGCTGCTTTGATTTTATTGCCTTTCTGTATTTTCATGAGGTCTGAGAAGTTTTTTAACCATGAGAAAACTTTGGGAACTTGGAAAAATCAGATCTGAAACTAGGGGGAAATATTCCCTGGTGCTTGAGGTCCAACCCCACCAGTGGCACCAGGACAGGCTCTCCCCTCGCTGGGACTGGGGGACCCTGGCACAGCCCTTCCTGGAGCCTTTTCCCACAGCACATCCCCACTGGAATTTGGGGTGGCCAGCCGCTTTCCATGGGCCTGGAAGCAGGTGCTGTTGCTCCCAGGCAGGCTGTGGGCAGCAGGGCAGAGCAGCCCTTGGCACAGCAGGGCTGCTGGGCCCCGCTCCAGGCAGGTTAATCCCCCAGTCCGTGCTCTGCTCCACTGCTCCGTACCTGAACCGCAGCTCGGGGCCGTGTCCTGCAGCTTTTCACAAGCACTAAATCAAAGGGGGCTCCTGGAAGGGGGAAGGGGAAGAGAGGGAAAAAATGCACTTTGCACTGGAATGTGCCCAGCCGGGTAACTCAAACCAGAAGGCAGCTGGTGGCAAACAGGCAGCTGGCAGGGGGCTGGCATGGCCCAGGCCTGACCTGCCAACAGCTCCTTGGGGATGCATTCAAGGGACTAAAGAGCCCAGACCAAAACCATGCTGGCTTGGAGAGCAGCACCACTGGCTCAAAGAGCAGCCCCGCTGGCTCTTCTCCCTGCTCCGTGCCCACAGCCAGGGCTGGGCATGTGGCACTGGCACAGGGCACTGAGTGACCCAGGGTGTGACCCAGTGACAGGGCTGGGCAGAGCTGGCAGGGCAGGATCCTGAGGTGGGAACGTGGTGGGTGCTGTCTCAGGGTCACAGGGAGTGTGATTAGCACCACAGGTGGGCAGTTCAGCTGCTCAGCACCAGAGCTGCCCTCACAGGATGCTGACAGGGAGAGGGAGGAGAGCTGGGATCCAAGGACACACCCATGGGAGCTGAGGGTGACAGGAATCACAGAATCTCGGAATGGTTTGGGTGGGAAGGGACCTCAAAGTCCATCCAGTCCCACCCCTCCAGCAGTGGGCAGGGACACCTCCCACTGCCCCAGGTGGCTCCAAGTCCCATCCAACCTGTCCTTGGACACTTCCAGGGATGGGGCAGCCACAGCTGCTCTGGGCAACCTGAGACACCCAAAACCACATCCACATTCTTTTCTGGGATGAGGTCTGGATTCCACCTGCATGCCCAGGTGCTGGAGGGTGTTCTGGTGTCCCAGTGCTGTGTCCTTGCAGGGTGATGACTCTGGAAGTGCTGTGCCCCCCAGAGCAGCTCCAGCTGCCCCACAGCCAGTGCCACTGGTCCCTGCATGTCCTCCTGCCCTTGGGACACCTCCCAGTCATGCACTGGGCATCCTCTCCATGGCTGCCCTCTCTCCCCTCCTGTTTTACCTCTCCAGTTCCCATCCTGGCAGGTCCAAGGGAGAACAAGCCACCAGGAGCAGGACAGACTCCACACACAGGCAGGTGCCACAGCTCCAGTCCCTTCTCCATCCTTTGTGCTGCTGGTCCCAGGAAGGAAGGGGAAGGAGCCCTGGCAGGTTCCCCTCATATGCACTGCCCTTCCCATGCAGTTCCCTTCATATGCACACCCCTCCTGCCAACAGGCACTCCGGTGGAGAACACCCAGCGTTGCCCCGGGAGCAGCCGCCCCAGCCGGGCTCAGCTCCGGGAGGAGTTGGCTCAGAGATGGGAGGGAAATCCCCGGACTCTGGCAGGAGCTGCGGATGCTGCTGGAGCGCTGTGAGCTCTGCACTCTGGGGCTTTCTCAGAGTCTGCTCCTCTTTCCATGCTTTGGCCTTCATCTGCTGGCGAGCAGCCGCTGCTCCAGAGGACTCGGCTGGCTCTGGGAACCTTCTGGGTGGAGCAAAGGGCTGTGCTCCTTCCATGGAGGAGCAGGTCTGCCTCTCTGCCCGTGTTCCTGCTTTCCAAATAAAAGAGAAAATTCACTTTACTTTCTCTTCTGGTGTTTTCTTCCCAAAAGCTGGTTCAGCCCCTCTTGCAGCACTCTCCCCAGAGTTCTTCTCAGGGCAGTTCCCATCCCCTGACCCTGCCGTTGCCTCTTGGAATGCTGTGCTGCCTTCCTGCAAGCCCTGACGGCTTCACTCCATCATCCTTTTGCCACCAGGAAATCATTCTGCCTGATAATGCATTCAAGTGATTGTTATTTTAGCGATCGTGCTCATATTTCCCTCTTTGTTTTCCTGCCAGGCTTTAGGGGAAACCTCAGCAGATAAATCAGGGCTGTGAGCAGGTGTGGGAGCAGCTTCTCCCGTGCTGCTGGGATCAGAGAGGTGCTTTGAACCACAGACCATGGATCCAGCAACACCTGCACAGATCCCTGGAGGGATGGGCATTCCCGTTGTCATCCTGAGATGCTCTCCTGCTGCTCTATCCCAACACTGTGACCAGCCTGTGTGGGGCAGGGATGGGGGCTGATCTCCCACAGTGGGGCAGGGATGGGGGCTGATCTCCCGCAGTGGGGCAGGGCTGTCTCTCCCTCCCTGGGGTCCCAGGAGGAACATGATGGTCCTGGGATGGGTGGGAGCAGTGGGATCTGCCCCGGGGACTGCTGGGGGGTGCTGTATGCTCTGCATGCTGCTCTCCTGGGAAATGCAGCTGGTCTGGGGGGCAGGCAGCCCTCCAGCCTGGGAACCCCCGTGGCAGGGGCTGGCACGGAGTACCCAGCGGTGCCCCCGGAGCTCCCCCACAGTGAGTGCTGTGCCGGGGCCAGAGCTCTCAATGGGGCCTTTCAGCCCTTCCTGCCCTCGCCCTCCTCACCGTGCCCTGCAGCCAAGGCAGAACCTCTGCTTTGTTCCCTTTTTCAGATAAATCATTTTGGGGTGAATTCCACACCAGTGGACAGTGCCAGCCCAACCATGGCTGCGATATAAGGGCTCTGTTATCCCGCAGGGAAGAGGGGCAGCCACAGGCAAAGCTGCTCCCTGGATGCTGAGCACACTGTCCTGCCCTGAAAGGATGTCCCCTCCCTGGGGGCTGCTGTCACCTGCCCTCCACTGCTGGCAGGACCCCAGACTGTGCCCCTGTACCCACTCATTTCCTTCCAGCCAGAGCCTGGCATTGCTGGTGCTTACTGGGAAGAACTGGGCTACACCTAAGGAAGGACTGGAGCTGCAAGGCAGGGTGGAGGGGGAAAGGGGCCCATTCTCAAAACACAGATAGCTTTGATAATTAGCCAGGACTGGGAAGGGGAATGATGAAAGGTCGGAAGGATTTGTTTAAGCACGGGGTGTTTTATTGCCCTCCTCGCTCAAAGTCCTTCTTTAAAGTGGTTGAAATGTTTTTGCTTTTGTTTTGCCTCAGATGTTGAACTTTAATTACAGCCAACGCTCCAAAATACCTGGAATAAAAATAAATCATGTAAAGGCTTCTCCCGGGGGTTCATGGTGCCCTGAGCTCTGCCCACCTCGCTGCCACACATGGGGGTCCCTGTGGGGGCCCAGCTCAGCCCTGATGGTGTCGGCACATCTCAGAGACATCCATGAGATGGAGAGATCCTGGACATGTTTGGCTCCACGTTAGGAGCACCTGGGGTGAACCTTGCCAACCTTTGCCAGCCTAGAATTGCTGTGGTGTGATGCTTCACCACCCTCTGCCCCTCAGTTGTGCCCAGAGGGAGTGGCAAGACTGAACACAATCCGTGTCTTCTGGAAGCCAGTGCTCCTCTTTCCAGCCCCTCCAGCCCCTCTGGCAGCCAGGGCTGGGGGACAAACCCCTCAGGCACAGGACACCCCCCAGCCTGGACCACTCAGCACCTGCCCTCACACAGCTCCTTCCCACCCCCAGGTATTGCAGGGGATCATCACAGCCCGTGTGTGCTGACAGTGCAGCAGTTCCTTCCCCAGGAGCCAATCCCAGCAGTGGCCCATGGTTTGTGTCCCCCTCCCTCGCCGTCAGTGTGGATGTGGTGGAGCCTTCCAGGGCAGGGATCCAGGGCAGGGATCCAGGGCAGGGATGCTGCTCCCCCTGAGGATGTCTGGGGCTGGCAGGAGGGCAGCAGGGCTGGCAGGACAGACACCATGTGCCAGGCTGGCAAGGGGCTGCTGGGATCAGCCTGTCCCAGCTGGGATCTCATG
>JAWWLZ010000156.1:5900938-5912771 GCA_035041345.1 Poliocrania exsul
CACTTGGCTCATCCCTACCCGAGTAAATCAGGCTGAAGAGATGGTTATGTGTTGTGGCTTCTCTCAGGATCTAATTGCAAAGTACCCTGGGAGAGTCGTGAGGCAAGAAAATATATTATTACTGCTATTATTGTTATTATTATTATTACTATTCCTATTATGAGATGGCAGTAATTCCATCAACAGATCACGGTGACACCATAAAACAGAAGAGCAAGGCTTGAAATCGCCCGAGGGCCCCAGCACTGGAACGACCCAATTAATAGCACTGTATTTTTATGGCCACATTTAACACTATACATTAAGTCCCACAAATCTTGCCATATTATTAAACACTGCTTTTTATCCTGCTTCCATTTTGTTTGCATTTGTTTGTTGTTCAGAACAATGGGAAGATGATGCCAGTGGCTGGGAAGTTTGATTTGTCCCCAAAAATTCTGTCCTGTCTCCAGCACTGATGGAGAGGAATATATTGTATATTCAAGGTGGTGTAAACAGTGAGACCACAGGAGCTGGACAGTGGAAGGAATCACTCCCAAATGGCCTTGTCCTACTGGGATGAATCTGGGGACACCAAGCAGGCAGTGACAGGGAACTGGAGCCATGGGAATGGTGGCACCACAGGGACCAGCGGGGGAAATGCCTTAAAAAAACTCAGCAGACACAACCCCACGCTATATTTGTCAGCTATCTGTGTCAAACATATCTGCATCCAATATCAGTGTAATGGGAAGCCAGAGTCAGGGAGGGTGACCCCGAGTCCATCTGGATGCAATTCCAGCTTCACATCTGAAAATCAAATACATATTTTTGAAGCCTATCAGACAGAGAAGGCTCTTTTTTTCTGCCTCTCCCTCGGCGTGTGCCTGTCTCTGATGTGTGTGGACGTTAATGGGGTTATTGTGGCCGGGGTGTGACACGGGCGCTCACAGGGGACCGAGTCACCTTCCCCTGTCTGGGTCAGCCCCGTGCCAGCCCAGCACGGCCACGTGCCGGGGGCTGGACTGCCCTGTCCCCCACTGCTGCTCCCCTGTGGGTTCACAACCAGGGCAAGGCACCCCTCCAGCTCTTCCTGGGACCCAGGACTGGGAAAGGTCTCTTTTCCTTCACTTGAAGTCATGGATACGCAGCAAGAGTGGAAATTCATGTTTGGAGACTCCCTTGTGCTCTGTATAGCTCGGAACACTTGGAGGGAGAAAGCCGTTCCAGGCTTGGCAAGTCCTCCCCGGCTCCTCTTCCAGCGCTGCCCCAGGTTTGATGGGATTTCATGCCTTTGAATGTTCACAGCAATACGGTCTCTGCGCTCGCTGATGCAGGGGAGGGTGGGGAGGAGCGAGGTGAGGGCTCCCAGCAGCAGGGAAGGCGCAGGGCCGGGCAGGGCGTGCGAGCATCCATGGAAAGCCGCGCTCCGCCAACCCGGGCACGGCGCAGCCACCACGTGCCTGATGGCAGGCGGCCAATGCAAACGCCATGGTACATGAACTACAAGTAAACACAGCTTGAGTTTCACATGTCAAATATGCTCAACAAACTGCTGGCGGATAATCTACAGGCCAAGAAACCAGACATAAAAAGTAGATGATGAATCAGTTGCAATGATGAATAAATTAGGGGCTGTAGCAGTTTGCCCATGGGCGGCTTGGGGAGGGCAAGGAGGAAAAAGGCAGCACGCACAGGGCTCGCTGCAGGTTATTTGCCCAGAGCCCACTTCTCCTCTGAGCCAAACCTCTCCCTTGAGGCCTTGAGGGCTGGGCAGGTTTTGTGCTGCCTCTGTGGGGCTTTGGATGGGTGAAAAAAAGCAGTTTGGGCTCAGCAGCTGCACTGGAGGACCTGCTGTACCCCATGCAGAGCACCCCAGGTGGCTGCCACCCAGGAAGCAGCACTGTGGCAGCCTCTTGCCTATCCCCTTTTTTTGGCTGGTCTCATTTAATCTGGGTCCAACTCAGGGTGAGGGGTTGGTGTTGTTGAGTTGGGTCATGTTGATGGAGGGCTCTGGTCAAGGGAAGGGGGAGAAGGAGGCAGATGTTGCATCAGGTGATGCTCCACACAACACTCCCACCCATCTCTCTCTCACCTGTCATTCTCCCACCTGATGCTCTCCCACCCGCTGTTCTCCCACCTAGCTGCTCCCAGTACTCTCCCACCCAATGCTCTCCCACCCAACTCTCTCCCATTTGCCCTTCTTCCACCAAATGATCTCCCACTGGCCATTCTCCCACCCATTGCTCCCCCATCCAGCTCTCTTCCCACTCAATCCTCTCCCACCCAACTCTCCCACACAGGAGTGAAGTTTCCAGTCCCTGCTGATTCAATTGGCCAGAGCCGCCCCTGGCAGCTGGAAAGCAACATTCCCATCTCCCAAACTCAAACAGGAAGATTCATTAACCGTAAAAATATACAGAGCCCCAGCCCTTCAAAAGCTTGCAATTTATTTTACTCAAGGCAGCCAAACTTCATATAATCTGAGACGAATGCCGGGATCAGGGAGCAGGAGAGGAGGAAAGGGGCCGAGAGTGAGCGCAGGGGACAGCGGCGGGGATGGAGGAGGAAGGGGAGGAGGAAGGTGGCTCCCAGTGAAAGGACAGGCACTGGGGGAGGTGGGAAGACAGGCTATCCAGGAGGATGGTGAAGGTGGGGGCAACGCTGAATGATTGATGAACAGGCGAGCGGAGCAATCAACGTGCCACTTCATCCCGCCAACAAACCCGGAGTCGCTGGTATTTATACAGGCCCCAGCCTGATTATTATTGTAAGGGAGATTTCTCTAATCAAAACTCCAAAATTACACGCAGGCCTTGCTGATTAATATTCCATGATAACAGCAGTGGGGCACATCTGGCAAAGGAGCTCTGATTTTTGCACTCCCAGTGTCCATTTACTTTCCTGATGGAAGAATAAAATCCACATCCTCGGTGTTGCTGGTGCCCCCCGGAGTGGCAGGCTCCCACCACAGGGCCCTTTCTGTGCTCTTGGCACTGTGCTGCATCTCAGTAATGCCTGGCTGTGCCAGTCCTGCTCCAGGACCTTGGGAAGAGGTGCCATGGCTGGAGGCATGCTGGCAGCCCTGTCCACATGACCAATCCCACTTTGGGAAGCTCCCATTGAGTTGCTTGCTGACCATGCTGCTCTGCTTATCCCTGCTGTGACTGGACTGATGTTCATGGGCTTTATTTTAAAGCCAGGATGGAAACAGTCTCACCTCATATTGTAAAACACAATGAATACATGCAAGGTGTCAGAGCAAGGAGATTCCATGGCGGACTTCAGTGCTGGAGGCTCCACTCCTCAGTTTCATGGTACAGCCAGGCAGGCACAGGCTGGAGACAGCCTTGGCCTGGCATTACATGGGATTTGGGATGAGTCCTCATTCCTGATGGAGATGGTGGGGCTGGTGTCAGCTTCTGTCCCTGTACAGTTGTGGAGAGGGAATATCTGGGATTCTCCTCCTCACTACAACTCGTGGGATGTTAGCCCTGATTTGGGTGGGATGTGCTCCTGTTGATCAGACAGCAAGAGGTACATCAGTTTTTCACAGGGACACTTTAGGCATCTTAGGCTGGAAAATGGTGATTTCCCCCTTGTGCTGCTGGACATGGAAAGCACGTTGGACCCAGGAGTGTGAGTGCTCTGCTGAGCTGCCGAAATCTGAGCCTAAATAACCAGGGTGCTTATGCAAATCCTCCCATCCTGCACAGCCCGCACGGGGCTGCCGGAGCAGCTCCGGGCACGTCCTGGCAGGAAACCTTCCCCTGCGTGGCACCAGACCACAGGGGAGGCTGCATCAAAGAGAGAGTCTCTTTATACACTCCTCAGATGAGCAGATTGGAGAGGGGTCTTGTTTTTTCCAAAGAGAGGGATAAAGTGGCTCCTTTATTTTCTGAGCAGTTTGCAGTGTGGCAGCATGAGCAGAACGGGAAATGCCCACGAGGGAGAATATCCCCATGGGAATCTGGTGTCATGGGAATCCCACAAGATTTCCAGCTCAGCTGGAAAGATAAAATGGGCTTAGAAGAAGCTTGGGATAAAAACCTCTGTATTTGAAACTCTCGAAGACTCCCTTTGCACAGGCTGCTGTTGCTCATTGGCTGGGAATGGTGATCCTGGATAGAGGAATCATGGTATCCTAGGATGGTCTGGGTTGGAAGGGACCTTGAAGATCTTTTTCCATGCCCTGCATGGGCAGGGACACCTCACAATAGACCAGGTTGCTTGAAGCCCTGCCCCAGCTGGCTTTGAACACTCCCAGGGATGGGGCAGCCACAGCTTCTCTGGACACCCTGTGCCAGGATTCCCCACCCTCACAGGGAGGAATTTCTTCCTAATGGGTAACTGTCCTGCCCTTCCCTGCTTCGAGCCAGTGTTGGGTTCTCACTGGAAAGGCAGCCCAAGCCCAGGCAGGTTGGGGTCTGTTTGCCCCCTCCACTGTCCCTGTTCCCCACAGCTGCATGTGGGGTAGCTCAAAGAGCAGCACAGAGTGTGGAACATGCTGGGGCTGTGGAGGACTGGATAGGTCTGTCCTGTGTCTGATTTCCACATTGCTGCCAAGTTTGGTTCCTCCTGGAGCCGAGTTACCTGGAGCTGCTTGCAGCCAGCACACAGGTTATGCATTATCGGGATTTATGAGCCATGATTTATGGGCCGGTGGCTGGGCTGCTGTTACAGACCCTGACTGAGGAGTCCAATTTTATGCATAAACTCTATTCTTGGATCGCTGTACCTCCAGAAATAGTGGGTAAAGGAAAAAGCACTTTCCAGTCACCCACTGTTCCCAGTGCTGGGGAGCAGAACAGGGACTGAGTCGGTGCCATCTCATGGGCTTCAGTGCCAGCAGGGAGCTCCCAGTGGGGCTGCCTGAGGTCTCCACACACTGAGCCTGATCCCAGACTGTCCTCCCCCCCAAAAGACCCCACTGGTTGGTGGTGTGAGAAGCGGCACGGCTTGGCTGCCTCCGGCGTGGGGAAGGAGGTGGCAATGCCGGGGCACAGCTCCGGGTCCCACCGCCCGCCCGGCCCCGGCAGCTGCCCCCGAGCACAAAGCAAATTCCCGCCGGCAGTGCGGGGGGAAAGGGCCAAGGGCTGCTCCGTTCCCTGACGGACACAGACCATCTGTCCCCTCCGTCCTTGGCATTCCAGCAGAGCCGATCAGCCGCTCTCCGCCTGTGACCCGCTGGCAATTTCGCTTGTCCTGCCGTCCTTTAGGAAACGTGCCACGGGCTGGGGACACAGCTGCTGCCTGTGCCAGCGCTATCCCGGGGGGGACACAGCGTTCCCACACCTGTTTGCACTCGCTGGGTACGCGGGGGTGAGGGACGGCTGCTTTCATCCCGCAGACGGGGTCGTGCTCGCAGCTTCGCTCCGGAGAGCCCGGGGTCAGGGCTGGAGGGGCATTGCCACCTGGCTCCCATTAGGAGGGCTCCGTTCTCCGGAAGAGGGCTGTGTTATTCCCTCACTCATGCCAATTATCCCGCTAGGTCTCTATTAGCCTGCACGAAACAAGCCCTGCCGTCCCCTGCTCTGACAGCCCGGCAGCTCTTGCCCATGTGCCGGCTGAATGCCAGGTTGTGGCTGTGGCAAATGGCTGCTCTCACCTTCCCTTTCCTCTTCTTGGGGCAATTGGTGTCATTTTGCTTCTTTTTTTTTCCTTTTTTTCTCTTCTCTGCTCGGCTAAGTGTAGATGTGGCTCCTCAAACAGGCTGGAGGTCAATGTGCCAGCCAGATCTGCGAGTTCGATGTCTCCAAAATTAAGGCTGAAGGGTGGCTGTGAGCACAACAAGCCATGGCCCCCACTCCCGACAGTGCCCCGGCTCAAGGGGAGCCATGTCCCCTTGGAAATGCCATCTCCAAGGCACCTGTTATGGTATTTAGAGCAGAAAAGCAGCTTCTCTGTGGTGAGGGGTTTCTCCAGCTGCTCCTGGGCTGCTCCACCATCAGCTCTCTGCTCCTGGGGAACAAATCAAGTAGCAAACCACTGAGGTTTGCTGCATGGCTGCCCTGCCCACGGCTCCCCAGGTAAGTGTTGCTGTAATAGGATTTGGTCCACATCCCTGGAAATGCCCCTGAGGGGGATGTGGGGTTTTCAGCACGTTAACTCCTTCATGCACCACAGAGGGTGAAACCCCACCATGGCCACATCAAGCCTCGGGTTCTGCTGAGAGCTTTGGCCAGGGCTCTGCAGCTGTGGGAAACAGCTGGTGGCTTTTTGGAGATGGAGGGAGGGAAAGGACATGGGGAAGGAAAATCATCCCGTGGGAACTTGGCGGCTGTGGGAAGCTGAGCCTGTATGTGAGGAAGACCATCAGCTTCTCCACAAGGATGAGAGCATCAGGCTCTGCCCCCAGCCTGGACCAGGCTCACCAAAGCCTCCCTATCTTTGCTGCATTTCCCTGCTCTCATCCCACTGTTTAACAGCAGAAAATGCCAGATCAGATCCCTTAAGCCAGCAGATTGAACCTGGGAATAAATTACTTCTCACAAAGAGAGGTTTCAGTGTGCCTGTGTGGGGCTCAGCACTGGGGGGTTTGGCTGGAGGGTCCCCAGCACAGAGGGCTGGGGTGGGGGCTGCACCTCACTGCAGGCAGGGAGCACCCATGGGGTGCAACTGCTGTGGGTGGGGACCATGGAAGTGCAGAGAAGGAAAGACCTGACCTGCTGACAGGTGTGGAGGTGGAAAGGGCTGTGAGAGCAGAGACGGTGCTCAGGACACCCAGCCCACAGCAGGATGGATCCCACCCAACCAGCCCCGCAACCCCTCTCACAACGTCCCTGATCTGGCCTTGGGAAAGGGCTTGTGTTTATCCCAAGCAGCCGTGACTTGCCTTCACGCCAAGCTAGAGGTTATTTGAGGCTGCTGCCTTGTTCATCAGATCCTCATGTTCCATTAAAAGAAATTAAGAAATCCTCCATTCGGGATAGCAAGAGCCTGTAGCATGAAAACCTCTCTGTGCCTGAGCTGTGATTCCCAGGGTGGAGCACCCCAGGCAAGGCTGAGCCCCAGCTCTTGGCCAGGGCACTCCTGAGCCCAGCCTGGTCACAGGGCTCCAGGTACGGAATCACAGAACGATTCCCAAGGGACACCGATCCCCACTCTGCTCCTGCTGTGTCCCCAGGGGAGCTGTGGCACAGCCAGGGTCACCCCAGCTCTGCTCCAGGATGGTTATCCTGCCCAGGGCCTCGTGCAGGGGGTGGGAGAAGCCCAGAAGTTGTGCAGGAGCTGTTGGGGGTCCCCTCAGTGCAGCCCATGGAGGGGGAAGTGTCAGGCTCTGGAGAGGCCCCGCCATGGGGCAGGGGGCCCTGGGACCCCAGGGCTGTGGGCCCCCAGACTGGAGGGACTGGAAATGGGGAAGATTCACAGCACAGAGACTGAGACTGTAAAGGGAGCTGAGGAAGCTCATAAGGAGGTGTAAATTGGAACAATATGGGCTGTGTCGTGTCCTGATTTGGCTTCGGGGAATTAAGAGCTAATCTTTTCCCTGAGACTGGGATTGCTGGAGTCGTGCATGCAGCACATGGGGGAGTTTGGGATCGCCGAGCAGAGCCAGCCAGTGCCGATGCAGGAGATGCAGGACTGAGGCTTGGGATGATTAGTTTTACATTTGGTCTTTCTGTGGTTATTGAGGGGCATGTTTAAAGTAAAAGCCTCCTCCTGCAGATTTGCTTTGCTAATAAAGGATCCCTTTGTGCACTCAGCCGAGAGAAACAGGGACTGAATTGGTGGCACTGGGGCTGCAAATGGGTGGTGGAGGGTTGTAAACTGGAGGCATCTAGTGGGGCTTGCCCCAGAAACCAAAGCAATTCTGCCTGGCAGTGGGGGACTGGCTGTGAATGGAGACAGCAGGTATGGGAACAGAGTGGAGAGGGATGCTCTGGTCTCCTGCCCTTGACCTAAAGTGGGGTTTGGCTCCTGGGAGGGATTTGCCTCCTGCCTGCCTTGCTCCTTCACATGGAAATGTGAAATGAAAGTAAATATAAATATTGCTCAAGGCCATCTTGGACAGGGCTGGGAGCAACCTGGTCGAATGGAAGGTGTCCCTGCCCCTGTCAGGGAGTGAAACTGGGTGGGCTTTAAGGTCCCTCCCAACCCAAACCCTTCTATGACTCTGATTCTATATATGTGAGCTACATCACTGAACACACACAAAGACATTAAGAAACTCCAATTCTCACTGAAAACTTGGCATTACAGTGATATAATGCAACAATACTCCATGGACTCCATCCATGTGAATGCTCTTCAGGAACATTTGGCTTGATAGGTTTTTTTAATTTGCTTTTTCTCAAAAATTGCTGTCACTGCTCTCATGAAGGGCCCTGGTTTTGGGGCTTTCTCTTCCCTCCCCCCACGCAGCCCTCACACCGTGCCCTGGCAGGAGGCTCCCGGCTCCAGCCCTGCCTGAGCCCCAGCACCCTCCTCCTCTCCTGCAAGTTCCTTTGCTATCTAGGTCAAAGATTAGCAACAGCAATGAAAAAAATAGGAGAGAAAGCAAAAGCATCGTGTCTTTCATGCGGACATTATTTGCTTCTCAGCACGGAAAACACATCCCCCACTGCACTTCGGTCTCCAGCCTCCACCCGAGGCTGAGCAGGAGGAGGAGGAGGGTTATGTGCCTGGGGAGGGATCAGCATGCCAGGCTGATGGCAGGACTGTCCTGGCCCCTGGAGGACACTGAGACTCTCCCACCACCTTGGCCAACCTGACTTGTGATGCCCATGGGTGCCCTGGGGAGGGGGACAAGCCTGGCATCCCTGGGTGGCCCAAAAGGCTCCCCTGGCTTACATGTGCTTGGAAGAGCCTTCCCTGGGAACAAATCCCAACCCTGCAAGGCATCAAGTCTTATGTGCTCCTGGTTGAAGGCCATGCACGAGATCAGTGTCCTTGGGCTGTGTTGAGTGTTCGGGAGGGGAGGTGGGCAGCACTGGGTGGGCTCTGGGGGTGGTGGGCAATTCCAGTAGGGTACTGGTGGGGGTGGGCAGCCCTGGGTGGGCACTGGGGGTGGTGGGCAATTCCAGGATGGTACTGGTGGGGGTGGGCAGCCGTGGGAGGGCACTGGGGGAGTGGGCAGCCCTGGGAAGATGCTGGGCTCAGGTGGTGCCAGCCAAAGGCAGCGTGGCTGTGCCTGCCAGCCCAGATTGTTTCAGCCCAGCGCCCGCACAAGTGGGTTTGCTAAAGCTGCAAGTTGATCTCATGGAAGGAAATTGAATTGTCGTCGGGGCTGGGTTTTATCTGGGCTTTGGGCTCCGCTGCCTGGCTCAGGCTATTAACGTTTGCTCGTCAGATTACAGACACAGCTTGGGGTGAGAGGTCAGGTTTAAATCGTGCCTCTTTCCTTTCTCATCAACAAATGTGTGCTGAGGGAGTGGAGATGTGTGGGGCGAGTGGGGGCTGGTGCATGAGCCCCTGGGCAGCTGCCCGTGGGCACTGCAGGGTGAGCTGGGAGATGCCAGGTGAGGGATCCTTCTTCCAAATGTGGTTTTCTCACAGCCACAAATGTGGGTGACCTAGTATCTTCCTCCAAAAAATAGAAAGGGAAATGCAATGCTAAAAATGACCTTTCTCCTAAAATCACAGGACTTTGGGAGCTGGAGATTTAAGGACATGTATAAATATAGTCAGAAGGTACCCACTGGCACTGAAACTGAGGTGTGTGAGGAGACTCCTCAACGCTCTGGGGAAGCTGAGACTGCCAGGGCTGTCCAATAGCATCCCACAGGGATGGGATGGGATGGAATGGGGTAGGATGGGATGGGATGGCTGCTGAGTGGCTTGTTAGTGGTGATGGAGCCCGGCTGTCCCCTTCCAGTCCTCCCATTGCTCCTGGGTTAAGATTCTTTAATGACCTTAATCACCAGTTCATTTACAGCAGTCACTTTCTCCATTGCTGCCCTCCACCAGCACGGCAATAACATCTGCTCCCCCACATTGCCCCTATAAACCTCTTCTATTTCACATCACAAAAATATAAAGGGCATTAAAGCCAGGATGTTTTATAGGGGAGCTGTCAAGCAGCTCCATTCCAGGCTCTGACCTACTTGCAAGTTGTCCTAATCAGGGGAGGCGTGTGTGTGTGTGCCGAGTCCACATCTCCACTGCCATTGCCACCCTGGTGCTCGGAAACGAAAATGAAATTATTGACAGAACGGAGGAGTCACATTGTGGGAGAGGAGGAGGAGGACAGGCAGGGCACTGTCCTGCCCTGCGTGGTGACAGCCCTGCAGGGATGGGAAGCAATGAGGATGAGGAAGAGGGTCTCACCCAAACTTGAAACCAGCCCTGGTTCCTGCTACTCCCAGCCTGGCAAAGCTGCTCCCTGCAGAGCATCCTGCCGAGCTGGCAGGGCTGTGGTGGGGGAGGTCACCTTGGGGAGGAGGGTCTCAGCTCACTGGAGTGCCACCACCATCCCATCCCAGCTGTGTCCCCAGTCCCTCTGCACCCCGGGGAACACCCAGACACGGATCCCCAGCCCGTGCTAAGCTGGGTGCTCCGATGGGGCAGGTGGGTGCACGGCCTCGGCTCTCCGGCGGGGCGATGGTTCGGCTCTGCTGTGTCTCCCTGTGGGACCCCCGGGCCGCCCCAGCCCCAGGTCCGCTCTGACCCTGTGGGACCCCCCGGGCCGCCCCAGCCCCGCTCGTGTGCGACGGGCGGGCTGAGCCAGCGCTGCCACAACGCGCTGGGATCCCGCAGCATGTGCCTGCAGCCCTCAACAAGTCGGGAGACGGAGCAGGGGTAGGTCACCACGTCTTCCCCGGAGCGGGCGGAGGGAAGGGCCCCCTCCTGCCCTCGGGGGGCTGATTCAGCCTCCCAGGACTGTGCTGTGAGTCACAGGGTGAGGAGCAGCTCCTCCCCAGCATGTGGGAGCAGAGCTCCCAGCCCGGCTGGGATCCCTGCCTGGCACCCACTGGGCACTCCCTGGGTGGGATGAGCTTTGGGTGCTGCCTCTCACTGCAGGGACACAGCTGGGAAAAGGGGCTCAGCCCACAGCCTGGGCCAGGGACCTGCTGGGGAGGTGTTGGGAGTGTCAATGTTCTTGAGGCCAAACACCATTTCTGTGTCACTGCTCTGCATCAGGCAAGGAAGAGTGGCAACCAGGCAGGGAGTTGGGGCACCCAGAGGGAATAGGGGCACCCAGGCAGGACCCATCCCGAGGTTCCTGGGAGTGCAGGAGCCAGCCAAGCCTGCTCCTCTGTCCTGGCCATGGAGGTAAAGCCTCCGGCCATAACATCCTGTTATCCTTGGCTGTTCTGCAGCTTGTCTGTGCTCACCCTTGGTTCCCACTCCCAGAGGTGTTTGGACAAAGCAGTAAGGCAGAAAGAGGAGCTGGGGCAAAGTGGAGCTTCAGCCCCTCAGAGCAGCGAGCAAACCAGGGGCTGCCAGGCTGTGCAGCCTCTCAGTCCCTCCCCTCGCCTTCGGCTGCACGGTGGGACACTGGGACTGGAGACATCAAAGGGGCTCCTGTGATGGGGGGCTGAGTGTCTGGGGTTGGTGCACGGGGTATCTGCTGCTTCCCACTCCCCCCAAGGCACTTAGTCCCTAATTAAACTGTACACAGCATTCCTTCCCCATCACACCTCATAAAAACAAGGAGCCCTCCAAAAACGGGCTGTGTTGCTCCAGGATAATGATCAAGGCATGGAGCAGTGAGGGCTGTGGCTCCAGCAGAGAGCAGGGACCCTGCCAGAGGCAGCAGGGGATGTGTGGGCTTGTTTCTGTGTCCATCACTTTGTGTTGGTTTATGTGCAAGTAAATCAGAATCTGGAATAATGAGAGGAAAACAACATCAGAATTCAAACGTACCCCGGGGTGGGATGTTTGAGGTGTGAGTGGTGCTGGGCAGGAGGCT
>JAWWLZ010000156.1:5912871-5924940 GCA_035041345.1 Poliocrania exsul
AGAGGAAAACAACATCAGAATTCAAACGTACCCCGGGGTGGGATGTTTGAGGTGTGAGTGGTGCTGGGCAGGAGGCTCGTGGGGTCACACAGAGCTGGGGGATGCAAAGACACAGCTGCCAAGGGCAGGGAGAGCCTGGCACTGGGGTCTCTGACCTGTCTGCATGGACCAAACCCAGGAACATGGCCCTCCTTGGGGCCACGTAGGTGCTGGAAGTCAGGGATTCAAAGAGCAACATAAGACGGAAATTATAACATTGATTCTGTGAAGTGACCCCAAAATGTAGAACTAAATTCTTCCTTCTCCAGGGCTCCATTTAGGTCAGGAAAACAGTGTGAGGTGTTTTCTGGAGCAGCAGCTTGTCCCTCTGTCTGGAGCATCCCCATCCCTGGAGGGATTGAACAGACCTGTGGATGTGGCACTTGGGGACATGGGTTGGTGGTGGCCATGGAAATTCTGGGGGAATCATTGGACTCGATGTTCTCAGAGGGTCCCTCCAGGCTGGGGAGTTCTCACTGATGCTTGGCCACATCTCCCAGCATGGGCAGGGGCCGGAGGGCTCCACTGTTCTGGTCCTGTCCACCGTCCCTCTCTAATGTGTTTTACACATGTGATGAATATCGAAGGAATTTGTTTTTTAAAGCCTGTTTTGATTGAAATCGCTCACAAAGCGGCTCATGCTTGGGGCCTTCCTGTATGTTATTATTTTTTTCATTTTGGGGGAAGATTATGTTTCTTAGGCAAACAGGAAAAACAACAGGGAAGAAAGGCTCTGTTTGTTTCTTTAGCTTGGAGCTCAATCTTGGAGCAGTTCCCTGTGGTGGAGGTGATGGAGCAGCAGCACCGTGGCATCAGAGGGTCCCGCTGGTGTCAATGGTTGCACTCGATGAGCTCAGAGGTCTTTTTCAACCTAAATGATTCCACAATTCTGTGATTCTGTGATGTGTGAAGGGCTGGCTTGGGGTAACACCGTTGTCCCTTAAATACAGACCCTTGTTATCCCCTCTCCTTCATTGAGGACCACAGAGCTTGGACCAGCTGTGCCCCCATCACAAGGATGTGCCTCAAGGTGGCCCCTGAGCAGCCCCTGCAAGCCCCTCCAAGTAACTTTGGCATGTGGTAAGCAGGATTGAGCCAGTGGGGTACCTGGGGGAGGCATTTTCCTCTCTTCCCCCTCCTCAGGATGAGGAGGAGGAGGGGGTGACCAGAGCTGCTGGAGGCCCTGCAGGGTTTGGGGCCGTGGGTAGGAGCAGGAACCCCTCTTGGTGGGAACGAGGAGGCGTTTGCAGGTCATTTCAGCATGTTGTCCTACTCAAATATTTGTCTAGTTAATAAATATATTGTCGTTTTTTTCAGCGAGGAAATGAGGAGACTGCAAAGAAAAATAATGAAAGGCCTTTCTTGTAGAGCCCTGCTCTGCGAGAACCTGGACCAGGCCCTGTGCCTTCTCCTTGGCCCTCCCGCCCCAAGGAACCCTGCTGCGGATTTCACAACGGCGTGATTGACAAGATTAGAAATTATCTCCCCCTCTCTCTACATATAAGGTTACTGCTGCTCCAGGCACAGTGTGAAATTCCCCTTGCCGGAGCTCATTAAATGGGTCAATGGACGCGTTCCAGCTTCTCCGCAGTTCACAAAGGGCTGAGTCCTGGCCACCCCACCAAACTCTGTCCCAGGCTGTTGACGAGTAAGTGCTTCCATATGGCTCACCTCAGCATCTCCAGAAAGATAACAGAGAGCTAATGGCTTGCAGATTCCACGGATGCTCAAAGTGAGCAGGAACCGGGGGCTCGGGGCTGCCTTCAATCACAGCTGATTGGGACCGAGGGGACCCGCGGGCTCCCTGCCAGCCTCGCCCCACACACCTCCCCCGGGCTGGGGGCACGGGGAGAGGGCAGCAGGTTCACACAGGCGCCCTGGGAGCCGGGGGCAGCCAGAAGGGTGAGGTGCAGCCCGGAGGAACCAGCGCTGGAGCGTGAGGTGGTGCCCTCTGAGCTGCCACGGCACCTTCACTGCCCCTGCGAGGAGCAAGGACAGGTATCAAACAGCGTCAAGATACGGTTCTTGTACTGGATGCACCACAGGACATTCGGATGCCTTCAGGCCACAAGTCCACTGAGGTGGTTTTGGTGATGTGAAGACAGGGAAAAATGCAGGGAAAGCATTCCTGCTGGGATGTTTGGCTGTCTCCTCTTCCTTTGTGTTTTAATGGCACTTTAGAATTGGATATTGGGAAGAAATTCTTCCTTGTGAGGGTGGGCAGGCCCTGGCACAGGTGCCCAGAGAAGCTGTGGCTGCCCCATCCCTGGGAGTGTCCAAGGCCAGGTTGGACAGGGCTTGGAACAAGCTGCTCTAGTGGAAGGTGTCCCTGCCCATGGCAGGGGGGTGGAATGAGATGGGCTTTAAGGTCCCTTCCAAACCAAACCACTCTGTGATTCTGTGATTCAGTGACAAGGACACTTTCCTGAATCACATTTACAGCAAGGAACAAATTACAAATTTCTCCCTGACATCCCTTCCTGTCCATGAATCCCTGCAGACCAGAAGCTCAGGAGCTCATCCTGCACCTCCTGCACGTGTTACCTGGGCATGGGCATCGCCGGGCATTCCTCCTCTCCCACACTTGGGTGGCTCCTGTCACTTCCCAGCACAGGGAACATTTCAAACGCACCCAAACACGCCATTCACAACCCTGCTGTTGAATATTTGAGGATAAAATTTATATTTAATGAGCACGTGTGCCGGGGAAGTTCGAGCGCTGGCATAATTCATGTGGGAGAGACACAATGGGGTCAAGAGCTCAGGTGAGTGGAAGCGTCCCCACATCACAACTGGCACCGTGGGACGTGGGTGTCTCTGCTCTGCTCCCTCACCTCCTGGCAGTGCTGCCACCCTGTCCCCTCCCACCCTCTCCTGCAGGGAGGCAGTCTGGGATGCTCAGGGATACAATGCCCTATGATTCAATGTATTAGAGAATGATCATATTCTGGAAAGCACCATTTTCTCAGCTCTCCCATTACCAGCAGCCACCCAGGGATGCTGTTGTGATGCTGAGGATGGAGATCAAGTCTTGGGACAAAGGAAGGGTTTCTGTAGTCCCCCAAAAGCGTCTGCATGTGACACAGAAGGGCTTGGGGAGGATCACCCGGCTCATAGAGCAGTGATGGAATGTGCTGCTGGAGGAGCTGTGACCTGTGTGGTTTATGGTCTCCTAATTACCCAGCTCAGCATCGTCACCATCCAATTAGGTCCCCTCAGTCGGAGTGTTTCTGTGACTAACAGCCCATTAAAGTCCTGCTCCTGGATCCCACGGCTGATTCCCTGGGCTCAGGCAGTGATGCAGGGTGGCGGTGGTGCCCTTGTCACCCCTTTGGGGGGGGCTGGCTCCCCAGGACCGCTGTGCCCCCCCTCAGATGGACTCTCAGGCACAGCTCCACCTTGCCAGGCTGATCTGAGCTGGCAGTGCTTCAGCGAGCATCTCTCTGTGTTCCCTGTGCAGGGACTGGGAAAGCCCTGCCCCAGGGAAGGTCTCCCTGCTCCACATCTCCCTGCTGGGCAATTTTAGTGCAGGGCTCAGGTGTGTCCAGCACAGGTCTCTGGAAGGGACTCCCTGCTGGCAGTGCCCAGCGCCACTGTGGGTCCCCCTCTGCCAGATGAGCACCACAAACAGCTGGGTCTGGACAGAGGGACTGTGGCCCCACGTGAGAAAAGGGGGTCCCTGCAGTCCCTCAGTGTTAGAGCTCTGCTTTCTGCCCTCCCCTCCTACAGTGAGAGGCTGGAAACCCCCACCCTCCTCTGCTTTACACGCTGGAGCTGAAATAAATGAAATTACCTTTAATTATTCTCATTACTTTCCTCGGGAATGCTGGAGTGAAAGGCAGCATTTAGCTGTGAGCTACAGCAGGGCTCTGCCCTTCCTCCTGCCCCTCAGAGCACTGCCAGGGGCCCCTGGCTCATGCCTCCAGCTCCTGGACACACACGGAGCTGCTCCATCCGAGGGGGATGAAAGGAGGGGACAGGAGGGGAAGGAACGAGACAGCACAGAGGGGGAGCAGGGGGAGCAGGGGTCAGGGGCTGGGGGCTGGCAGGGTCAGGGCTCACAGGCAGACAGGGATGACCTGCCCATTTCCAGACCACCTCAGGCTGGAGGAGCCTCACTGGGGTCTGAGGGGCTGTGCAGGGGCTGGGGAGTTCTCACCTTCACGGCCCATTGCAGCTCGGCAGGAGCGTGTCCGGCCATGGGGCACTTCCATCATACCATCTCCTCCTGTTTGTCCATCCTCTGAAGGGCTGGGGGATGGATTCCAGCTCCCTCCTCAAGGGGACAACCAGGAGAACCTGCTCCCAGCCAGAAGGTCCTGCCTGAGCTCCCCATGCTTGGAGAGGAACTGTCAATTATTCTTTCCTGTTTAATGATTTCTGGACCTGCATCTTCATTAGGTGCTGTCTGACACCTTCCAGCAGGTGTTTCCCGGGGTATTTATGTACACAAGTCAGGCAGGATGGCTCAGGGGGCGCTGCAAGGCTCCAGGATGGTTCCTTGGCATGGACACCCATCTTTGTACCTATCCAGTGGTGAGCTGGGACCACAGGGATCAGCAGCTCCCACTGGCTCCTCAGAGCAGGCACTGCTCTGCTCCCCTTGTCTCCTCTTTCCCCATCTCATACCATGGAGGAGGAGGCTTTTCCTCTTCCCAGCAGCAAGACTTAGGAGCAAATCTCTGTCTCCTGAGCGATGAAGGAAGAAGCACCCACCCTTCTGTCCAGCTCATATCCAGGAGAGAAGAAAAAGGAAATAAAACACCCACCCCGTGGGAACTCCCCAAATAGACTTTCTGAGAGAGCCCTGTCATCTGAGAAGTGGGGAAAGGGAGTCAGGGGGCCAGGAGCCCCATTCTAGATGGACACTGGGCCATTCTTCTGGAGAAGGTCTTGTTACCCTCCAAGGTCAGCCATAAGTGACACCGAAACCACTGGGGCCTTTGGGAATGAACACTGAGACACGTTCACTGTCAAATGGAATCTATTAACAGGGATTAGAGGCTTTTTTCCATCAATACCCCTGTGACACCGTGATGGGCTGAAATTGCTGCGAAAACATCATTATTAAAAATGGGCCTATTAGTATTAGAATGGACAGAAGCTCCTCACTAAATTTAGCAGCAGCCGCCAGAGCCGGGGCCGGAGGGGGAGCAGCAGAGGCAGCCCTGGGAAGGGGCTGGAGGAAACCTGGGTGAGATGGGACCAGAGGGGGCTGGGGGGCACCAGCCGGACCACCAGCCCAACACAGAGCACAGGGAGCAAAGTGGTTGCTTGGAGATAGAGCAAACACTCAACAATCTTTGCTCCAAGTGCATCCCTCAGCAGCTGGAGATGCCCCGGACACTCCTGTGCACACCAGGGATGTGGCTCCCGCTGAGACCATCACCAGCGACAGAAGGACATGGCTTGAGTGTTTGAGGCCCATCTCCTAAGAAGGGTTTAAGTGGAGGCTGTAGACTCTCAGGAGCTGGCAGGACCATGTTCCCTGGGCAGGGATGCTGCATTCCCAGGAGGACACATCCTGCCTCTGTGCCTGTTGGAGTGGAGGCTCAGCACCTCAATCCCCCTCCTGTGCATCCCAGGGTCTGAGGAGTCTGACCTGGGCTGGGTTGGAGGGGAGGCAGAGGGCATGGGCAGAGCTGGGAGACCCTGGCACACCAGGGCCCTGACCACACCTGGCTTCTCCAGGCTCATTACTCAATGAGGGATTGTAGGGTGAATATTTTTTATTGCTGGGAAAGCAAAGCTGATGAGGAGTCACACTGATGGTTCCTACCCACTCCATGCATGCAGGGACTCCCAGACCATCTCTCCCCTGGGCTGTGCACAGATCCCTGGGGGTCTTTCAGGGCAGTAACTGAGCAGGGCTGGGGCTTGGGGAGGGCCTGGGATTCCAGATCAGCCTCTGGCTGCTGCAACCCATGGCAGTGGGAGCTGTCATAGCAATGAGCAGCATCTCCAAGGTTTCACCTGCACCAGGTCGGGATGTACATGGCATTGTGGGGTGATGAATTCATAGTGCCCCCCTAATTGTCATGGTGTGCAGCCCCTCAGAGGGACAGGATGGCCCTGGGGCGTCCACTGAGCTCTCGTGGCCCCCCAGAAGGAAAACAGCCTCTCTTGGTTCTGTGGGAGGGCTCAGCCTGGAACTGTTGACAAGTTGGTTTTCCTAGTGAGAAATGCAGTTTTATTGAAATCAAAGTGTTCCTGGGGAATCTGCTGCTTTTGACAAAGTTTTTGAGAGGAATGTGTCTGAACAAATCACTTTAACTCCCTTGCTTTATTTTTCGCAGAGGTAAAAATAACTCCTTGGATCTTTATGTGATATAAATCCTATACAATACAATTAATCTAATATTTATAATAGCGCATCTTGCATTGACTCTGTCAACTGAAACATTTAGCTGTTGACAAAAGGATTCAAAAATTCTCTTTCATAAAGCAGCTGATTCCCTCACTGAATCAGAGTGCTGAATTCCTCATGGAATGGAATGAGGAATTTTACTTTGGGAACAACCTGAGGATAAAACACAGGGCCCAGAGCTGTGTCTGGGGGATGGGTGGGGTTCAGCCCCCGAGGATCCAGCCCTGGAGGGTGGTTTTGGAGGTGGGGGGCAGAGAATATTCTGTGGGGCCCAGGCAGAGTCCCGGCACAGCCCCCACAGCTGGCACTCGCAGGGATTTAACTGGAGTTTGTTTTCTCCTGGCCCTCCCCAGGCTGTGCTGAGACCAGATGGGATCTGATACCCAGCCCTAAATGTTGGCTTTGATAATCAGCTACACGCCATTAGGATAATTAAGCCTCATTTGTGTGCAGGCTTTTCCTTTGCTGTTCTCGCCTCTCCTTCCTTCCCTTCCTCCCTCCCTCACTCTTTCTTGCCTTGCCTTGCTTTGCCTTCCTTTCCCTTTTCCCTTTTCCTTTCCCCTTTTCCCTTTTCCACCTTCCCTTTTTCCATTCCACCACAGGACCCCAGCCATTCAAGGAACCATCTCTTTCCCACCCTGATTTCCCAAATCCTCCAGACATTCCCCTCCAGGTCCTGTTTGCAGAAGGATGTGGTGGGAGGATTTTCTATGTGGCAGTAACAGTAACAGTGGCTGTGCCTCTCCCTCAGCTCTGTGGCACCATCTCTGCCTTGGGCTCCCCAAGTCTCTCTGGGAACAGAATTTTTAGCAGGACAAACGATAGAACAAGGAGTGATGGTGTTAAACTAAGAGAGGGGAGATTTAGATGGAAGAAGTTTGTCACAATGAAAGTGGTGAGGTCTTGGCACAGGTTGCCCAGAGAAGTTGTGACTCCTCCACTCCTGGAAGTGTCCAAGGTCAGGTTGGACAGGGTTTGGAGCAACCTGGGCTGGTGGAAGGTGTCCCTGCCCATGGCAAGGGGTGGGACTGGATGAGCTTTAAGGTCCCCTCCAACCCAAACTATGGTATGATTCTGTGAAAGCCAGACCCTCCCTGGGACTCTCCCTGCTTGGGAAGATGGTCTCTCAACTCTGCTGCTAAAAATGTGCCCAAAGACACCACAACCTCCTCCTGGCAGCTGAGCTGTGCTCCAGCTCATCCTTCTGCAGGCACAAAGTTCCTCCCAGAGCCATTCCACTCTCTTGATCCTCATCCAACCGCCACAGCTCTCACCCACTCCTGCTGTACGGCCACCTCTGGCACATCCATGGGAGACGGTCAAGCAGAAAGGAGAGACAATGCAATCCCTCACCTGGAGTTACAAACCTTTTGTTGACCAATCTGGATTCCCCTGAAAAGCCCACAGTGCCATGGCTGGGATGTCCAGCCCTGGCAGCACCTCCCGCTGTCAGTGGGTGCTCAGTGCCCGCCTGGAGCTGTGGCATCGTGAGGAGCTCATGGACAGGCACCCAGAAGGGCTGTGCCAGCGAACCCCTGGGCACAGCCACCTTGGAAAACGGGCTTTTTAATTAAGCACAGGAATAAAGCTGTGGCCAGTGCGTAACCATGGCGACGCAGAGCCAATCCCGGAGGATCCCCAGCCAGCTGGAATATTTGCTGGATGGCAAAGCTTCAGACCAACGTTTAATGGTGTTCGACTATTCGGGGAAACAATTACATGCTCCATTTTCAATGTAGTCAGCTGAACAATAGATTAAATGAAGCAATTTAGGCAGAGGCTCCTCTGCTGCTGCCGGGCCCACGAGGCCACTCCTGTGCCGGGCTGGAGCATGGCCTTCGGTGGGCAGGTGCGGGGATGGCCTGGGGTGAGAGTCATCGTCGCAGGGGTGGGACAGGTCCTAGCACTGGTGGTGGTCCCAGCTCATCCTCTTGGGCTTCCCTGGGTGGTATGGGCTGGCAGACAGGTGCCCCAGCCACGCTCATCTCTTCTCTCCACCGTGACCAGTGTTGGGTGGTTGGAAGGATGGCACAAAGGACACTTTTCTGCCTACTTGACTTTGCACACCCAGAGTGTGGTGTCTCCTCTGCTGGCTTCTCCCAGCTCAGTTTGAGCTCTCAGTCTCTGCAGGCTGCTGAGACTGACTAAAAACCCAGTTCTGGTAGGGCTGAGAGAGCTGGTGGACCTTCAGCATGGAGAAAAGGTGGCTCAGGGGGAACCCTCTCTCTGCATATAACTCCCTTACAGGAGAGTGGAGCCAGAGTGTGGTCGGGCTCTGCTCCCAGGAAACAAGTGACAGAATAAGAAAAAATGGCCTCAAGTTGTGCTGGGGGAGGTTTAAGCTGAATATTAGGAAATTTCTTCATGGAGAGGATTGTCCAGCCCTGGCACAGACTGCACAGGGTAGTGGTGGAATCACCACCCTAGAAGTGCCCAACAAACTTGTGGATGTGGCACTTGGGGATGTGGTTTAATGGCCTTGGCAGAGCTGGGCAATGGTTGATGATCTTAGAGGGCTCTTCCAACCTCAATGATTCCATGATCCTGTGGCACTCTGCTCCCCTTCCCCCATCTCCCTTTCTCCTGCATGACACAGACAGGTCTCTGTTCCTCCCCTCCCTTTCTCAGAGCTCACCCTTCCGCAGCTCCGTGACCTCCTTTCCCGGTCAGGAATAGCCTGTTCTGCCCGGTGTGTCATCCCCTTGCACACAACCCACCCCACGGACAGCAGACACGCCGGCCAGAGAAATGCCTTTTAAGGCCTGCTGGGATTGAATTAATCACTGCCTGTATTTTATTAGTATAAAAAATGCAGGTCTCTAAAATATTTTCAAAGATGACATCAGTGTCTTTGGTTGAGTTTGGATTTTATTGTTGTTATTATTGTAGCTATTCAAAGAATGTGAGGAGCAGGGGAGGCTGGCGACTCCTTCGCTGCCGCCACGCCTTGCTCGGGCTTGTTTTTCTTTCTCCTTGACCTTGGCACATCCACAGCAGGACAACCCACCACAATCTTCTACATTATGGCCTTTTTCTCCCAGTAATTGGTTGGTTCCCTTGGTGGTTGGGTTTATCACGCCCGATCTGATACTTGGGGCAGCTTTTCTCCTCCGTGGTGTTCAGGTTTGTTCCCCCCACATTTTCTCACCTGGCTGCTCCATCCCAGCCCTTTCACCTTGGGCTTTGTAACCATGGGTAGGTCTGACAGGTAATGGACAAGCCTGCTCTTGCACAATTGCTCCATGAGAACGTTCCTTGGGTTCGCCATCAGCGCTTCCCTGGCAGTTGAAAGCAGAGGGACTTTTTTGCCTTTCTCAAGACCTTTTCCAGCCACCTGAGGTTGGGAGGATGAGCACATGGAATTGATCACTTTCTAAGTGCCATCATCCAGCTGGGCTCCAAAATCCAGGTTTGTTCCTGAAAATGCAGGAACATTTTCCTGCCAGTGACTCAGCTCACACTGAGCATTAATGGAAGAGGGTTATTAGGGTTACTCAAACAGGGGTTACTCAACTGGATACTTATCCCCATGGGAAGAGCTCTGTCTCCTCACTCACCCTTTCTGCCTCTTTTGGGAAAGCAAACTCAAGGGCTTATTGCAGGTTCCAGCGTGTTCCATCATGAAGAGAAAGATTTGCCTCCAGGGCAGGAGGAAATCATCCCAGAGCCTCCTCCTTCTCCTCTTCTTCCTCTGACTCTGCCCTTTCTGCACCTGACCGTGGTCCTCTGGCACCACCACACTCCTGTGGCTTGGAAAGGTCCTAGGAAAGAAAGCAAAAGGCAGTTTTTCCTGAGGTTTTACAAATTGCTGCTGCAGTTCCCTGGCCTGAGTCCTGCCTGGGAATGGCAGCAGCAGAGGGGTCAAAGGAGCTGCCCAGGGCTGGCCGTGGGGTGGCCACCAGCGCTGCAATGGACCCCTAAGGGCAACCCCTCCAAAAATGAGTTTGGCCTCTGCTTCCATCCAGCTCAGTAGCAGAGGAGAAAAGAGAGAGAAAGTGGGAAGGGGGAAGAGCCAGGCTGGGCCTGAGAACAAATTGTTTATCTGTATTTTCCACGAAGCATCAGCAGTTCTTTAAAGAGGACAAAACCAGAGGGACCTTCCAGAGAAATCCTTGTAGGGGCTGTGGAGGTATAATTAGTTTCTATATTTGACCAATGTAAAAGTTTATCTTGAAGTCTCCTGTATTTTTTAAATATGACATCAATGTCTTTGGCTTTGCTTTGATTGTCCTTAACGACCAGGTTTTATTATTATTTTTTTTAAACTATCAAAAAAAGCCTTGAGAATATTTACTCAAGGCACAAAAATACCCCTGAACTGTGATGTCTTTGGCAGAGTCGTGGCTGTCCCGTTGCTCTTGCGTGTGATAAATCCTCCTGCTGCCACGTTACTCCCACCACAAATTCAGAGATTGTTTAATTTGCAGCTCCATTTTTAAAAACCAAAATGTTCGGAGCTGAGTTAATGTTATATTAATTTTTTAAAGCAGTGAGGCAAAGTGGCTCACAACATAAATATTTTACCAACCATTTATAAATATCGTGGCTGCTAAAAAGAACAACAGAGTTGATGATAAAGCTTTGGAGGCTCCGTGCTCGGGGCGAGCGGTGCTGGTGGCGGCGTGGTCGGGCAGGAAGGAGGGATCCACGATGGGAGAGCTCGGCAGCAACTTGGACCTGCTGGAAGGTTTTCAGGTCTGGACTTTTGTTCCTGTTTCTCCACTAAGTTTTGTGTCCTGGAGCTGCTTGTGGGGAAAATGTGATGCAGCTGCTCCTGACCGTGGGGAAATCTGTTCTGACGTGCTCCCAGCTCGGTCCTGCCTGGCTGAGTGCTGGATTCTGTTGGAATTGCTGGAATGGGCAGAATGTTTGGCACTGAAAGAGGGAGGACACCACATCTCCTTTCAGAGGTCACTCCTCCAACCCTGACCTGGGGACTTGACAAATTCTTCTCAAGTTGATGCTGGATTTCTCTCTGGATCAGCACTGGCAGCTCCCTCCATGCCACACCCACCCTGGGACCTTCCATACAACCAGTAAGGGGCTGGGGGGATGCAGAGAACTGGGAACCCTGCACAAAATCAAACCAAATCCCCAGTCTTGGAATGGTTTTGAGACCAGCATTTCCAGCAGGAAAAAACACACATGACCAGGGCTTGTCCCATGCCTGGAGGGCTGGAGCCAGGAGGATACATGGAGAGGGAAAGAGACTTTCTAAAATTCACTTTCAAACAAGTGAAAACATCATTACCAAACGTGTCCCTTTGTGGGGCGGATAATCCTCCTTTCAGATGGTAACAGGGAGGAGGAACAACAAGGTTTGGCTCTTTTCTCTTCAGAGCAGGAACAGTAATTCTGTAAGTACAACCTGGGAAGGTTTCCAAAGGGTTGGGAAGTGACAGGAATAAAACTGGACAGGTACCTCTGAGAGCAGGAATGGAATGGAATGGCCACGAGCCCACATGGACCTGACCATGCACTCAACTCCTGCCTCAGGAGCAGAGTGAGGGACAGAGGGGCCAGGGGGGAAAATGGT
This sequence comes from Poliocrania exsul, assembly GCA_035041345.1. Classification (NCBI taxonomy): domain Eukaryota; kingdom Metazoa; phylum Chordata; class Aves; order Passeriformes; family Thamnophilidae; genus Poliocrania; species Poliocrania exsul. The sequence continues at coordinate 5,924,814 of JAWWLZ010000156.1, forward strand.
AATGAGATAGGGGATAGGATGGATGGCATGGGTTGGGACAAAAATGGGGTGGGATGGGATGGGATGGGATGGGATGGGATGGGATGGGATGGGATGGGATGGGATGGGATGGGATAGGATGGGATGG
>JAWWLZ010000156.1:5924947-5948214 GCA_035041345.1 Poliocrania exsul
GGGATGGGATGGGATGGGATGGGATGGGATGGGATGGGATGGGATGGGATGGGATGGGATAGGATGGGATGGGATGGGATAAAATGAAATGAAATGGGAAGCCTCTTCTCCAGGCTGCATTCTGGGTGGGCCTATGGAAATGGTGGGAGGAGTGGAATGTGCAGGGGAGGCAGGAGCACAGCAGAGGGAATGGGACACATCTTTTGGAGTTTGACTCTCTGGATTCAAAAAGCTAAACCCCTGTCCCTGACCCTTGGACTGCTTTGCTTGAGCTGAAGGCTGAGCTGATAATTCTCTCCCTTAGGAAAAGCCACCAGGGAGGCAGAGCCTTTTCCTCCTCAGATTGGGGGATTTTATGGCTGTTTGCACAATTCCCAGCTCATTTCAACTGGGAGCCAGCCAGGAAGAGATCTCCACCTTTCTGGGAACACATGGGAAAAGCAAACACAAGGACCTCACCTTCCCTTCCCTCCCCTTGCCCCATGGGCAGCTCCTGCCTGTGGAGAGCTGCTTTCACCCAGTGCCATCAGGGCAAGCTTCCCTGCCTTCCATTCCCACCCTGCCTTCCACAGGCACTCTGTGGGACATCCCCCTTGCCAGGCTTGGCAGTGTCTCTGCCATCACTGGGTTTACACAGACAGTCTGGCACAGGAGAAGTGGCAGCAGCCAATGTGCCTCCTGCCCATGGGCTGCGGTGGAAGCGGCGCCGGGAGGAAGCTCAGCCCCCGCCGGGAAGCACCTCCAGTGTGGCCGGCTGTATCCAGGCATCCCGGGATGTAAACACCAAACACAGGCAGGGTTGCCAGAGGAGATGGGATGAAATGAATAACGTGGGCTCGGTGCCAGGATCCCGGTGGCACAGTGTTTGGGCTCTGGGGGAGTGTTTTGTGGGGACAGGGAATGCCTGGGGGATTTGGGAAGGACCAGGAAATGTGCTTTGGGTCACTCAGGTCCCCCAGGCTTGGCAGGGGGTTCTCTACCAGGCCCTCTGACCCGAGCTGGGGGAAAAGGACCCTTGCAAAGCTTCCCACCAGCATGCTGCCAGCCCTCTGGCTCCTCCTGGAATGTGGCAGCAGCTCCGTCTGGAGCAGCTGGAGCAGGACAGGGGTTTCTGTGCCCCAACAATAGCCAGCCCATGGAGCCCAGGGCACTCTGCCACCCCCTGTCCCCGGACGTGCCAGGGACACTGGGACATAAATCCAAGCCTGGATGTTTCCTCCCTGCCTCCCTCCTCCCCTCCTGTCCCCCCGGCCTGTCTTGTCTGCATTCGATGCTCCAGTGAGTATTAATAGAGTTGCAAAGTCTGACGTCTCAAAGGAATCCCCTGTTGGGAAGAAGCTGCTCTGGGGGCAGGCAATGGGATGGCTCATCTCTTCCACCACGGCACTCCCAGGCTGCTCCTGGCACAGGCCCTGGGCTTCATGGGGCTCCTGAGTTGAAGCCCAGGTTACAGGGGTTTGGGGGTGCACCACATCCACCCATCTAAGCGTTTAATGGGGTTTTACTCGGGGTATTTTTACAACTTTAATGCACTTAGCACTAATTTGAGGAAGTTTAATGCAAAACACATAAATGTTGGATGGGAGACGGCTGAGGTGTTTTACAGCCTCTGGGAATTACACAAAGTATGTGGGGCTCGTTTCGGCTTCTGATATCACTCAGCACAAAATTACCTTTGGCTGGCCGGGTGCCAGGGCTGCGGCGGGCGGGCGTGATGGATGGAATGGCACTCTCTGAGCGGTGACCAGGGCCATACATAAACCCAGGACCCAGGCAAGGGCTCAAAGCCTCGTTAATGCCTTCCCTAATCTGGCAGGATCAGATTTGCCCGGCGCACTCGGAGCTGCTCCGACTCACATCCTCTGGTTTGTGTGGTCGCCTCAGTACGTGTTGTGGGGAAAGTGGAGACGTCTTTGGTGCACAGAAAACACCTTGAGGGGCTGGGAGGGAGGAACTCGCCGGAAAACTGAGTGGGATGGGACGGGGCAGGGACCAGCTGAGCCAGCACTGTGTCTCTGCCCATCCATTCACATCTATTCCATCTCCACAAGTCCATTCCTCTGCATCCCATGGTCTGGAGGATGAAAGTGGCTGTTTTCCCTCTTCTGTGAGTACATGGCAGCATCTCCTGTGGTGTGAGGGATTGCTCCACTGTGAAAGCCAAAGTGAGCCATGCTCAGGCCAATGTTAGGACAAACTAGTTGGGTCCTGGGGGCAGCAAGCCTGGAGCAATAGGAAAACCAAGAGTATAAATCCACTGGGATGGACATACAAAAGCCTGGGGCAGGAGAATGGACCCACAGCTGAACATGTCCTTTGGAGGAGCTTTGAAGGACTGTTGAAAACTTGCAGACTGTTTGGAGGAAAGGATTTGGCCATGGGGCTGAGCCCAGCATCACTCATGGTCTCTGAAATAGGCCTCATTTAAATCAAACACCCTGGGAACTGCACTGTAAAGCAAGAGGGAAAAGGGATATCTCAGAAAAAGAGGCTCCCAGGAAGGACCTTAATGGATGCCCAGGTAGGGATGTTGAGATGAGGTGGAACTGTGCTGTCTGGGCCATGTTCTGAGACACTTCAGGAGCAGCTCATGCCGTGGATGCTCCTGTGTTCCTGGGAAGGAGAGGACCTTCAGCACTTCCCCTGGGCAGGAGGGATCCCCAGCCCTGCATGGAACCAGCCCAGCCTCTGGGTCTGGGAGCTGGGAGAACACACCACACAGCTCGCCCTGGGCACAGACAATTAGCAAAGTGCCTCCTACAGCCAAGTGAGAAATCACGCCCAAAAAATTGGTTTCTTGGTTAGTCCTTTAATTGTGCAAATGAGCCGCTTGTCCCTGGAATGAGCAGGCTCTCCCTTTTCCAGATGATCCCAAGGAAGATGTTTAGGCTTAGGTGTTATGATTAGGAAGGTTTGTGTGCTCTCCCTGACTCAGATTCACTTGTTCTGAGTCAGAAAAATCTTTTCCCAGCCTTGTCCTTCAGGTAACTGCAGTGCACAGGGCTTACCAAGCATTAACTAACCAAGTCATGTCCAACTGGTCTGTAGTGCTGCTTCCAGAAGTCAGGATGAGTGAAGAGCCAAAGGCACTCAGTGCCTTATCCAGGGCCAGCAGCAAAGCTGGTGGGTCGCTTGGGCCACCAATTCACAGCCCTGTGCTTCTTCCAGGGCCATGTGGCAGCTCTCACTGCAAAGGCTGGGACAGCTCCGAGGGGGGATGAAGCCTGGGGAGCAGCCAGAGACTGCCCAGGACCTCTGAAAACCAGTGACTGAGTTTGGACCAGGGTGCAGGATAGGATTAGAGTGCATTAATGCCAATGTGATGCCTCATTGCACCCTCCCACCTGCACTGCTGCTGCTTGGGGCTCCCTGGTGCCAAGGGGGGGCACAGCTGGAGCCTCAGGCAGTCCTTGTGATCCCAGCAGCTCACCAGGGATAAGGAGATGGGATGGGATGGGCTGGGCTGGCATGAACTAGACACCACCAACACCTCTCTGTGAGTTGTCACAGAAGCTGCCCCAGCTGGATCCCTGGCACTTGTGCTGCTCCTGACATTGCAACAAGCTTTTCCCACCTTTCTTTTTGCTCCAGGTCAAACCTGCTGCTTTACCATAACAGGCCAAGGGGCAGATCAGCCCCACATCTCTGGCATAGCAGTTGTGATCTGTTGTCCCCACACGGGCTGGTTAATCTAGTTATCCTATAACTAAACAGCTTATCTGTTCCTGGAGTGCAGCCAGGGACTTCTGCTTCCTCAGCACACATCCCCGGGCAAGAGCCATGGACTGTGCAGTGACCCCAGCACACAACTTGTCGGAGTGATCCCAGCACTGATTTCCAGCAAGACATCTCAGACAAGCGAGTGACTTCCCTGTTCGGGGCAGCCCTGCCAAATTCCACCCGAGCAGCCAAGCTCGCTGTGTACAGTGACCTGCTGCCCACCAGGACTGCTGCCTCAGCTTCCCTCCCTGCTCCTCAGCTCCACAAGGAGTCCTGGCAGGTCATGGGACCTTTGCTGCAGGCGGGATTTGCTCCCTTTCCCAGTGCAAGGAGAGGAACATGGAGCTCCAGCAGTGCCTGGTACCTTGGACAAACTCTTCAGCCCCTGGTTATGCAGAGCAGTGTAAAAGCCACTGCTACTTGGAGAAGATTTTAAGCCCATTGCACTGGGCTACACTCTCCCTGGGGAATTCCTCACAGCCCTGGTAATCCTTCATTTAATTTTTTGCCTTTTCATCCATCGTCTCTTTTAATTACTTAAAAACCACCCCAAAATGAAATTACATCAAATAAATTCATGCTCCCAGAAGAGCGCCAAGAAGCTGCAGGAAATTCAGAGGGAATATAGACCATGTCACTGAGATGCTCCAGGGGCTTTGGCAGGAGATGCCCAGGAGTCTCCTTCCCTCCTGGCTGTCTCATTTATGGTCCCTGGGCCAGGACGAGGGGGCTGTGCCCCCCATGGGGCTGTGCCCCCTGTGGGGCTGCCCTGGCAGAGGGGTCCCTGCTTCACTGATCCCCTCCTGCTTAGAGAGCCCAGCCCAGCCAGGGACTGCCAGGCAGACACACACCTTGACAATCGCTGTGCCAAGTGCCAGGAATGATGCAGACAAATCCCCCTGCGGGGCCGGCAGCGGTTGGCAGACAGTTACAGATCGCTGTGACTGAGCTGAATGTTAAAGCAGCCCTCCCTCCGGGATGGAGGGGCTGCAGGCTTGGCCTCCACACCACAGACCTGGCTCTACTGGTGTCACTGGGGCAGAGCAAAACCAGCAAGGCTCCAGTAAAACCAGAGCAGCGGGCTCAGCTGGGCACCCAGCAGGGAAGGGTGTGGGGACAGTGGATGCTGCATCCCACTCCCAGCCCTGCTCCAGCCTTCCCATGCCACCTGCATATGAATGAAGGGAAAATAGGACATCAATTACTGTGGTCAGAGATGGAAATGGTTGTTCAGCTGGGCTGGGAGGGCCCCCAGGTGCTGGTTACTCACTCCTCTATCAGGTGAGCAAAATGCTAATTGGAAGGGCCCAAAGTTCCAGCCCTGCTCACTTGCTGCTGGAACACCACTGGGACACGTGTGACAGAGGGGAACGGCCACCAAGTGTGTCCCCCTCCCAGCCCCTGGGACACGGTGCCAAGTTGGGAAAGCCCCTCCCTGCTGCCAAGTATTGCTCCCATGGCACGAGGGCACGTCCCGCAGGGAGCAGGGGTCAAAGCCACCAGAGAGGGACAGGACAGGGCCAGGAGAGGGCCAGGACAATCAATACAGGATGTGACACCACGGGCTCTGCCCCAGCTGTTGCTCAAACACACATCAGGGCACCAGTCCCTCCTGGGCATTCCCACGCCACGCCGGGTCAGGGGCAGGTTCACAGCAAAGGTGCAGAAGGGAAGCCCTGACACCTCTTTGTTCACTGCCTGGGAGAGGATGAGGTTTGTATCTAGAAATTTCACCTGGACATGAAATTGAAAAAAATTGTAACAATAAGTAAAGGCATTATCCACCACCCTCCCAAAAAATCTCTCTCACAAAGCTTGAAATTGTTTTCTGAAGCATTTTGGTTTGATTTTGACATTTCAGCTAAGGGGAAAAATGCTAAAATTGGAATGGAACCCCCAGACCTTGCAGTATGTTTTCATAATTATTCACAAAACACGTTGATGAAATGTGTGTTTCCACAAAGCCCTTCTGGTGTGTGCAATCAGCGTTTCCTGACGACAGCATTCCACTGGAAAGTGTTTGGTCATCTCCCAAAAATGCTTGTGCTTCTCAGAGATGCTCATGCCCACCCTTCCCACGCTGCCCGTGTTGCCCCCTATCCCTGGAGCACCCCCAGAGCTGCTCTGGCCCCAGCTCTGTGGAGGGCATTGGCTGGCGGGATGGAAATAGCAGAGAAGCTTGAGATAATTTCCCTAATATTTTAATAATTTTAATTTTCCCAGCAGAAGGCTGGGGGCAGTGCCCAGACTGGGGGCTGTTCCCAGGCTGGGGCCTCTGGCCTTGCCCAGCCCCTCATGCTCAGGCTCTCCCAGGACTCCAGTTCTCTGTTGGGAGCCCATAACACCTTCCACCAGACCAGGAGGTTCCTTGGGCTATGTTTGCATAGACTGGGGCAGGAATGTGGCTCCTCCACTCTGTGGGCAGCAGCCAGGAGGGTTGTCAGGGTGTCAGAACCCTCCCTGCTCCTTCTCCAGCTGGGCACCTTTGCAAAGAGCTGCCTCATCCATAGGGATACCTCAGAGCTGGGGCAGTAGCCAGCAATGCCACCTGCACAGCTTCCTCAGCTCTGCTGGGGTGAGCTCAGGGATGCCCCAACATTTTCATTCCCTTTGGAGCCTTCTCAGCTCTTTACCTGGGCCAGTGCTGGGTTTGGGGTGCTTTTTAAATTACATGCTCTGATAGAGGGCTGCTGCAGTGCAGTCCAGGGGTTTGGCTCCCTGTGCTGCTTTCAGGCTGCTGAGGGGACATGGAGGGAATTCAGGTGATCCTCATGGGTGAGTGGAATAGGGCAGAACGTGTAGTGAGAGATGAATGCACTCCATGGGAACCTCCATGGAACCTCTTGGGAAGGATGTTCCTGATACAGTGGTGATGGCCCTGGAGTGGAGGTGCTCCACAGGCACAAGGCTCTTGCCAGGGTTCTGCAGATACCCAAAATCCCTGTGCCAGCTCCCTGTCTGCTCCCAGGGCTGGCAGTGGCTGGTGCCTCATGAGCTCTGGCAGCTGGGGACAAGTGCTGGCACAGGGAGCCAGGACATCTCACCTCTGGTGATTAATTATCCCCTGAGCCTGCCGACTCCTTCACCTCCAGACATAATTCAAAGTCTCTTAAAAATCCGTGTTTTTCTTCTCCCTGTACCATTTAATTAGTTACACATGTCCTCGGGACAATAATTTTTATGGTGCACTTGGAAAATTAAAAGGAAAAGGTGATAAGGCTCCCTCCCTCCCTGCCGCCCTCTGCTCCGAGCTCGCAGGGTCTCGGGCCCCACGCCCCCGGGGGCTGCGGGGGATGCCCGAGGGGGCACTGGCTCTGCAGGGCGGTTTGCCCGGGAGAAGGAGACCCCCACCGCAGCCTGAGGGGCTCCAGGACGCCACGGTGCTGCCCCACGGGAGGGTGGGGGGATGGCGCGGTGTCCCGGCGGGCACAGTCCGGCAGAACCTGCCCGCAGTCCCCGTGCCCTGCCCGCACCCCCCGTGCCCTGCCCACACCCCGCTGCCTGCACTCCGCGTTGCCGGGGCGACGGCAGGTAAAGCTGCCCGAGGAGTATTTGCATAACCTGCTCCTTCCCCATCTTCACCCGCTTTGGGGAAGAAAAGGAGGGGAAAGAAACCCCCAACCTGCCTGGAAGAACAAATCCTGGAGCCGCCTGGCCCGATCCTGCTCCTGTGCACAGCGCCAGCCCTTCCTCCTGCTTGTCTTACACTGCAGCAAAACCCAACCCTGCTCCTGATAAAAACAAGGGTCCTGTCTCCCTTTTATATAAATAAATATGTAAGTCCATCTCTCCCCCTGTGCAGGTCTCCCCTATGACCGACATAGATTCCCAGCATGGTTTGGGGTGGAATGGAATGGACCTCAAAGCCCATCTCGAGGGAAGCAGGACCTGCTCCCAGCCCTGCTGGTGCCCCATCAGCCCTGGATCCTCTCTCCTTGTCCCCTTCCAAGTGAGGGAGACCCTGATGGTGTGAGTCCCATGTCCACTCCCCCCATCCTGGCTGGAGCATTTGGACCAGCCCAGGCTCTGCTTGTTCAGGACATGCTGGTCCTTGCCAATGCTCCAACACTCGAGTTTCCATCCAAAAACACAAGACAAAACACAGGCAGGGGGAAGCTCAGGAAGCCTCAGAGCACAGCACCAGAGTGGGTGCCATGGATTCATCTGTGGTGAAATCCCTGTTTGCAGAGAAATGCAGGAATTCAGCCTGGGATGAGGGCTTTGCAAAGCCCATGTAAGGAAATATTTGCTTTAAAGGAGGAGACCAAACTCCCCAGGCCCAGCTCTCTCCTCCCCATTGTCACCGAGGTGACCAGCCCGTGCCCAGCGTCCCACACACTGCTGCTGGCACATGGCACAGGGGACAGCGGTGCACAGTGGCTGCTGAGCTCCAGCCACCACACACTCCACATCCCTCACCTGCCTGAAGTGGGAGAGAGGAAAGAAAAGGGGAGGGAGAGAAGAGTCCCCTTGAAATGTGGATTTATGGTCACCGGCGACAAGTGCGAGTGGCTCTCGGAGATCTCCAGGTTTTATGAGCAATGCTTGAGGGTTGACTGGCTGCTTAAACACATCTCTGCTAATCCCAGCACAGCGTAGCCAGCTCAAATTGGAAAAGAAAAAGGTTTAGTGGGAAGACAGGGGGGAAATGAGAACATAAAACATATTTTACTTCATGTTGGAGGAATATGTAATTTAGAGCAAATTGATGTTAAACAAATACTAGAGGTGGCCACAGAAGTGGGGGCAGAGCAGAGGAGCTGCTTCTCCAGTGAGGGAGAAAGGGCCCAGCTGAGACAGTGGCACTTCTGCTCCTCTCCAGAGACATGTCCCCATACCTGGCAGTGCCAGGGCAGGGACAGAGGACAGTCTGGGATAGGGGACAGAGGAGGAGAATTCCCAGGGAGCCACAGGTTCTTCATTTTTACCCAGACCCCTCCTCCCTGTGCTGTGTCTCTGCCTCACTCCTGCACTGTTCCAGCTGGGGAATGGCTTCCCACTGCCAGAGGGAAGGGTTAGGTTGGATATTAGGAGGAAATTCCTCACTGGGAGGGTGGGGAGGCCTTGGCACAGGTTGCTCAGAGAAGCTGTGGCTGCCCCATCCCTGGAAGTGTCCAAGGCCAGGTTGGAGCCACTTGGTCCAGTGGAAGGGGTCCCTGCCCATGGCAGGTGGTTGGAATGAGATTTAAGGTCCCTTCCAACCCAAACAGTTCCATGCTTGTGTGGCACACGGTGCCCCAGGGACCCTCACAGCCCCCTCATTGCCCAGGCAGGTGCAGGCAGGTCTCTGTGCCAGGGATGTGCTTCCCCCAGGGACAGCCTCAGAGCAGCTCATCCAGCTGCTCCATCTCACCTGCCCATGGGAGGAGACAGAAACCCAGCCCAGGTGGGACCAGCCCTGGCAGTGGCAGCAGAGGGTTTGCTGCAGGGGCTGTCAGAAGCTGTTTCCTGCAGAAAGGGAGCTTCTCCCTCCTCTCTCTTTTATTAGCATTGCTGGGGTGAAGTAGGGTGTGTTTAGGTCCGGGTAGAGGAAGAGCAGCTCTGGTGGAATAATGAGAAGCCACAGGCCAGGCTGTACCTTCCAAGGGGAGTAGGAGCTTGGGGGGGGGTTCTGCTCCCCCTTCCAAGGCTGTCCTGCCCTTTCCCTGCCAGGTGCTCGCTGTGTCAGTGCCAACACCTCTGTCACCTCTCTGCCACGACCCCTTTTCCAGCAGTGCTGTGAAACACAATTAAGAAGATGCTCTTTCCCTGCTGTGTCCAGCTGCTTCCCTCCACACTGCTGGCTCTGACCTTCCTCTTCTCCTCTGCCACCCACCAGCCCTGAGGCCACTGTGGATGGGCAGAGTGGGGGGCAGGACCGGCACTCCCGGCTGTGCTGTCCCCGTGCTGTGATCACAGTGCACATGAGGGGTGCGTTGTCTCCATCTCCAGTTCCCAGCCCAGCTCCGGAGCAGCCCGAGGTGGCAGTGGGGGGTGAGCCGAGTCACCACCGTGCAGCCAGAGCCGTGCGGTGCCTCTGTGGCTCCCTGCCTTGAGGAATGCTCGCTCTCGCTCACCACGGCCCTCGCCCGGCTCTCCACAGCAGCCCAGCAGCCTCAGGCTACCAGGAAATTTATTAGACTTGTAAAACTTCAGGGCTCAAATCTAATTGTCTCCTTCTCCCCCAGCTCCCTGGAGGAAGCACTTTGATTTAAGCCCCCATTTCAAACCCAGCCAGCGCGTCAGCACTCGGCGCTCAAAGTCAAATGAGCAATTTGTGCGAGGGCCAGAGGATAATTACAGCCCGTGTTGCTCAGAGGTCGGGGACCAGGGAGCACTCGTGTCCTGATGGAGGGGAACCCCTGGCTCGAGGACACCAGTCCACCTCATCTGACCCGGACTGGGAGAGAGCTCAGAGATCCCAGTTCACTGGGACAGCAGCCAAGGGCAGGAACGTGGCACTTGCTCTCCAGCAGAAGCACCCCCTGAATGTGAACACAAAATGCTCTGACACAGCTCTGGCTGCACGGCTGAGAGCCCCCAGATTTGCAGAGGGACACAGAAACAGCTGTGAGGGGAGTGAGGTTGGTTTAATGGCATAAGAGCTTCAGCTGAGCAGGGTTTGCTGGGCCACAAAAAGCAGCACTTAAGGGGCAGGAAATGGAGCTCCAGACAAGTCTTGAGGGGATGGGTGGGGAAATGAAGGGGCTCGGAAATGAAGGGGCTGAAGGCTTGTATTGGGGCTTAACCCCACTCTGGAACTCAGCCCCACACAGCCCATTGTCCTCAGAGACTTCAGGGTTGTCCCTTTCTCCACCATTTTGGGGACTGAGGACTTCCCCACATCCATGATTGTGCCTGGGTTGAAGGCTGGCTGTGGAAACGGGGGCTGGGATGGTGTGGGATGAAGGAGATGCTCCCACTTTGGGAAGTTTTCCCAAAGCTGGCCAGGCCATGGAGGGAGGGATGTTCTACTGCAGCCTTGGAAATGACCCAGGTGCTTTTGGCAGTGTAACTCCCTTTAATAGTCCTGTGTAGCCCCTTGCTGACCCTCCTGTGCCTGTCCTGCCAGTGCCACAGTGCCCAGTGGTGGGAACGCTGCCCCAGCCCTGCCTGATCCTCTGTCCACATGGAACACGAGGCTTTTTGTGTGAGGAAGTGCATTTGTCTGATCCCTGGACTAGAAAGCCATCCTGAGCTCACTAAATCCCCTCAGCCTTTCAGATGGCTTCACACAGGCTGTTTAATTGGTCATTTTTTGTGATTATCTGGAGGGTTATCCTGGCAGGGGCAGGACTCATGGCAGGCTGTAATCCCAGGGCTCTGTGTCACCGGCTCCATCGGCTGTGGCCACTCAGGGCTTGCTGCTGAAACAGCTTCATTACAGCAAATTATAAACTTGAGTGGATTTTGTAGCTCTGCTTGGGGCCTGCCTGGCACGAGCTAATCTGCTTCCCTCAGCAGCCTCTGCCTTCTCTCTTCTCTGTTAAAGGTGAACTTGGTTTCCCTTTCCTCAACCAAACTTGCCCTGAGCAGGGCTGGCCGTGGCAGAGCTGCCAGGCTGGGCACCTTCTGCCCCTGCATATCCCATCCTCATTCCAGCTTGGAGAGGGTGGGGAGAAACATCCTGGGGGTGCTGCAGGGCAAGGGCCAGCCCTGCAGAGCATCCAGTCTTCTCCCACCCCTGGAAGTGTCCAAGGCCAGGTTAGACAGGGCTTGGAGCAACCTGGTGTCATGAAAGACGTCCCTGCCCATGGCAGGGGGTTTGGAACAAGATGAGCTGCAAGGTCCCATCCAATCCAGGCCATTCCATGATTGTATCATTTCCAAATGGGGATGCTGAGCCCAGGCAACAGGGCTGCTGCACCTGATGGCTCACAGCTTGCCAGACTGAGGAAGGATCCCACATGGTGTGTGAACTTGCAGCCTTTCCTGACTCCCAGTTTCCTGGTACTCACAAGCTGCTTCCAGGCAATTTGCAAATAAGAAAGGAAGTTAAAATTCAGTCTCCAGAAATAGCTGATTTCTGGGTTTGCAGCTTGTCTGGGAGCTGCTCACAATTTTGTCATTTGCAGTTGGGAGAAGGGAGGGGTGAAAAAAAGAGAAATAAGAACATGCAAAATCCAACGGGGGCAAGAAGCTGGAACGAGACTGGAAGCTGGTGCTGGGAGTTATAGGAGGTGTCTTGGAGATGCTTGGAGCAGTTCAACACACTCTGAGCCTGGTCCCCAGGCTCTGTGCCATGGAGAGAGGTGACAAGAGCCCTTCCTGGAAGCTCTGCCGTGTCCATCCACCGTGGTGCCTCTCACCCACAGGAGTGAATGGATACAGTGCCGGGAGAGGATCAGGGCAGATTTATGGGGAGGGATTAAAAGAACTAAATATACAGAGTTTGGTGGAGAGACGTTTAAAAGAAAGGGCACATATGTACAGGGAGGGAGTGAAAAGTATAATAACAGACTATAAATATTTGAAGGTGGAGGCACCGAGCAGCAGATTGATTTATTCATGGCAATATCCATAAATGGGATGTGGCTACGGAAGAGGGAGAGAGGCTGGATGGGGAGAAGCTGTAGAGGTTTCACTGCAGAAAGAGCAAGGATTCCATCCCCTGGGCTTGGTGCCTGGAGCCAGGCAGAGGTGCTGAGTGAGCAGAGGGAGTGTGGGCTGCCTGGTTTGGGGGACCTTGTGCTCCAGTTCTGTGCTGGACAGCTGAAGAGATGGCCTGAGCTCTCGAGATTCCATCAAACCAAGCACTGTGAGGCTTTTCCATTCATCTCTTCCCTAACAGTGCTCAGACAACGCCTGCACTGCTCCTCCTCCTCCTCCTCCTCCTCCTCCTCCTCCTCCTCCTCCTCCTCTCCCAGCCCCTCGTGGTGCCAAGCTGTTCATGTGTAAGTCGAACATCTTGGGCAGGACTCAAGCTCTGAGTCCTGCCCGGTTTCGCAGTGGCCCCCCCGTGCCCACCCCCCCGGTGTCACATTCTCCCTCCTGCCTGTGCCACGCTGGGTGGCAGAGCCGGGCTGGCATCGCCGCCGCCGCGCGAACGCGACAGATGGGAGCGAGGAAGGCTCCGCCTGTGCCAGGGTGAAAATGGCTCAGCTGCAAATGAATATTTCCAGAAACCTCTTCTTCCTTGGTTTATAATTATGAGCAGATTTTCTTGTGGATAAAAGGGAGGCTGGTTTCAAAAAAGAACTGACCCTGTGTGGGAAGAACTGATTCTTCTTGGAAAAAATATGGTGCCTTGAGCAAGTTTAACTCTTCTGCTTCCTCCAGGCAGGAGCAGATTTGCTGCATCCAAATTCCCATCAGTCAGCTCCAAGCCTGAGGCTTGGCACCAGCACCCTCCCAGTACAGGAACTGGAGTCTGTTTTAAAACAGCGAGTTCCTCTTTGCAGGCTGTGTCAGGGGGTTGCATTCCCATGTGAAGTCCCTCCTGGAGGCTCCTGGAGCACCCATGGCAAGCAGGACTCTGCACATGAAGGTCTCTGGCATCGTGACTTGGAGGCACTGGAGGGAGGTGGGAGGTGGGAGGTGGAGGCCTTGACTGGCAATGGCCATGAGTGTCCCTGCTCTGCACCTGAGGGGCTAAACCTGCCCCCATGGCTTTGTGATGCACTCTGGGGTTATTCCATGGGGAACTTCTGCTGGGGAGAACACTCTGGACTTGATTTGGTGTATTTAAATCCAAACTGTTACTCTCTGGAAGGTGGCTGGTGCTGCCCAGTGCATGCTGGGGTGGGAGCCCTCAGGTGGGAGCCTCTGCCTGCACTTGCTACCAGGGAGGGATGAGGAGGCAGCTGGGGATGAGCTGAGTGATGTCCATGGTCACATCACACGACATCCCTGATCACATCACACGATGTCCATCCCATCCCTCTGCGTGTTGTGCCTTCAGCAGCGTTGGAGCCCGGAGTGCTGGGAGACAGGATCCCCTTCCCTGTACCAAAACTGCCTTCAATGTGCCAGAAATGACACGGGGAATTTGTGCGACAGACGAGGGAGGCAAAGGGGTCCTTGGAAGTTTTCCCCAGCGTGAGAGAAGCTCTTGAAGTTGATTCATATAACAGCCACCTTATTAGAGAGCGTCTCGGCGAACTTTGAACAGCTCTCGATATGGAAACAAATCTGCCTCTCTAGCAGCAGTTTTCTGTGTTTCTTTTGATAACGATAATGATCTTACATTTCTGTACTGCCTTTCATCTTGCCGGATCTTAATGAGCTCCACAGACAAATGTGCAAGCGATACGGGCAGGTCCCTTCTGCCGGCGGTGCCAGCAGTGGATGTGGCAGGTGCCTGCGCAGCCACCGCCGAGCAGCCGGAGCGGGAGGGAGCGGGGCTTGTTTTGATTTCTCCTTATTTATTGAAAATGCAGGCAGCATTTTAGAGAAGCGGAATTTGGCAGGCTCGAATTTGGCCACGACAACAAAGTTGTCTCTCTGTCTTTCCTTTTGGAGCCGCTCCTCTCCTCGATCCATATTTCCCCCGTGCCGGTGCCAGGGAAGGGATCGCTTCCCAGCGGCTGGAGCTGCTGCCTGGCGTGGAGGCGGCAGCTCCAGGGCTCTGCTAAGTGCTTCATGTGCTTTAGAGGGAGGCTGATGGTGCCAAGAGGAGAGAGATGTGCCAGCACAGCCGATGGCCTGAGCCCACAGTGCTCAGCTGGGCTTGGACCGAGGCGCTGCATCCATCACAGCCTCTGCCTGGAGTTCTGCTCCCATTTTTTCTCCCTGATGCCCCAAACAATGTGGAATGAGATCTGCTCCCTTATCCACAGCCTCTGTCCTAGCAGAGTATTTCCAGCAACTGTTGTGTTCAAGGGTAGAGGCATCACCTTGAAAGCCAGGCTGTGTCCCTGGAGTCTCATCTGTCCCCAGTCCATCAGGCCAAATTTAGCGTTGCTGAGGAGTGGTGGTCCCTGAGCAGGGCACATCCTCTCCCCATCCCTTCAGGGCTCTGCTTATTCCTCCCCATAGCAACCAGCTGAGGAGCCAGCCTAGAGTGGAGAGGGAAGGGCAGGGGCTGGGAGCATCTGAAATGCCCCTGGGTTCATTTGTGAGCCAATGTTCTGCCTAACGATCCCAGGCCAAGGAGAAAACTGCTGCTGCTCAGGTGTTGCTGGATCCTCCCACCCTGCCCATCCATGAGCCTGATCTCCTCCTCCTCACTAAAGCATCATCCACTAGGAAACAGGCTGACCCCCCACCCAGGCACCCACCCACCCACCCACCCAGAGATCTGGGTGCACAGTCCCTGCCCCTCCTGGGGACATCCCACCTCGGTCAGGTTGTGCCCCTTCCTTTTCGGCCTTTGGTTCATGAATTCTTTCAACCCTTTGGGGTTTCTGTAGAAGCAAATTCCTTCTCTCCTCTGTTTCTCTTCCTCTCACGCTGACCTCTCCTGAGAGCCCTTTTATCCTCCTGTATCTCCATTTCCACTCTTTTTTTGGGGCTGTGGTGGGATTAACCCTTCCCTCACTGTTTGCAGTTTGTAAAAATGATGCTGGCTCAGGATATTTGATTTTAAAAGCAAACCCCTGTGGCTGCCTCAGCAAAATAATGCCACATCCCTGCCAGGCTGCCCACAGGAGGCTGATGTGGGACATCTCAGCCCAGAAGTTTTGCTCTCATGTTCCCTCCTGAGGTTTCAGTTCACTGCAGAGCAGGGAATTCAGGATGGGTTTGAATTCGGAAGCAGAGTGAGATACCTCTGGGCAGTGGGGCAGCACTCAGAGCTGTGACAGCACTCAGAGCAGTGGCAGCGCAGAGATGCCCAGGGGTGCCTCCAGCAGTGGCTCTTGCTGCTATTCAAGATGGGTTCTGCTCCTCTGCCCCAGTTTGGCACTGCCTGGAGGTGTCGCAGCTGCTGGTGGGACTGGTGCCCAGTTGGGTGCTCCTGCCTGCCCCTCATGCCCTGGCTGGGAGGCACCACCCTCCCCCTCCCCAGAGCACTATCCCAGCCCTGCACTGCTTCCCAGATTCCTGGCAGTAAAGCTGTAATCTCCCTCGCTCCTCAGAAAGCTCCGGGAGAGACTGATAGGAGGCCAGGTCAGCCATCAGTGACCGCAGCATAAATCACCCCTGTTAGCCCTGAGCCTTGGCAGGGAGCGCTGCCTGCGGCCCCCGCGGCTGGGAGGCATTCCAGGGTCCTGGCAGCACACCTGGGGCAGGGAGGTCCCTGCTGGGCCAGCACCTTGTCTGCCCAGGGGCGGCTGCACTCTCCTTCTGGCCCTGCTCCCTGTGCTCTGTAAGGTTTTATTCCTTCCCTGGACCCTTGGGTGGTGTTTAATCAGTCCCAGACTGGGCTTGGGCTGGTGCTGAGATGCTGCACAGTGAGGGAAGGGGTGTGGAGGTGGCACATGGGAGAGGATGTTTGGTGGCCAGCAGGGAGGGAAGGGCCCGTGGGGAGATGAGCTAAATGCTCATTTGCCCTAATAAAAATTCAGCAGTAAAGCTGATGGACAGCAAAGGACACAAACACTGACTCTCCTGAATGCTGATGTGTGATGGGAACGCTGGAGTGGTTACTGGGAGAGTGCCTGTGGATTTGGGAATTGTCCAGTTCAAGACTTTCAGGCTGATTTGACTTCATTTGGCATTTGGTGTGGCTACTAAGGAAGAATTATTTCACACTGAGGGTGGGCAGGCCCTGGCACAGGTGCCCAGAGAAGCTGTGGCTGCCCCATCCCTGCAAGTGTCCAAGGCCAGGCTGGACAGGGCTTGGAGTGACCTGGGATAGTGGAAGGTGTCCCTGCCCATGGCAGGGGTTGGGGCTGGATGAGCTTTAATGTCCTTTCCCACCGAAATCATTCTGGGTTTCTACTACGGAAAGAGCCTTTGTGACTCTACAGCTTCTATGGAGTTCCCATGTTTGCAGCCACTGCCTCACCCTGAATGATGGGCAGTGGCATAAAATGAAGGAGTTGCAGGTAATTTTGGTTCATCAAAGTCTAACTCTTGATGCAGTGGCCTTGGCTCTCTGCTTGTTTACATGGAGATGATTGATGGTGCTACATTCGTGTTTGGAGCACTGCAGGGAGAGCTGAAGCCTCTCCAAACTTGTTTTTCTCTGAGAATTGGAAAAAGATAAAAAATCAGAAGAAAAGCTAACAAAAAAGACAAACAAAACCAGATTGGGAATGTTTTTATTCACGTCAGCTTCCATGAAGCTCCTCTCTCCTCCTGTTTCTTAACTCACCCAACGCGAGCATCCCTGAGGGGGACATGGGCTGTGGGAAGCTGGGGTGCAGTGAGGGGGTATCTGGTTACAGCCCTGGGCTCAGGAGAGGAGCCTGCAGCTGAGGACTGGCTCTGTCTTTCCTCTCTCCAGCTACAGCACGAGGCCTGCAGTGCCAGAGTTGGGTTAAATGTCCAATTAGTCTCTGCACTTCGCGTTAATCGCTGTTGTTTGTTGCTGAGTGAGAGCCGGTGGGATCCATTAGCTCCTCTTCCTCCTGGGCTGGCCAGCTGGCTTGGGCTGCCTTCAGGTACGACTTGGGCTCTGCCACTGTGGAGGAATCTGGCCTGGGGTCCCCTGGGGAGCTGTGTGCTCTGTTTGCTGCCTTGAGGTGATCCATCAGCCCATTTTTTGGCTGGAGGAGGGACAAAGGGAATGGTTGGGACGGAACAGCAAAAGCCTGATGGTGTTTCACAGTGTGGCAACTCGCAGGCAGGGATGTAAAGATTAAGGTGGAAATATAATTAATAACCCAAGAAAAAGCCACTAAATGAGGCTTGAGGGGTGAGAGGCTTTACAGGTGTTGGGGGTGAGCTCACCCCTCATGCCACACGGGGAGGAGTGATGGGTGATGACCATCTCACAACCGGTGGGTGCATCCCCCCTGCTCCAGCCTGGACGCCCCCTTGGCTCCCTGGTAGGTGGGAAGGAGCTGAACCTGCCTTTGCTCACCTCTGCAGCATGGAAGAGCAGCATCCAGCACCTCCTGCAGCTTTCTTGGCAGGGGAAAGACCAAGTGCCAGGGTGTTTTCTTGGCTCCTCATCCTCGCTGGCACCAGAGCAGTGCTGTGACTCACACAGCCCCAGAGGGAACAGATGTGAACATTGAGGCTGGGCTGAATTTAGCCAAATTCCATAGCCCTGAGAGCAGAGAAGCCCCTCTGCCCTGGGCTTTGTGGTCAGTGTCCCTGTCAAGCAGTAGAGATGACCCAAAGGCACATGAGCCTTGTCCACCCCAGATGTGCTCATAATGTGAGCGATATGAGCTCACAGTACAGTGGTGCTGCTGGGCTGGTAGTTGGACTTGATGACCCTAAAGGTCTTTACCAGCCTTAATGATTCTATGATTTATAATTCTGTGATTTATAATCCCCCTCTTCCCACACTTGTAGGGTCACCTGGTTTAAAAATCTGCTTTTAATCTGAGATGCTCCCAGCAGCTCCAGCAGCAGATCAATGTCATTGTCCCTGTTTCAGGGAGAGGGGACACTGGGCCTGTGGAGAGTCAATGTCAAAGCCAGGGTTACACCTCGAGAGCCAGCCCGTCCTCCCCTCCCCACAGCATCTATTTCTCTCCAAGCAACATCCACCCTGTGTGAGACCAGGGCTATAAAGAACAAATAAAATGCTGTGCAAGCCAAAGGAAATGTCATCATTTAAAAACATGCACAAGGTTAAGAGGCACGGGGAGGACACGGCGAGTGTGGATGGATGGCAGGAGAACCACTGGATGGGACCCAAAGGGCTGCAGAGCACGAGGCAGCACCAGCAGAATCAGCCAGGGCAGCAGGCACAGGGAAATCTGGGGCCGCAGCCGCTCCAAGAGCATCCCAGGTGGGTGCCCAGGGATGCAGAGCAGCTCCACGTGCAGCGTTCCCGAGGGAACGACTGATGGATTGGTTTTTGCAGCACCAGCCATGGCCCTGCAGAGTCATCCCAAGCAATTAGGTGGGAATGATGCTGTGCTGGCAGTGACAGCTGCTCTGACTGCTCGGCCGTGCCGGTGTGCGGCGCATTCCCGGCTGGAGGGGCGATCCGGAGCGCTCCCAGACGCTGCCGGGGCTGAGTCTCCAGGGGCGCGGGCGCAGGAGGGAGGGATTTTTGGAGCGTTTAGAGCCGTTTGCTCTCCCAGCCCCGCAGGCAGGGCCTGGGGCATGTTGCCTTCCCAAATTAGGCCACTGTCAGGTTTGTCGGCTGAGGTTTCATTTAATTTTCTTCATCTCCTCGCTGCCGGCAGCCCCAAGTGGATACCCCGGCCAGGATGCCAGGAGCCTGGGCAGCCCTCGGTCAGGCTCCCTGCTGAGCTGTTAACGCGGGTTTGCCATGAATATTCAGCATGTCAGAGGCATCCAGGATGCTCCTGCAGTCAAGGCTCACTGGATCTACACTCAAACCTGAGTTCTGCCGTTGGCTTCTCGTGGCTACTTGGGCAAACCAGCCTGTGGCTTCCTCACACAAATCTTTTAATATCCCTTCAGCTGAGTGTTTGCATGAGAATGGGAGAACACTCATCCAGTGAGGGGGAAATCACAGAATGGTTTGGGTTGGAAGGGACCTTGAAGACCACCTTGTTCCAACCCCCTGCCATGGGCCCAGGTTGCTTCAAGCCCCATCCAATCTGGCCTTGGACACTTGCAGCGATGGGGCAGTCACAGCTTCTCTGCCCAGCCTGTGCCAGGGCCTGCCTACCTCACAGCCAAGAATTTTTTCCCAGTATCCCATCTAACCCTGCCCTTTGGCAGTGGGAAGCCATTCCCTGTGTCCTGTCACTCCATGCCCTTGCCCAAAGTCCCTCTCCAGGGCAGGTGGTGGGAACTGGCTCTGTAAATGTTCCATTACCAATGATATTTATATCCCAACGGGATTAGGAAGGGCAGGATCCACCCCAGCCATCAGCACTAAGCCTGACTGGAGTTGGGTGTCCCTGATGAAGCCCCCAGAGCCAGCACTGCCCTTCACCCAGGGATGTCAGCCCTAACCCCTGCTCAGGCAGGGGCTGTGGGGGCTGCTGCTGCCTCTGCTCCCAGCCCCTCTGTTTCTGGCCAGAAGGGAGACCTGGGAGCAGGGAAGGTCCTGAGCAGTGATTGATGAGTTTTTCTCCCCAGCCTGTCATTCCCTGGCTGTCTGCTCCATCACAGCCCAGCCAGGCCTGGTTTCCCACCTCGGCCCTGCTCCCAGCACATGGGAACAGCTGGATGAAACCAAATTTTCACTTGCCTTTGAAGAGCCAGGAAAAACATTTACTGACAAAATAGTAATAGATCTGTTTCCCTTTCATCAGGGGGAGGAAGGCAGCACTGATGTTGACGTTTCTTGCCCGAAATTCAGGAATCACTGTCACTAAAATGAGAGCCCAGTGTGTTTGCAGCCTGGCTGGGCATCTGACATCCATCAGCCCCCTGGAAGCAGCCCAGGGCTCGTGCAGACGGCCCTTGGCTTCCCTGGCTCTGCTGGGCCTGCAATGGTTGTTTCTCTGAAACCAGTGCTTCTGTTTAGTGGTTTTCCCTTAGTAAAAGAGAGTTTCCTGCCACAAGGATGTCATTGTGGAGGAATTGCTGCTGGGCCTGGTCTCTGAATCATTCAGAGCTGGTCTGTGCTCCGAGGCTGGTGACATGAGCTCCTGGGCTCAGCCTTTCTGGGGCAGCTGAGTCCTGCCCCAGCCTGAGACTCACCTGGGGAATTCACCTGGCATGTGTGGGCTCTTCCCTTGCCAGAGCCATGTCCTGGCTGGAGACTGACCTCCCCCACAACCTGCTCCTGTTCCTGCTTGTCCTCTCCAAAGGCACTGGGGATTCTCTTGCAGCCAGACTGGGATAGCACAGGCTCTGGGCAGTGATGGGGGAGAGGGGGCTTTCACATGAACCCACCAGAGCAGCTGCTTTGGGTGTAAACCAGAATATCCCAATCCCTCCCTTTCCTCTGGGGAACCCCAGGCTCTGTGGTGCCCAATGACACAGGCTCCACTTCCAGGCCCAGGAAGAATCCCAGAATCATTAAGGTTGGAAAAGCCCTCCCAGAGCACCTAGTCCAACCTGTGACTGATGCCCACCTTGCCATCCAGCCCAGAGACCTCAGTGCCACTTCCAGGTGTTCCTTGGACACCTCCAGGGATGGGGACCCCACCACCCTCCTGGGCAGTGAAGAAGTTGCTCCATCCCACCTCAAACACACTCTCTGCCCTCTCCCCGTCCACCCAGGGCTGCACAGACACTCTGACCTGCTTTAAGGTGAAGTTACACATTGTTGTGCCCATTGCTAGTCCTGCTGAGCAGGATTCCTGGCTCTGCTCCTGCTGCCCTTAAACCACCCCACTCCCCTTCCTGCCGGGCCTGGGGTCAGCTGAGCCCCAGGTGGGAGGGCCAGCAGGTTCCCCAGCCGTGGTGGGAAAGGGCTCGGGGAGTATCCCGTGGTTTGGATGACGTCTGTCTGTCTGCCTGCCTCGCTCCAGGCCTCCTGCCGCTGCCGGGGCGGCTGCACCTCTCCCAGCACACTGACTCAGGCATGGCTGTCATCTCCAGCAGCCACTGGGCACTGGCAGGGGAAGTGGATTTCAACCCTCATTAATCCCTGGCCAGATTGGCCTCCCCCCTCAGCTGGTTTTTCCAGGAGCCTTATCCAAGTGTAATCTCCTTGCTGGGTTTGCAGTGGTTTGGCAATGACTTGAAACCTCCTTTTCCCCAGACTCCCTCCCTTTGCCCACTCCTTGCCCTTTGATTTGTCACAACTTCCCTACGTCCTTTATTTTTCTCCTTCTGTTTTTCCTTTGTTTCCATGAGCCCAGGAACACTGGAAGGGAAAGTGGCTTCTTTCCCATTTCTGCCCCTGCTGTGCAGAAGTGGGGGATGAGCCACGTGCTCACCCCCGTGGCAGCTCAGCGGAGGAGACCTCAAACACAACCCAGAACCCCCTGTGGGTATCTCCTGGGGGGCAGCCCCTCTGCCCTGGCTCCCCCATGGAATGCAGCCTTGCCTCCACTCCATGGTGGTGTTGGCTCTGCTGGCCTGTCCTGCCAGGGCTTGTTCAGCTGTGGAGAGCAATGTCCAGATTCCTCAGGTGCAGGGAAAATTCCTCTGCACTGAACTGAGGGAATATTTTGGCTGGATCTCAGTCTGGATGAAGGCACGGGCTGGAGTGAGGGCACAGCAGGTCCAGGTAACTCTGGGCAAACAGTGCCTTGATTTCCACAGCCATTCCTTCTTCCAGGCAAAGTGGATTCTCCATTCTCCAGCATTGCCATATTTGTTGAGCAGACACAGCAAACAAAGCAGAGGGATAGAAAGTGGGGTGTTGGAATGCAGATGCAGCAGGAATGATGAGCTGGCATCCCAGCTGGGGAGACATGGAGAGCAAGGAGACTTTTTCCAATGAGTCAAATGCCCTTCCCTTGCCCCAGGCTAAAAGCAAGGGAGCTTGGCAAATTTAAAACTAAAGGATAGGGAGGGAGCACCTACGGACTGAAACAGAGTATTTACTGTTTGCTTGAGGTGGTGGCATTTTTCCTCTGCTCTCCTTCCCTTTCCACAGAAGAACTAATCTTAGGATGAGAAGTCCAAACATTTTGTGCTAAAAATGCCTCACTCAGTTAAGTCTGGTCTTAGCCCAGAACTGCAAATAGTTTCCATCACCCTGGAGCTGCTGTTTCCAGTCAACAGGGTTTGCACACCACTTACACACAGTCCTCACACTGGTTTAAAGGAAGAAATTCCCCCCCTCTTCCCTGTGCATCCCAGTGCATTCACCCTGGAGAAGTCACAGAGGGGCTGTTTTTCAGCAAGCCTTGCCTGGTTTAAACAATGAATTCTGGGAAGTGGCATGGCATGTGTTCTGCAGAGAATCTGAGTGAATGGCCACAATATTCCCTCTGGCTCCGTGCTCTGTGAAGCCATTGTTTGGGATGTGTTGCAGGGGTGTTTGCCTTGGCCCAGCGTGTCATCCTCTCTCCTGGCTTTGAATAGGCTCTGCTGGAGAAAATGACTGGAATAAGTCTGTTCTCCATTTGCTTTTGGCATTAATGTTGTTGTTTGTTTGTTTATTTCTTTGGGATTATTTTAAGGACCTTGAGGTCCCACAGCTCGAGAGGCAGGACCTACATGTGCTGCACGGCTGTTCCCTCGCCGAGAGCTCTGGTGGCAGAGGATGGGGGAAGGTCACATCCCCCCTGACAGGACTCAGCTGAGTGAACGATGTTTGCTGCATCCCTGGGTGCTCCAGGCTGTGTCCCAGGGATGAGGGGTCCCTGTGAGCCCAGCAGAGTGTCCTGGGACAGCCCATCCGCCCACCCCTGGGCTCAGCTCCACTCCCTGCTGACCTTGTTCCACGTGTGTCTCTGCTTCGATCTCACCTTGGCTCAGGAAGGTGATTTAGTCTGGGTTGTTCGACCTGGAGAAGAGAAGGCTTCAGGGAGACCTGAGAGCCCCTTCCAGTGCCTAGAGGGGCTCCAGGAGAGCTGGAGAGGACTTTGGACAAGGGTCTGGGCTAACAGGACACAGGGAATGGCTTCCCACTGCCAGAGGGCAGGGTTAGATGGGATATTAGGAAGGAATTCCTGGCTGGGAGGGTGGGCAGGCCCTGGCACAGGTTGGGCAGAGAAGCTGTGGCTGCCCCATCCCTG
>JAWWLZ010000156.1:5970836-5987286 GCA_035041345.1 Poliocrania exsul
CTTGAAAGGTCCCTTCCACCCAAACTATTCCAGGTTTCTCTAACAGCTGCCCAGCAGCCAAACCCCTGCTGACACCAGTGAGCGCCCAGACCAGCAGGCCCTGACTTCAGGAGATGTTTCACACCTGGCTGAATCCCTCCCAGACTCCTCACTCCCCCCAGCCTGCTGGGCTGCAGGGAGCCCTGGGTGCCTGGGCTGGTTGGGTGCCCCCCGACAGCCCTGGCGCTGCAGCCGGCGCCACGTGCCCCTCTCCCACCGCAGCCCCCCCCCGAGCCCTCAGCCATCCTGTTTTACATTACATACATTAACTTTTGGACTCTTAATCCCCTTCATTGAATAAATCACTCCTCCCAGCCTGATAACTCCTCTTCCCCCTTAGCTGTCACCCTGGACTTTCATTCTGAGCAGGATTTGAGGCTCTCCCTGCTGTCTGCAATCAAGCTGCATTCTTTCAGCAATTATTTTGTGTTGCTGCTCTCCCCTCTGAAATTTCTGGGACCAGCAGCTTTTTTTGCTTGCAGGCTTCCTGTGGCTGCTTATCTGCAGCGTCTCCAGCCAAGAGGGCCTTTCATTCCCCCTCCGCTGTCTGCCACTAGCCCTGGATATGGAACTTGGTCAAAAATGCTTTCTCAACACATGTTTGTCAGGCTGGAGAGCTCCCATCTGTGCAGCAGGGCAGTGTCATGTTCCCTGGCAGTGGAGGGACATCAGGGAGTGGGGCTGAGCTAATGGACTGGATCAGGTTCTCTGTCCTCAAAGATAACTGGAGGAAGCTGTACAAGGGTGAGAGAGGGAAATGGGGGCCAGGGAGGAGAGGGGGTGAGTGCTGGGGGAATTTAGATGCACAAAGGACCCTTTGCTTCCCAAGGACAAACTTGCTGTGATCCCTGGTTGTGGACTCTGCATCCCTGGAAGTGTTCAAGGTCAGGTTGGATGGGGTTTGAAACAACCTGGTCTAGTGGAAAGTGTCCCTGCCCATGGCAGGGGCTGGAATGAGATGGTCTTTGAGGTGCCTTCCAACCCAAACCATTCCATGACACTGTGATTCAGGCCCTGACCAGGAGGCAGGAGACCAAGACAGTACCAAAACTCTTCCCACCTCACAGCTGTGGGTCATTAAAGGCTAAATCCAAATTCATGCCTCCTTCTGAGCAGGGCAGGGGGGTCTCTTTAAGGGCCTCAGCCCACCTGAATGGTTTGCACTGCCAGGATCCCTGAGCCCCAGCTGAGCCCTCCACAGAAGTCACCCCTGAAATCAGCCCCACAGGGATTACCAACCTCGGTGCTTCGATAAATCCGCCTCTCCCAAACCACAGGGCACTGGAGTCAAACGCAGGAGGGTGGAAATCTCTGCTTTTGGAAGGAGCACCTGGCAGTGGGACAGCCCTGGGCAGGGGCTCGGCTGAGCTCGGTGTTGTTCGTTTGAGATGTGACCGGAGCGCTCCCCCCGCACCGGAGCAAACCCTTCACCTGCGGGGCACTGAGCGCTTCCCAGGGCGGCTCGGAGTGCCCCGGTGGGCTCGGCTGCGGTCCCGCCCGGGCACACCCGCCCGGCTCGGAACGCAGCCCCAGCTCCAGCCGCATTCCTGAGGCTGCACAGATAACAGCGAGAGAGAAAAGGAGCCTCTTTGTTCACCCCTTTCTCTGTCGCTGCTGCCGCGTGCGGCTAAAACATCTCAGACAAGCGCCTGGCAGAAGAATTAGAGCTGAAAGGGGGGAAACGGTGCCAGTCAGCTCCCGCTCCCCCCCTCTGTGCCGTGCCAAAGGCGGTGCAGCATCAGTGCCGGAGCTGCTCCCGGGCTGCCCGGAGCCAACAGTGCCTGCACACCCCGGGTCCCTCCGCTCCGAGGGGTGAGGGTGGAGCCGGGGAGCGCTCGGAGCTGCAGAGGGTCCTGCCTGGGCACGCCGTGCCTGGGAGGATCCCCGAGCTGGCTCCAGGCTCCGCGAGAGCCGCCGCGCCGAGGCAATTAAACCAGGCGAGTATGTGACACAAATGCGGGTCTGTCTCATCACGTTAAGGGAAACTTTCCAGCTCACCTGGTAGAGTTTGGCTTTTGAACCAGAGCTCCCTCTCCCCTGGAGCCCCAGCCCTGGGGTGTAACAGAGAGGGACCTGCATCCCATGGGACATCCCGCTGCTTTCCCCATCACTGCCCTCCTGTCTGGGTATTCCTGGAATCCAGGAGGGATTTGGCCACTCAGCATTTCGCCCGCCTGCTGCAGACAGTGGGTCCTCTGGGTGCACTGCCAGGGCTGCCTGGCTGCAGGGAATGCTTGGGATGCAGCAGAGAGGGCAGGAGCTGCAGGGCATCCACTTGGATTGAGGTCCAAGACGCTGCCAGTCCATCCTGAGGAGTGGCCGAGGCTTTCAGTCCCCAGTGTGCTGCCAAACTGAACTGGCACTGGATATATTGGAATCTGTGTTTTCCTGGAAGTGTCCAGGGCCAGGTTTGATGGGGCTTGGAGCAACCTGAGATAGTGCAAGGTCTCTCTGTCCAAGGCAGGGGGATGGAACAGGCTGGTCTTTAAGGTCCCTTCCCACCCAAACCATTCTGTATTTCCATGACTCCACGATTCTCTGCTGTTCCTTGTGGCAATGGTGCAGAAAATCCCAGTGCAAAGCAGGCACAAGCTGAGCTTTCCCTACTGCACTTTTAAATAAACAACTGCAGGGAGCCAGGGCCAGGAGCAGGAATGAAAGGAAAGGGAAGCTGGAATGAAATCTATGAAATCCTCCTCTTCTCTCCATCCTCCTCTGCTTTTTGTCACTGATGACATTTACTCTGCTTAATAAAAGGAGAATTTATGCTTGACTCCCATAATGGTGCCTTTTAATCTCCAAGACCTCGGTCCTTCAGGGCTCGTGTGTGCACCCGGAAAAGTGAGGGTGAGTTGCAGTCTGGGGAAGGAGGAGGAGCAGGAGGAGGAGAGGCAGTAGGGGACCAGGAGGGTCAGGGTTGTGACATTCCCCCCATCCCAAAGGGCTTTAGGAGCTGGATTAACCCTGTGGCACCAATGACAAGGGGCTGAGAGGGCTCTCTTGGGAATGTCTGAGCATCCCAGATGTTCTTGGAGAGCTGCTCCTGTGGGAGGATGTTGGGGGCCATCCCACAGTTATCAGTTCTGTGAGGAGGGAGCAACAGAAGCCCCTGGCAATCCAACATTGAAGTTTCCATTAGTGACATCCCGAGTCAGCCAACGCTGACTGGCTCCAGATGGGATGGCAGGGTCCAATTAATGCTTCTTGCCCAGGGGAGGGCGAGGCCTGGGGGGCCACGCTGAGGATGGGATTGGGAACTGGGGAACACTGGGCTGGGCTGGAGGATGGAGGGTGGTGCAGGTGGAGGGCAGGTGGGGGGTGTGGGAGGGGCGAGTGGTGGGATGGTGGGATAGTGGGATAGTGGAACGATGGGATGGTGAGATGGTGCAATGATGGAAAGGTGGGATAGTGGGATAGGGGAATGATGGGATGGTGAGATGGTGCAATGATGGAAAGGTGGGATAGTGGGATAGTGGAATGATGGGATGGTGGGATAGTGCGATGGTGGGGTAGTGGGATGGTGCAATGATGGAAAGGTGGGATAGTGGAGTGGTGGGCAGGAAGTTCATCTGCAGCCCCCAAGATGCCCCCACGGGCCATTTCATGGGAAAAAGGAGAGGACTGGCAGAGCTGGGGAGCCAAGCAGCATTCCAGCCCTCCCATGGGGTTCTCCACAGCTTCCTCTAAATAAAAGCTAAAACAAGCCCAAATTTACTGACTATGTCACTCCCAGGATATCCATCCCAGTTTTTAAAACAAGGAGCATAAAGGGATTAAGGGCCTAATAAATGGGGCAAGAAGCCTGGGATCACACTGGGAGCCTGCCTGGGGCCTGTCTCGGTCCAGGGCTCCATCTCCTCCTGTCTGCCCAGGACAAGGCCTTGCCCCAGCAGTGACTGGGGCTGTGGGGTGGGAGGGCAGCCCCTGGCACTGGGGATGTCCCAATTCCAGGGGTGCCATGACACATCCTGGTGTGACCCTCGCGGCTCTGGGGCTCCCTGCTCTCCCACTGATCGATGACTGCATGTGCAGAGCCGAAGCTCCCTGTGGAAGAGAGCGTTTCCGTTTGCCCAATTAGAGCTAAAGACGTTATCTCATTAATTCTGGAGATGGCAACGTGGAATAATTAATTTTCTGGGGTATTTCCTGGGACATTTGTCTCACAGGGCTGCTCTGGAGCTGCCCTGTCAGCCAGGACGGATGGGCTCCGGCACAGGCTGTGGGGGCAGCTCTGGCATTCCTGGGGCAGGTCCCACGCACAGTGTTTGCTTTGGCTCTGCAACCCGTCCCCTTCAAGTGGCTCTTGGCTGGGGGATGACAGGGGCCAGTGACAAATTTTCAGCATTATTCAGGAATCAGGGCTGAAGCAGCAGGGTCAGTGCGGCCCCACACTCCGGCAGGGAGGGGGAGCCGCGCGTGGTTCTTCTCACATGTGCTCAGGGCTGAAAACAGGGAAGAAAAATCGCACCCAAGTTCCTCAGCTCCCTCCAGAGCCTCTGATGGGGGAGATTAATGAGCTGGAATGTCGCGGCAGAGACGGGTGGGGGGGGACCCGGCAGCGCCGGCGGCTGCGGGTGATGATTGTGGTGACCTTCAGGGGACGGGGTGGCACTGGGGGGCACACGGGGTATCTGTGCCCATCCCTGTACACAGTGTCAGGGAGAGTTTCCTGGCTCCTGCCTGTTTTCTCTGCCTGATCTTCTCTGCCTGGATGCCCAGGGGTCTGAGGTGGCAGGACAGGGGTGAGGCAGTGTGTGCTGAACCTGCAAACCTGCTCATGGGTGAGCGATGGGAAAGAGTGGGAGATCTGGGCATTCAAGGAAGGCTCAGCTCCACAACCTCCACAATGTTTCACTTCAGCTGCAGTTCCCACAACTCCTGGGGCTTGTTGTGCCATCCTCTTGCTGGCAACATCCTCCCAGCTGGGCTGTCCCATCCCACTCCAGCTGCACCACCCGACACTGGTACATCCAAGGAGTGCTTAGCCCAGGCTGCCAACATCCATCCTCACCCTCAGCACCCTCCGCATGCTGTGGACAACCCTGCTGGCTGGGGATCTGAGACCCCAAAAATACCCCCACAGGTCAGAGATCTACAATCCCATTGGAAACGTGGTCAGGGACAGCTCAGAGACTGCACGTGGGTGTGAGTGCTCTGTGTGAGGCAGAGGGGTGTGAAGGTGACCCACTGTTCCCACTCTGCTGCATCCACTCTGTCTGCCAAGAGGTGTGGAAGGCTCAGGCAGTGTCACAGTGGAGAATGGCATGGGAGACAGGGCATGGCACAGGACACACGGCCAGGCATGGCATGGAACACATGGCATGGGACACGCCCCCTCAGCACGGGGCTGTGATGCCTCTTGGGAAAGCTCAGAGGAGTCTGGGGGGTGTTGTCAGCCAAGTAAAAAATAAAGCAATTTGGATCACTATCAAGTTTTTATTTTCTCTGTGCTTGGTGTTTTCCAGTTATTTCATCCTTTTAAATTATTTTCTTCCTCTGAGATGTGTCCTGAAGTTTTACTTGATGAACGTGACCTGTGAGGCAGAGCCAGAGGCTTCGCTCTGCCCCGGCAAGGCCAGAGCTTCCAGGTTTCCTGAAACACAGAGCAGTCTCACAAGGGCAAATTAAGCTGTTGGGATTTTTTTTTCGCTCTCATCTCTCCTTGTTTTTTGTTGTTGCTTTTCTGGGCACGGTCCTCTCTCGCAGCTCCAGGTTCCGGCTGATTTTCCGTTCATTACATTTCAAAGGCGCCGTCGCTCCCCGGCCCTCAGCAGGTGCCAGCTCTGAGCTGGCAGTGCCAGCATTGCCCAGCCGAGCAGAGCTCCTGCCAGCAGCCTGCCTTGCTCCAAGGAGAGGGGTGGCTGCATCCCAGAGAACCCTGGGCATCCTCCAAGGCTGAGGGAGTCCGTCTGCCCCGCAGAGTGCCAGGGTGCCAGCCCTGGGCTCCCCTCATGCTGCGGGGCCTCACACTGGTGTCACCACTGCCAGGACATGACTGGCAACAAGCAGACAGGGCTCACCTTTGAAGGATTGCTAATACACAGCCAGCTCCAGCCTCCACTCAGGCTCCTGGGAATGTTAAACTAAACTTTGTGAATTAACTCCCCCTTGCAAAGCCAAGCTGTGCTCACCAGCAATTCTGCTTCTCATGCCATGCCCTTTGTTCAGCCAACAAATCCCAGCAGCTCCGCCAAGAACTTCTCCCAGATCAAATGAATCCAAGTGCCAGGGTTTAGACCTCCCCACATTTCCATCCCTTTTGGCTTTATCTCCCGTTCCATCCACCAGGTCCCACCAGAACTGCCTCCTGGGGGGTTCACCAGGAAGGGGAGGGATGCACTTTCCCTCCAGCACTGGCATTTGGGATTAACAGTGTTTTCCTGGCCACCCCTAATTCAGAGCCCACAGACAAAGCCAGGCTGATGAGCACAGATGAGCCATTCAGGAGGTGAAAACACTGTGCTGAACATTTCTATCCTCTCCACCTCCTGATGAAAAGATAAGCAGAGTGAAAGGGAGGCAGGTTGGTTCAGCTGCTGCTGAACAGAAGAACACTGAAGAAAATCAGTGTTTTTAATGTCTTTTTTTTCTGGCAAACTCCTGGTCCTCATCCTTTCATTGTCCTTCCTTCTTCCCAGTGATGAGAGGGGAATAAACCTAAAAAAGAATTACTGAGAGTCTGTGCTTCCCAGGAGCACTGGAAGCGTGGCTGGTTCCCAGATCCTGCTCCCTGCCAGCCTCAGACCCCTCAGACCCCTCCTTTTCCTGCACCCCAAACTTTGCTGGATCCCTGTACCTGATGGGGAAAGCCAGACCTGAGAGTGTCACTGGGTGCTGGTTCAGCCGTGATTCAATCGGGGGAAGAAATGGCCTGGCAAAGGGTCAGGATCACCCTCCTGTTGGGCTGCCTGGAGTGGTGCCAGGACATGAGCTGTGCCCCCACAGCAGCCCCGGGGGATGCAGCTGGTCCCAGGCTGGTCCCGCAGGGCGGGATGGAGCATCCCCTGCAAGGGCAGGTACTGGCCGGAGAAAGGAGCGCGGGAGGAGCCAGAGCTGCCCTTCCACAGCCACAACGCGAGGTTATAATCCCCCCCCGCTGCTTTCTTCCCTTGATCAAAGCCCAGCCGTGAGGGAAGTCCATCTGTGAAACATTGAGCCGTGCCTTTCGCTGAGGTATTATGGGCTGGCAGCGAAATCTCTCTGACAAGTCCAGCCGGGAGAAATGGCAAAATGAGAGGCTTTGAGATGTG
Organism: Poliocrania exsul; assembly: GCA_035041345.1. Taxonomy (NCBI): domain Eukaryota; kingdom Metazoa; phylum Chordata; class Aves; order Passeriformes; family Thamnophilidae; genus Poliocrania; species Poliocrania exsul. The sequence goes on from JAWWLZ010000156.1 coordinate 5,978,126, forward strand.
TGCATTTCCCAGCTGACTGGTGATGTGTGTGGGGAACATATGGGCAGTCTGTGCCCACTGTCCCACAAAACGTGCTGATTTTACACTTGGATTTCTCAGATTCCCTGACAGATTTCAAGACCGGCTCTGACAGCGTGGTATTAAATGCCACTCGGTGCTGTTGCTGCCCGTGCCCGGCGCAGGGCAGGGGATGGTGGGCACAGCGGGGCAGGGGGTGCTGGGCACAGCAGGGCAGGGGATGTTGGGCACAGCGGGGCAGGGGATAGTGGGCACAGCAGGGCAGGGGGTGCTGGGCACAGTGGGGCAGGGGGTGCCCAGCACAGCAGGGCAAGGGGTGCCCAGCACAGTGGAGCAGGAGATGGTGGGCACAACGGTGCTGCTCTGGCCGGGCTCTGCCTGTCCGAGGGGTGTGGAAATGGGTGAGTGACGTGGCTGGCTCCAGGCATCAACCCCAGGCTTCAAATAGCTTGAGAAACGCGAGTTTTGTTTCTTGCTGTCAAGTATTTCTATTTTTCATGAATTTTGCAGCCCTTTCTTGGACTGAAATAGCAGCAAAGTTGCTGCTTCCCCCCTGCCTGCCAGGCTGGCTCTGCCAGGCAGGCTCGGGATGGGAGGCTGGTCTGTGCTGTGCTGCCCCAGTCCCACCCAGCATTTGGTGCTGAGAGGGCTGCAGAATAAAGACGTTTCCATGCAGAAGAACACGGTCCCTCTTTGTCATCTGCTGGGACCCAGCCCTGATGTGCTGAGGGACAACTCCACACCTTGTGCCTTGCTTTTTCTTTTTCCAGGAGGAAAAAATCAGGGAAATGCTGTTGCTGGGTCAGGCCACCAATTGCCCACCCCAACTCTGCCACAGCCCAAGGGCCAGCTGGGAGATAACACAGGTGTGAAATCAGGCTGAGTAGGATGAGCTTTGCTCACTCACCACCTGATTTAGGGCCCCCCTGAGAGAGGGAGCAGCCAGGCTGGCACATCCAGCAGCCTGGGGTGGATGTCCCTTCTAGCACCTTTCAGAGCCTCTCTGCAGCTGTGCTGCTGTGAAACCTCCTGGGGATAAATCCCCAAGGATAATCTTGCCTTTGTGAGAAAAGCCCATTTATTAACCTTAATGAACTCCAGGGAAATCTGGGGCTTCCAGCACGGTCCTCACAGAGGGAAAGGGTGTTGGAGCTCCCTTGCTGTGCTCCAACCACAGCTTCTCCCTCAGTGAAATGAGTTTATTTCTAACCCAGGAAAGGGAAAATGGAGGGAACCACCCAAGTGCCCATCTGCTTTTCAGAGACAGCCCCAGTTACTTACAGGATTAGTTCACATATTTAACCATGCAGGTAACAATAAATACAGGCAGAACAGGCATTGGTTCCACCCAGGCCCAGCAAACACCTGGAATTAGTGAGTTAATGCAAGACTAGAGTATGAGACTATTATCTCCCCATTCTCAAAATTCTCCCTCTCTGATGAATGCACTCAAGGGAACTCCTGAGAGTGCCTCTGTAAGATGCTTTCTTAGTAATTTGACTGTAAGGTTTTGCTTCTGTGCTCCCAAGCAATTGGAGGAGAATCAGCACTTCCCTTGATCATGCCTGACTTTGATATCACTGGGCAGAACTGTCCACACCTGCATGACCTGCCTGTTTTACAGTCACTGAGGTGAAGATCACAGACCCCATCAACTGAGGAGCATCACCAAACAGAGGGATGCTGTGATCTGTCACTGGAGTCCCTTCACACACCATGAATCAAACCTCCAGGGCTTTAAAACAAGCAGGTCCAAGCACTGAGCAAGTGCTCTGGCTGAATGATTATTCCTGAGGCCAGAGGCAGCTGCTGGGAGCTGATCCTGGCCTGTCTCTGAGCTGGAATGTAGAATAGAGAATGACAGGATGGTTTGGGTTGGAAGGGACCTCTAAAAGTCATCCAGTCCCACCCCCTGCCATGGCCAGGGACAGCTTCTACTGTCCCAGGTTGCTCCAAGCCCTGTCCAGCCTGGCCTTGGACACTCCCAGGGATGGGGCAGCCACAGCTTCTCTGGGCACCCTGTGCCAGGGTCTCACCACCCTCCCAGCCAGGAATTCCTTCCCAATATCCCATCTAACCCTGCTCTCTGGCAGTGGGAACCATTCCCCCTGGTTCTGTGTCTCTGGGACCTTGTCCAAAGTCTCTCTCCAGCTCTCCCTGAGCCCCTCTAGGCACTGGAAGAGGCTCTGTGGTCTCCCTGGAGCCTTCTCTTCTCCAGGCTGAACAACTCAGATTGAGTTTCCTGAGCAAAGGTGAGACAGAAGCAGAGACAGGTCAGGGGGGGATGGCAGCAGGAACCAGAGGGGATCCCACAGGGAAGGTCTCACAGGCTCTAAGGGTCTTCCCTCAGAGACCAAACCACAGGAGCTCTGACCTTTTAGAACAAGCTGTGGGAAGGCACAGAGTAAATACACAAACCCAGCATTTGGGTGCTTAAGTGGAGAACCTTCTAGAAGCCTTCCAGTACCTGGAGGGGCCTGGGGACAGAGCTGATGGACGTGGCTGAGTGGTGCTGCTTCCAGAAACTTCACTCACTTTGCATCCCTCTCCTGTCAGAGCTGCTGGTGGAGACAGCAGGTCTGGGAGCAGAGAGCTGCATTTCTGAGGGGAAGCAGTGGCTGCACATGCTCTGAAAAAAGGGCTTTGGGATCCTCCTGGGGGGAAACACAGCAGAAACACAAACTTGCTCCAAGCGAGATGGAAGCTGGACATCCCCTCAGTGATCAGCCCACAATGTGTGTGGTGCAGCCCCATGCTGTGCATTCAAGCTCTATTTCTATACAGAAATATGTTTTTAATACTCCAATGATGCTATCTAATGTTCAATAATTATCGTGGCTCAGGTTTTCAGATGCACTTTAGATTTCCCAGACCAGTTATTGAATGTGAGTGAGATGCAAAGGAAACATTAAAAACATATTTATGGAGGAGTTGGCAGCATCTCCTGTGTTCCTGCAACCAGGGCACAGGAACCAACTGGCCATCTGGGAGACCTGGGGAGGATTTGTTGTAGAGGCAATTGGCACGTAGTTAGCCCAGAATGCAAATCCTGTTTGATTGGAGGAAGTTCATGATCAGGCAGAGTCTTCCCATGCTGGATTTGAAGGGCAGGTGTCACGTGTGAGCAGGACATCATCAAGCTGATGCTGAGAAGGTGGAGCTGAGTAGTGGGACTCAGCTCTTGGCTGCAGAGGTGGGTAAAACCCCCTTGGAGAGTCTGGTGTTGAGACTCAGTCTCGATGTTCCACTTTGGCCTCAAGCTGCAGCCAGAGAGGCCTGGAGGAGAAGGAACAGATGTCAGATGGTGCATGAAGTGATTGGAATAATTTGGTCTTCACAGAGCTCAGCATTAGCAGTGGGTTATGAACAGGTAAAATACCTGTGTGGCAGGAGGGGGAAGAGGTTCAGTGAGGATGGATCTTGTTGTTCTTCCAACAGCATCACTGGAGGTTGAGAGAAGCCTTTCTGAAGAGAGCAGTGGAGGATGACTGTGGTGAGCTCTGTCTGGTGGTTGCTGTCACTTCCCCAGGATGCCAATCCACAACAGACTGAGCATTCCCACCTTCTGGACTGCCAGCAGCATCCTGCCCCTTTGCACAACATGGCAGAGCTCTTCTGGTCCTCCCCATTTTCCCTGCTCCCAGGGGCTGCCCAAATGCGCTGAGCGGGCACAGAGAGGCCACGTGGGGTGGGAGCAGCCTCCCATGCAGCAGTGCCGGGGCCTCAGGTGTGAGCTGAAATCCTATCGATTTGGAATCAGTGAGCTCAGACTCCCTGGGCTGCGGTGGGAGAGGGTCAGCAGGGGAGGGGGGAGGAAACCCACGGTTCGGGTGGTCCCGGGGTGGGACTGACGGTGCTGCTGACAGAGGCTGAGTTATGGCTGAGCTGGAGATGGTTCCGAGGGCTCCTGGAGCCTCAGTTATTGTCTGGCTGAGTCCCGTTCGGGGGAAACCACCAAGGGAAGGATGTGTGAGCCATAAAACTTGCTGTCTTTTAATGACCAAGACTCACAGGGGATTAGGACTATTTTTTACCCTGTCATTTCTCTTTCCTCAGCTCAGAGAAAGTTGCTGAGTGTCGTGTCTGACAACTGCAGGTCAGATGCTTCAGGAGAACCAGGCAGGCAAGTCCCATCCAGCCTGGCCTGCACCAGCCTTACCATGAAGTTCCCACCTTGTCCCAGACTTCCCAGTCCCGGCCATGGTCATGCAGATGGTGGCAGAGGTGAGACCAACCATCAGGCTTTTATGTTCAAGGGATGTTCTCAGGAGACTTGGGCTGTAACAAGCCCCACCCCCACCAGGAACCTTATTAATGCTACTGCTGAAGGAAAAGCAGAATTAACCCTGAAATCCAAGCATGGGAGGGTTTTGGAAGAAAAGTGAGTCTATGCTTACTCTACTGAGTGTGGGGAAGAACTGCATGAGAAGCACAGGGATGCCATTGTTTCATCTCTGTGCAAAGCAGATCTGCAAAGCCCCTCTTGGGTGTGTGTGGGGATGGGCATCTTCCTAATGACTCTGGGACTCCAGCACGGGAGTGCAGGACCTTCCTGCAGGACCTGAGGAGCTCACACCTCCCCTTTCACACCTCTCCCTTCCGTAACAGGGACCTGCTCCAGAGCTTGAGGATCCCATGAGGAAATATGGAAGGAAGAAAAGGCAAGAATTAACATTTGGAACCCAGAAAACCTGTGTTGACATCTAACTCCAGACTAACTGGAGATTTAACTCCAGGCTGTACACTTTGAGGACAAGTGGATGTGGTGGCACACCTTGATTGTGGGTTTGGTAGGACAGTGTGGTGGGGATGGTGCAGCCATTGCATCTGAGGACTCTTCTCCTTCACTTCCATTGCTGGGAATCTCTCCTGGGGCCAGGAATGTCCCCTGAGGTGTCTGGCTGGGGCTCAGGTCTGAGTCCTGTCTGCTGGGAGGTTTCCTTTTTTGGGGGAAGGTGCCTGGAATCCCCCACACCCTGAGTGAAGGGGCTGCTTTCAGTGTGACCAGTCACTGCTCTGACCTCTCCCCATTGCCCACAGCAAAACCAGGGGGGACTTACAGGGGCACCTTCCCCAGGTGTGGAAGGGCTTTGAAAGGTGCCCACCAAGACGTGATGGGAATGCCCAGGGTGAGGGAATGCCAGGCCACTCCCTGCATGGGAGCATGAGGAGGTCCCACCCTTCACCTCAGCCCTTCTCTCTGTGCCAAGGCTGCTGCCTCCCCCACCAATCCAGCCTGGATTTGCTTGGGATTGATGCTGGGAAACCCAGCCAAGCTGCACCTGTGACTGGCAGGGATCAAGGGACATCCGGGGCCCCTTCTCTGGGGACCTAAATCACGGTGCTCCAACCCCTCAGCAGAGACAAATGACATTTCACATTTAGGATAGAACAATAAAGAGGAAGATCCGTGCCAAGCTCGGCCATAGGACCAGGATCCCCTTTCAGGGATTATTTTAGGACTGAAGGCACCACAGCTGTTTGTGGGCTAATCCCTCTGCCCTCGCCATCAATCTCCAAAAGGGACTTTGCAGACCCACTTCGGCCACAAATAAATCAGGAAATGGCACTTTGTCCTCCCCAGAAATAGGCTCTCCTCAGTCCTTTGAACCTGCCATCCAAGCCCAGCATCTGCTCAGGGGAAGGCCCTGTCACAGTCAGGCTGTGTTTGGCTCCAGGGACCTGTGGGACACACTTGCAGCTCCCAGGGATCTGTGGATCATGCCTGGTTTTCAGGGACCCATGGGACACATGCTTGTCTCTCAGGGATTCGTGGGACATATGTTTGACTTTCAGGGACCTGTGGGACCTACTTTTGGCTCTCAGGGACATGTGGGACATATATTCAGCTCCCAGGGACCTGTGGGATACATGTTTGGCTCTCAGGGACCTGTGAGACTCAGGTCTGGCTCTCAGGGACCTGTGGGACATGTGCCCATCCTTGAGCTCCCAAGGACATGGTGAGAGACACATCAGGATGTGAATGGGAATAAAACAAGGCCCTAAATTCTGTGATTAACAGAAAGCCATCCAAGGCTCAAAGCAGCTGCTGGGAGGAGATGCCACGCATTGCCCTCCTCTGCAGAACAAGATTTCCAGCATGTTTTCAGCATCATTAAACAGATAATTAAACATTCCCTCACAGTTTAGTATTTCTCAAATATATGACCCAGTGTCACATCTTTAAAGGGCTCTGGGACTCCTGTGTAGGGGAGGAAGTTCGTGTGTGTGCTGGGCTGAGGCTCAGTGGGACAGTGTGCTCAGGGGCAGGGGTGGCTGTGACTGTCACCTTCACACTCCTCCCCTGAAGCAACTCATGTTGCTGGAGATGTTTATTTTGATTTTTTGTGCTTTTCTGGAGTCCAGGTGAGGTGTGAGGTGCTGCCGGGGCTGATGCTGCTTGGAGGGCTCAGGGCTCAGGTACTCAGGGTGTGGGAACCAGGAGCCCCCATGGGCAGAGGGGACACTCCAGCATTCAAGGGGCCTTTGGCAGAATTTTCCACATCTCTGCAAGTCCTGGAGTTAATGAATCCCAGTGTGGGAGCAGGGCTGTGCCCTCGCTCTCGGCGGGCAGGGGACAGAGGGTTGTGTCTCTTCTGCTCCCCGGGTGCTTTGAGTTCTCTCCCTTTGCAAAGAGAGGCCTCTCTCTGCATTCACATCAAATGTAGCTTTGCGACGTTTCAAAGCCTTTTGGTCTCTTCAGGGATCTCTCTGCAGGAGGGTGGGCACAGCTCGGGCTGGCTCAGCCCCCACAGCCCCATCATGGGCAGAGGGATGCACTGAGTGCTGCCTGTCCCCCCCGGGACAGACCACCCGGGGGCTCCTCTGTCCTGCCTGCCCTGGGGCACCCCCAACACCCCTGGGGGCCCTGGGCTGGGGGTTCAGAGGTGCTGCTCCGAGGGGACACAGGTTAGGGTTAGGGTTAGGGCCCTGGAGGGACCAGAGCAGGCAGTGCCCAGGCACAGATGCCCAAAGGGTGCCCAGGTGGGACACTGGTTTTAACCTGGGGCAGTGAAAACCCTGGCAATGGTGATTTGGCACAGAGCAGACCTGTCACAGACCTCCCCAGCCCCTCGGAGTGTTTTGTGATGGTCCTGCTTAGTTTTCCACTTGAGACTTTGCTCTCTGGCTCCCCAGGGCAGTGGGCACGGCCCCAGGGCTGCCAGAGCTCAAGGGGCACTTGGACAATGCTCTGAGGGACAGGGTGGGATTGTTGGGGTGTCTGTGCAGGGCCAGGAGCTGCACTGGATGGTCCTTGTGGGTCAGGATATTCCATGATCTTTGTCCTTTACAGAGGATCTGGCCTGGGCAGGACCAGGACTGCCCTCACCAGTAAAAGGGGATGAGGGCTCAATATTTTGGTGGATTTTTCCAAACACTTTTGACATAAATAGGGAGTTATAGGCAGGCATTGGCTGGAGGGACAGGCTCTTTCCTGGAGGGGTTGGCAAATCCAAGGTAACTCGTTATTCCCAGAGATTCCACCGGCTGCCAGCCACTGTCAGCACAGGGCCAGAGCAGGGAGCTCAGCCAGAAGGACCTGAGTCCTGGGGAGGTGTTTGATCCAAGGGGCAATGAGACCCCTTGGGTGCCCTGAGGTTCCCACACACCTTGGGAGCTGCAGTTCTTTCAGTATGTCCCTACTTCTACCAAATTCTTGTGCCAGGGGAGCTGGTGACCACCAGCTAATGAGGCTTCAACTCCTGTCACTGCAGAGGGACCTGCCCATGGAGCAGGAGTGCTCCAGGTGCCCTCAGCCTCCAATTATGCCAGGAGCCTTGCTGAGAACATCCGAGAGGGGAGAGAGGGGGAGAGTTCAGAGAGCTGAGGCACAGGTTGGAAATGTGACACAACCATCTCTGGGGGGATTTCAGGAATTAAAAATGAAATTACAGACTTAATCTATCAAAATATGTATTTTTTTCTGTCATTTTAATGAAGACTCATGTAAAGAGGAGAAGGCTGATCCCATCCTGAGCTCCCAGCCTCACACCCTCTGAGGTTATTTATGGGGCTGCTACACAAGTTGGGGTTTTTCCTCCCCTTTACTTTTCTTTTTCTTCTCTGCTTTTGCAAATTGAATTATTTAAATGCATTGTTTGGCAGCCTCAAATCCAGGCGTTTCACACTTTCCCCCTCGGCTGCCATTTCTTTCTCTCCTTTCTGCTCTTGCATTTTCAGGATCATTTACCGTGTTGTTCCAGTGGCATTTATTGAAATTTGCACAAAATAAGATCTTTCTTCAATGACACCATTTCAGCCCATGCAAAAGATTTATGGGTGCAGGAAGACACCCATGGCAGGGAGGCTTTGCTGGCAGAAAGAAAGGAAGGGGGGAAGGAAACGTGCTGGAAAAGCAAAGGATACCCAGAGCTGTGAGTGGGGAGCAGGGAGGCACCACCGAGGTCAGGTAACAAGGGCTGGGGAACAGCCTTGCTCCTCCGTGGGTACCACCTGTGCTCACACGGCTGTGGGCATGGGAAGGGTTTTCAGGGGAATGTTGCCCTAAATCCACAGACACAGAGGGAGCACAGACACTCTTGGGTGCCCTCACACACCAGTGGCACAGGGGGCACTTGGTGCATGGTTGGTGCACCCTTGTTACTTGATCCATGCTTGGTGCACGCTGGGTGTGCACTTGGCACATGCTTGGCCAAGGACAGTTTCGTGCTTGATATGTAATTGGATGATGCTTGGTGTGTAATTGGTGCACGTTTGGTACATGCTTTGTACACGCCTTATGTGCTCTTGAGGCTTGATACATGCTTGGTGCATTCTTGGTACATGCTTGGTGTGCACTTGGTGCATGCTTGGTGTGCACTTGATACATGCTTGGTATGCACTTGGTACATGCTTGGTGTGCACTTGGTGCATGATCAGTGTGGACTTGGTGCACCTTAGGGGCACATTTGGTGCACACTTGGTACATTTGGGGCACACTTGGTTCATACTTGATGCACATTGGAGCCATGTTTGGTGCAGACTTGACATGGTGCACATTTGATGCACCTTTGGTGCACTCTTGGTGTACATTTGGTACATGTTTGGTGCTCATTTGGTACATGTTTGGTGCTCATTTGGTACATGGTTGGTGCTCATTTGGTACATGTTTGGTGCACATTTGGTACATGTTTGGTGCTCAT
>JAWWLZ010000156.1:5991911-6011926 GCA_035041345.1 Poliocrania exsul
AGGGATCTTTGATCCTTCTCAGCTTTTGGGGAAGGAAAGCAGGATGTTTTCCTTGTCCCCCGTCCTGAGGAGCCAGAGCTCCTGCACCAAAAGTGCAACTGCCCCCGCTGCAGCCCCACACGGCTCTTCATGTTTCAAAGGCTCTCCCACTCCCACTGCTCTTCCCAGCTGCTTCCCCAACACCCCTCTCCATTGGGTGGGCTGGGACAGCGCTGCCTGTGACGCTGCCAAACAGCAGGAGCACATGAGGCCACCCTGGAAAATGCTTTGGAGGAGCAGGCTGAGCCCCCCACCCTCACATCCCCCAGCTGTGCCGGGGGAGCAGAGATGCTCCGGATCACCGGAGATGGGAGCCGGTGAACCCACCCACGTCGCTGGGATGTGCAGCTGATGCCCGTCCTGCAGGGAAGCCTGCGTGGCCAGAGGACCCTCCCACCCTGAAGGTGAAGGGAGCCCTTGGGAAAGGAGTGAAATCCACCTGCCCTTCCCTGTACCCTCATCATCTCTGCAAAGATGGGGGTCCAGGGGCTTGTGGGAGGATCTGCGGGCAGGGGCTGAGTTGGGACACCTCTGTCACCCAGGTCATGCCTGGGTGTCCCTGGTCAGCAGAGCCTTTCCTGCCTCCGTGCCCCTTCCTGTCCCTGCCATGTGAAACAGCCCCGGGATCAGCAGGAAGGCAGCAGGAACCCTTGCTTGGAAGCTGACCCGGTTTAGGGTTTCAGACCAAATGGAGCAACAGATCAGCTCAATCCGGACCCCCCAAACTCTCTTCCTGCTGCTGCCCCCGCTTGCAGCCAAACCTCTGATCCTTCTCCAACTCTCCACATAACTCCTGGGGCTTTGGTGGGTCAGAGCTGGGACTGTGAAGCCGGAGGTGGCTCCAGGGGCGGCAGCATTTGGAACCTTCTGCCGCCTCCACTCTGGGGCCATGACCTATTCAGAGCCAGCTGAATGGCTCCATGGCATCCTCATGGGTGAATTGTGCTGAACTGAGCATGCAGGTGGCCTCCTGAGGTGCCCAGGAGAGGGACTGAGGAGCTGGGCACCCCTGAAATGGGGAAGGAATGGGGTTCAAAGCCATTGCCATCCCTCTGGAAGCATGGGCAAAACCCTCTCCCTTCTCTGGTCAGCAGAGGTGATGGGAGAACAGCCCCACTGCTGCACCCAGGGCAGGAGCTGGGATTGCTATTGGAAGCAGGTGTGCTGCCCTGCCAGGCGATGGGAGCCATTAGGGAGAAAGCCTCTAAATAAAATTTATGTCTGTCTCTCCTCACCTCTCTCTCCTGAAACCAATTACGCCTCAGTCCTGCCCCGCTCAGGGGGACCCACTTGGGTTTGCCCCTGGCGGTGTCCGATGGCCCCTGGGATGTGCCAGCCCGGTGCCAGCACAGCAGGGGTGAGCAGCAGGCAAATAGCAAGTGGTGTGAAACCCAGGCCAGCTCCTCTGGCGGCCCCTCATTCATCTCGCTGGGGGTCCGTCGGTGGCTCCCGCAGCACCTGGGCTGCCACCCCTCTGCAGCCGCCCCTTGGCAGCCACGCCGGCCTCGAGTGGGAGGGAGGGGGACAGAGCGACCCCCCCATCACCAGCACTCTCCCTGAGGTTTATTATTACACAAATGTGAATTCCAGAACCAGCATCTGGGGAGCAGCTGCTGGGATTTAACCCTTTCACCTGCCACGGGAGAGCTGAGCCACAGGAGCGGGTGCCTGGTTGGAGCATGGGCACCCCCAGGGAGGGCTTGGGAATGGGGACATGGCTGGGACACCCCTGCCCCACCTGGCAAACAGCACTTGCTGTGTAGGGACATGTCTCTGTGCATGGAGAGGGAGGCAGGTTCCAGTTCTTCACTCCTGCCTTTTTTTTTTTTTTTTAATAACAGGCACTTCTGTTTCCATTCAGAGATTTTATGGGGATTTGCTCTCCCTCTCAGGCAAGGCCTGAATTTCCAGCCTGCTCTGAGATGCAGCTCCAAGGGATGCTGCTCTTGGGTATGATGAGCAGCCTGGAGATAAGGGGTGAGAGTGGGAGGTCAGTGCCTGCTGAAAGGGAGGGCTTGATCTGGACAGCATGTTTTTGTTGGAAGATGGGTGTTTGGGAATGAAGGCAGGTCCTCACAGCCCCCTCCTCTCCCACTGGCCTTACAGCATCTTCCAAGGTACTGGAGGTTGGTCAACAGATTTTTCAGCCACTCGGAATCCCCTGACCTCAGTAAGCTCTTCCAAGGGCCAAGAGCCTGGTGGCCCCACAGCAGGTCATGGGTGTTTGGGTAAATCATGACCAGGAGGATCTTCACCCTCCTCAGCTTTGCTGGGAAGCAGTGCCCAGACTGTCCCTGCCACTCCTTTTCCATAGAAACACAGAATCACAGGATGGTTTGTATTAGAAGGGACCTTAAAGGCCATCCAGTTCCACCCCCTGCCAGGGACAGGGACACCTTCCACTGGATGAGGTGTCTCCAAGCCCCATCCAGCCCCTTGAACACTTCCAGGGATGGGGCAGCTTCATGGGAGGATGGATCCCCAGCAGGGATGGAGGAGGGCACTGATGTTCTCACCAAGCACTGGCAGCTCAAAGTGCCAGGAGATGTCGGGAGCTGGCAGGTGACAGGTTCTGTCAAACCCTGCCCACGTGCCAGGTGCCACAGGGATGGGCAGAGCTGAGGCAGCAACAAGTGTCGGAAAGGGCAGGAAAACTTTGGAGGAGATTTTAATGCCTGGATGAAAACCAGCTGGGAGCTTCACCCCTGGGCCAACTCAGTGCTGGGAGAAGGGCGAGAGGTGGGACGTGCAGAGGGTCCAGCAGCCACGGGGGTTTGGGGGCGAGGCTGGAGACAGTCCTGGGACAACTGGGAGCGAAAAGCTGGGCTTTGGCAGTGGGAGTTGCTGCTCTGGCTGGCAGGTCTCAGCAGCAGTGGCTCCCAGTGCCTCCAGCTCACCACTGGGATTGGTGCAAGCATGGAAATCATCCCCTTAGCTCCTCGGGATGGACCAGAGCAGAATGAGACAACTCATCCTGCTTAATTATGGGCTCCAGCTCCGGCTGCTGCTCCCCCTGAGCCTGAGCCGGCCCTCCCACCCCTGACAGCACCGTGGAGCTGACAGTGCAGCTTGGCAGACAAAATACCAGCAACCAGAGCAATCACTGTCTCCCGAGGAGGTGTTTATAATGTGAGGAACCCCTGAAGGGATGTGAGCAGGAACAGGAACAGAAGCTCCTTTGCTGGGGCTGAACTCCTGCCTGCAGCCGGCGCGTGGATTCCCGCCAGCGGAGCTGCCTCCTCTCTGCCAGCAGAGCCGGTCCCCAGGCCCTTACCCTGAGAGGAGCAGTGAGAAATGGAGCTGACAGAGCTCCTGCAGCTCCAGAGACCCCTCTCCATGGTCCATCAGTGCCTCTCCACAGCCCTGCCCGTATCCTCAGGCTCTTCCTCCCTCCCCTCCTATGCTGGAGCTCACATGGTTTGTTTTTCCCAGCCTGCAAGTTTTGGGGGGCAGGGAATGAGCCTCCTCCCAGGTTTCATGACCCATCCCCGTGGTGTGAGGGGCTTTGGGCTGTGCTGAAGCCCATTGTGGCTCTGGCCAGGCATTGCTTCTCCACCAGCAGTGGAGCTCAGGCTCCCGTCATCCCAACACGCAGAATCCCAGCAGGCAGCAGGGGTAGGATGACAAATTGTTCTGACTAATAGTCTAAACAATGTGAAACAATGGAAGTCAGGGAACAGCGTATAAAATATGCAGCATGCAGGGGGCTTGGCTATTTTATTTGATTTTCAGATGGATATTCCAGTGGCCGGGATCCATCAGGCATAGAACAACACACGTCAAACTCAATAAGGGCTCGTGAGGGGTGGTGGCAGGGGCTGCAGAAGCTCCTGCTCTGGGGTGCACTTGGGAAGCCTGACTTGGAGTCAACTGCCTGGGGAGGGGAGCAGCTCTGCCTGCCCAGCACAGGAGCATCCAGCACAGCTCCAGAGAGGCAGGGGTGAAGTGCCTGACCCTGACCCATGGAAGAGGGGCAGGAAAGCTGGGCTCGGGGAAGAGGCGTGGGAAGGCTGCCCGGCCGATGTGGTTGAGCAGGGGGAGGTTTTCTGTCTTCTCTTTGAAATTCCTCTGCGTTCAGAGTTATTTTGAAAGTCAAAAGCTGTTGGATTCCCCGGCGCCCAGGGAGGGATATTGCCTGGGTTTGCTCTGACGCTACTTCCCCGCACAGCTGTTTGTGCCATCAGCACTGGGGTTGCTCTTTAAAAAGAAGATATTTTATCCATTAAAAAGAAATCCATAGATGATGAATATGTATTCGGTCTAAGGCTGAGTGATGAAATCCTCTCAGAGGTGCAAAGATCCAGTTATCCATCCGTCTGCGGCCTGTGAGGCACCACTGGTGGGTTCCCTCGGAGACCACTCAGCTTTCTGGAAGCCTTGGGGTCAATAAGGCTCTTCAGGGCTCTCCAACCAGGAAGTTTTCTCTCCCAAGTCTCCTTTTACTCCCATGTCTGAGCAGGGCAGGAATTCTTTGAGAACAACAGAAGTTGTTGTGAGACTTCCAGCTGGAACAGAAAATGTCAGATCAGAAGAAGACACGGATAAAAAGCTGTTGATGGGGAGGAGGGAGGATTAGAGTGCTGTGCCCTGCCCTCTGCAAGGAGCCTGAGCCCCCTGTGCCCACCTGGCAGTGCATTTCTGCCCTGTATCTGGGTTTCCTGGGAATGCTGAGCCCAGAGTGCTGGGGACCTGCAGTGTACTCAGGGACTGGGACAGGGACAGGGTGACTCTGCTCCCAGCACATCAGGAACTGAGGTGGCCCCAGATCAACAGCATCTGGAGGACATGGGTCTGTTGCTGTACATGGGCACAGAGGCTCTTTTGTGATGCCCTTCTCTCTGTCTCAGCATTTCCTGGAGCCTGTGGGATCTGACAACTTCCTCATCCAACCCAGTGCTCTGCCATTCCCATTGCCACAACAGAACATCCACAGCCTGGCACTACCCATGGGAGGACTGAAAGTGAGTTCAAGCTCATCCACACGATTGGCACACACCACCTGCTTCCTTATTACACACTTGGCAGCTTCTCATTTATTTTTGCATTTATTTTGCATGGAAAGACACGCCCTGGAGCTGGCACGAGTCACTGCACTGAGCACACTCTGCAGTGCCACAACCAGGGGTGACAATGACAATTGGAGTGGCCTTTGACCGGCATCGTGGAATCACGGAATGGTTTGTGTTGGAAAGGGACCTTAAAGCTCATCTCATTCCACCCCCTGCCATGGGCAGGGACACCTCCCACTCTCCCAGGTTGCTCCAAGCCCTGTCCAACCTGGCCTTGAACACGTCCAGGGATGGACCATCCAGTCCTTCCTGCACAGACAATTGACCATTTTTTATTTGCTTCTCACTCTGGTGAATGTATCCAGGCAGGGAAATAGGATGAGAAGGCAGAGAACAAGGAGCACCTGGAGAGAAGGCAGAGAGAGCAACGAGCCAAATCACCGAGGCAAGAGGGAAACCGAGCAGCTGAAACTGGGAAAAACAGCTCAAAGTTTGTCACTGTCTGCACCTGATGCAAATCCACTTGCCGGGGGATGTTGGGAGCAAAGAGCAAAACGCTCCTGATTTCACAGGTTTGTGTTGTGAACTGGAAGATCCCAGAGAGAGGGAGATTGGAGGAAAAACACGTAGGATAAAAACCAGCCAACAAAATGATGCAAACCCCCTGCACTCCTGGAGGGGAGCACTGCCCTGGAAGGGTGGGGGAAGGCAGCGGGCCCAGCCAAAATGCTGTAAGAGCCTCCCTTTTAGATGGCATTTGTTCTTCAAAGACATCAGGGCTCAGAAAAGCCGGGCCGTTTACCTCTGCCTCTGACATGTTAATGGCTGTATTTTGGAGTCATTAAATATTGAAATGCGTAACACTCAGCAGCTGCCAAACCTCCCCGCAGCCCAGCTCTCCCCCTTCTCCTTTCCTCCAGCAGCTTTCTCCTCTCTCTGTTTCCTCTGTGCTCTCCTCCCTGCCATTGCCCTTCCATGTTCTTCTTCCTCCCTCCCTCGCTTTCCCAACCCTCTCCCCTCTCTGCAGTTTGCCCCCCAGGCTCTGTCCCCATCATTCCTCTGCTGGAAACTCAGTTCCTGGGAAGCACTTGGTAATCTGCAGCTTTAATATTCTCACCTTGCCAGTCTCCTGTTCGGTGGCACTTGGAGAATTAGCAATGTATTTATCTGGGTACACTGGAGAGCAAGAGAAACAAAGAAACCAGCGGGGCTTTTCTAACGAGGAATGACTAATTTGACCCAGGAGAGCCCGTCCTCTTTCAAGCACTCAATTTTCCCCTGGTTTTGCATCCAAAGATAACATTGGCAATGCCAGTGGGAGGGATGGGGCACTGCCAGCCCGGTGCTGAGCTCCCCACCGGGGCTGCTGCCAGCTGTGGAGAACGGCAGTGTTTGCATTCCCCGCTCCCTCAGGTGGGACAGACCTCCCAGAGCCAGGAGTTGGAGGGTTTGGAGAAGCTGCTGTTTGTCTGCTGATGATCCTGCTTCTGGCTCCTTAAGCACTGAGAAATTCCAGTGCCAAAGCACATCCCTGCCAAGCCCGGGCTGGAACAGGCCCTTCCTTCAGCTTCCAGCAGCTTCTGACAGCTCATGCACTGGGAAGGAACCCTGATGGGTTTCCTCAGGACTGTGCCCCTGACAAATTCCTTGGAAAAGCCTCTGCAAGTGCTCTCAGCACTGAGAGTGCCCATTGCACTCTGTGGGTGCAGAGGGTGCTCCGCTGGGTTGGGAGCCTTGGGAGAGGCATCTTCGATGGGTCTCAACGCAGAGGAACTTCTGCAACAGCCCCAGGAGGTGGTGAGAACCTGGTGGTGAGAAGAGTGCTGTGGTCTCGTGTTCCTGTGCCATGGAAGGTCCTCACCACACTGCAGTGTCACCAGAGCTCAGAGGGGGTGGGATCATCCCCAGGATCTCGGGAAGGTGGTCCCTGGGGTTGCTGGGAAGCACCATCATGGAGATGAGGGATGGTACCACTGCCCTCGTATTTCTCTGGTTGCTGGCAGGAGTTCTGGAGGTGCAGATGGTGCCCTGGGGGATGTACAGGGTGTCCCACCTCCCTGGGGGGATGCAGAGGGTCCCCTGGGAGCAGCAGGGTTAGGGTTGGGGTTGGGGTGGCAGCTCTCCTGGGAACCCTTTTGGCCAGTGCTGTCTCCCCACAGCCTTCTCTTCTCCAGGTTGAACACCCCAGATCTCCCATCCTGTCTCCAGAGCAGAGGTGTCCCTTTCCAAGACAGTTTTTCTACTGGTGATCCTGGTTACCCCAGTGGAGAGGGGCTGAATTCTGGCTCAACCCCTGATCTTACTGGAACCAGACCCTGCCTTCTGGCTGATCTGCTCAGCTCTTGTCTTGAATTGAATATACCTGAAAAGGACAGTGAATAACATGGGTTTGTGGTTAGAAAAGAGTATTTAGGCCAATGGACTTGGGGTTTTTTATTGCAAATGAGGAGGTGGGATGAGATTTACTGAGGTTGACACAAGTCAGTCATCTGTGGATTTATTTTTTTTCAATAGAGGACCAAATGTGGTTCAATGGGCACAGACAGGACAACTGGTCCTGAAAGTGCTGTGCTTGTGTAGTCTAGAAAGAAATCAGAGCCTTAGATGTTTATGATTGGTGCCTGTAAATACATTGGAGAGGAAACACCCAGGAATGCAAGGAAGTCTGAGTGGGAGGACACTGTTGGCACGAGCATAGATTGGTAGAAACCTGTCATGAATGAATGTCAGCTGAAAATTGAAGGAGGTTTCTCCTAATCATCAGATGAGGGAGTTTATAAAATAGCTTTGCAGAGGGGTAATTGAGGGAGGAAACTTAACTAGTTCAAGATGGGAGGCTGACAAATGTCTGAATTTCATTTTAGGATGGGGCTGAATTTGACAGTGTGGCCCCTCTGTACGTCCTGCCTCAGCCCAGGACTCACCTCATGTGGGGAAGGAGGGGAGCGCCCCTGGTCCCCACTGAACTCATCTGCTCCTCCCTGCCCGGTCAATCAGACACAGACCGTGGGCAGCCTTGCACACCCCCCCACTCACCCTCACCTGTCCCTGACACAGAGGCTTTGGGGCTGGTTAATAAGCCATGACACGCCAGACATCGAAACTATGAAAATTGGCCAATTTTTTAATATTTTAAGCCCCATCACATGCACTTTCCTGGTCTGAGCAAAGAGCTTTATGACGCCTTAGCAAGGAAATGGAAACTATCATTTGGGATAATCTGCCTGAGCTGGACTGACCTGCTGCTCCCTGCCAGACCCTCCTCCTCCATCCCCCCTCCATGTGCCCGTCTCTGCTGCCCAGATGGGGAGAGTAGAATCATGGACTCATGGAACCATTTAGGTTGGAAAAGCCCTCTGAAACCATCAAGTCCAAGTGTTAACCAGACACTGTTAAGGCCACCGCTAACCCATGTCCCCAAGTGCCACATCCACACATTTTTGAACACCTCCAGGGATGGGGACTCTATCCCTTCCCTTCTCCCTCCTTGCTCACACCTTCCCGGGCAGGTGCCCTGCAGAGGGGCTGCGGCTGAGGCAGGGGCTGTGCAGGAGTAGGATGGGGAGTGGGTGCTGGGCAGAGGGTTTAGAGCCAGAGCATCCACTCCTTTCTCAGCTGCCCCTTCCTGCTGCTGCCCCGGGAAGGGCTTGGTGAGGTACAGGCTTCTACACGGGCTTCTTCCTTAATCTAAATCAGGGAAAGGTATTTTTTCTTCTTCCTTTTATTCCACCCTGAGTGTTGTGCTTTGCCACTGACAAAGGAGCAGGAATTCCACACATTTCTTTGGCTGTTTAGCAGAGCTGCTGCCCTACTCTCCCCTGTCAGACACTAATCTCTCCTAATATTTAACAGTCCCAGTAGGCAGCAGGATTTATCCTCTGGCCTTTCTACCTGTCATTTCATCCCTTCTCACTAAGGAGCCCTTTGATTCCTTTCCGAAGAGAGGTGCCAGGACCAGCGTGATGGATTGGCTCGTGCTGGCAGTTAGAGAAGCAGCTCCATTTCTCTCAGCTCCAGCTGTCGGGTGTTTATCTGGGGCAGCTCCCTACAGCTGGGAAGGGCCTTGTGCCTTCTCGAAGGGAGCCATGCGGATGGGCAGCCTTTCCAAGTGGGAAGGGGCTGTGGGTGTTAATGCTCCAGCTCCTCAGGGCCTCGCTCCAAACCGCAGCCTGAGCTGTGGACATTTGAGCTTCTGTGATGATCTGGATCTAATACCATCATCCATTTCAGAGAGGAATTCCTCCCCCAGCACTCCCCAGATCCCTTCTCATGGCTCTGCCTCCACATGTTCCCCTTCCTCAGCATCCCAGCTGCCATCTCCTTGGAGGCACAGCCCAGAGGAAAAACAAGCTCAGAGGGGAAGAGATTTACAGGGTGACCTACCCACTACCCTGGGGGCTGCTGCCAGCAGAGCTGCCCTGCTGGCCCTCAGCCTGCTGCTGGCAGGGTGGAGGCAGCCCACACCCCGGCAGGGATGCCCCACTGTCGGGCAGGGATGCTGCATCCTGCTCTGCCCCTCAGTGCCCGCAAACCTGTGCGGTACCGAAACCTCTCCTTGCTCCCCAGGCAGGTGGTTGAGCAGCTCTAGAGCTGAAGGTGTCAGGGCAGCACAGTAGCTCTTTATGTCAGTAACGAGCTCTTTAATTGACACTTCCTCAGTCTGGGAGTTGGAAATCATTAGCTCTAACCTGTCCTCCTGCCTGGGCTCCAGTTACACGCCTGGGCTGGTGCGTGCTGGGGTCGGGGCTGCTCTGCAGGGCATTTCTCCATGAGAAGGGCAGAAACCCAACTCCCTCACTAATGACCCTTCCCGATGTCACTGGCCACCCCAGGGTGCCAACCCTGGCCCCCATAAGCAGGATCCCTGTAAGGGTCCAGTGCTTCCCCTGGCTGCGGTTCTTCGCTCCTCTGCTCCCTTTGTTCCTTCCCCTCCTGTCTGAATAGAGGCAACTCCAGAGCTCTGCAGGGCACCAGGAGGAGACAGATGATCCTGCAGAGCACAGCTGGCCACAGCCATGGAGAGCAGGCTCCACATAATTGTTCTGAAGGGGCATGTGTTTAACACTGACCTGGCTGGGCAGCCTGGCCTCTCCCGTCTGCACCTGCCAGTTCAGGGAGAGCAGCGGGCTAATGTGGCAGGGGGATGCTGACTGAGCTACCCCAGCATGGCCAGGATGGATCTCCTGCTGCCTCCATATCAGGTGGAGTGAGGAGGAAGAGGAGCAGAGGTAGGATAAAACCCCACTTGCTGGATATCTTCTGGATTAAAGAGCAGCCAGGAAACAGCCACCATGAATAACACCATCCCTGGAAGTGTTCAAAAAGCAGGTGGATGTGGCACTGAGGATGCAAACATGTGGGTGGTGCTGGGCTGGTGGTCGGACTTGATGACCTTAGAGATGTTTTCCAGCCTAAATGAGTCTATAATTCTATGAAGGTGCTAAAGCAGGCATGAAGTAACATGGGCTCCCAGGGCTTGGAAGGGAGCTGAAAGGACTCCCTGAGTTTCCTTTGCAAGGAGGAAGGCCAAATCCTGCTGGGATGCTCCTGCAATGATCCTCCCCAAGCAGCTCCAGCACCAGGCCATGCTTCGGTATGTGGATGTGGCACATACTGGGGACATGGTTTAGTGGTGGACATGGTGGTGGTGCTGAGCTGATGATGATCTTATAGATCTTTTCCAACCTTGGTGATTCTCTGATTCCCCTTGCACAACCTGGGCACTTGACCCAGGTGCTCACACAGCTCTCCACCACTGCCCACCCACAGACCCGCTCCAGGCCAGCCCTGGCTCCGGAGAGTCTGCCCACATGCACATGATCCCTGTGGAAACCTCTGGGGCAGCACAGGCAGGAGTCACCCCCCTTGCTCTGCACCTGGGTAAGGTTGTGCCTGGGGTTGGAGATGACCCACAGGGCATCAGATGAAGACACCAACCTCTGGGTGTGGGGCTCCTGCCCTCCAAGGGTGAGGAACAGAGGTCACAGAGTCATTGTCCTCTTGACTTGCTCCTTTCGTGAAATAGAGGAGGTTTTCAGTAAAAATGTGGGTAGATGAGAAAAGCTTGAGGATTTGGCTGTTTTATGTTTGGAAATAACCAGGAACAGCCAGAGGTGACAAGATCTTGAGTTCTCACAGCTGGAACATCAATACTGGTGTGCAAAACATTGGTCCCAGATGGGGATGGACCACTGTGTACAACAGGAGGTTGTTCCATGGGAGGGGATGCTCTGGGCATGGCCCAGGTATCAAGGATTTCCCTTCTTTCTAGAAATCATCCCTGGAAGTGTTCAAGACCAGGTTGGATGGGCCTTGGAGCAAACTGGATGAGTGAAAGGTGTCTCTGCCCATGGCAGGGGATGGAAGGGGATGATCTATAAGGTCCCTTCCAACCCAAACCATCGTGGGATTCTGTGATTCTATAACCTCAATTTCTCTTTTCTTCCTAAACAAGGTGAAGGCAGGAGCTGTCAGGACAGATGTTCCCATGATCCTCCCTCCCTCAGGACATCTCTGTCCTGGTTGGACACAGCCAGTGCCACTGCCTGTGGTGTGGTCACAGCTTGATGTGACAAGAACATGTCCCTGGAGGGAAGTTTGCAGTGTCAGTGCCCACATGCAGCTTTTTCAGTGGGAACAGGAAGCACTGTGCACGGGGCAGGAAGCTTTTGAACACAGCCAGCTTTGTTGGGAGGAGGGGAATAAGCAGGACTTTTGTCTGAAGGCAGCGCCGGAGCTGCGGCCGCTCCACGCGGATCAGGTTTAAATCTGCGTGCAGACAGCTGGCACAGCACAGCTCACACCCCACATCCAGGCCTGGCTTAGCAGCCCCAGAGGGGCCCTGCCCAAAAATCATTAGCCAGGCTTTGGGGAGGGAGAGCCCAGCACTGTGCTCAGGCACCGGCTGGTTTAACAGCCAGGGTGAGAGGACAATCCCCCTGGGAATGTTCCCGGGAAGCTGAAGAGGTTGGTTTGCTCCATGCTCCAGATCTGTTCTGGGCATGGTCTTGGTGATGGTCTTGGTGATGTGCTCCCTGCTCTGCACCTGCAAGGGGTGGGCTGGGGGATGCACCTCTGCACTGGTGCAGTGGGACAGTCACAGCTTGGGATGGTGGGGTGTGGGACAGGGGGATATGGGATGGTGGGGTGTGGGACAGGGGGATATGGGGATATGGGACAGGGAGCCCAGCTCATGGGGCATGGCTGGGTCACCCAGCCCAGGCTCTGCCCCATTCCTTCAGGTCTGCTGGGTGTGTCAGCCCTCAGCCCTGTCCCTCACTTTCCCCATCTGAGAATTAAGGGTAAAGGAGACATGGGAAAGGCATGGATTTGAGTTAATTGTTGTTTGTAAGGTGTTTGAGGCCCTGGGGTGAAGGACACCGGGAGGGTGATTGTGATGGTGCTGCTCAGCCAGCCCAGAGGGCTGTGGGTGCTGGGCAGGACTGGCTGATCCACCTGCATTAATTCCCATGGACGGTCCCACAGGAACCCGTCCCGGCTGAGCCCACAGAACTCACCTGCAATGTGTTCATCTGCAGGAACTGCACTTAGTTGTGAGTTCCACCTGCCATGGACACTCAGATGCTGATGCTTCCCCTCCTCCCCCTCCTCCATGCATTACACCCCATGTGCAGCACAGGAGGAGAGAATCCCTGGAGCCTTCTGAGTCCATGAGAGGACAATCCTTGACCCATGGCCAGGCAACTCCCAGATTTCTCTGCCGAGCTTCCACCAAACCCAGCCCATGGTGTGACACCTCTCCACCCCACTGTATCCTTCCCCACCCTGTGCTGGGCTTCCCTCCCTCCTCTGCCTGCCGTGCCCAGAGCCACTCTGTGATGGATGTGATTAATATCAGCTCGGAGAGCAGCCGATCCTTCTGTGCTGCCTTTGAACCTCGGAGCATTAATGGCTCCATATGGGCACCATTTTTCCTTGTCACGCCACAGCTGTATCTGGAGAAAGCAGGATACAAGTCTGCTTGCCAGTGGCATTACCCTCAAGAGCCTGGGCTCTGGAGCTTTACCCACCTTTGGGAAAGGCCAGGAATATAAATAGCTGTTGCCAGGAGGTCCTCAGGCACGGAGCAGTAATGGAGAAGGTTGTTGTGCTGCTCGGGTCAGGACTTTTCTGCCTGTTTTTGAACTCTCTCCCTGCTCTCTGCTCCTTCCTCTCCACCCCTTGGTCCCTCTCTCTCCCTCCCATTCAGTTCAGCTTTTGAAGGGCCACAATTCCTCTTCAGTTTTATTTCTCATTAAAAATAAATACCGTTGCTATAATTTACAGTGAGTTTAATTAGAAATGAGTTACGTGAGCTGAGCATTAGGACTTAATTGCTCGTTCCTAAAACAATTTCTTCATCTGAAACGTCCCCTGTTAATGATCATTCATTAAATAGGATCTGAGTCTCAGAAGTGGAGTTGGAAGGGCTGTAGATTCCCTGGGATGGTGCTGTGGCCAGTCCAGCCCCAGGCATGGAGCCCCCTGGACCTGGGGCCACTGGGGTGAAGGGAGCTGGCTGAGCCCCCAGAGTCCCCATGACAGGAACAGCCACTAAACCTTCCCCTTGCAAGACCTTTGGGAACTGGGCTGTGCTGCCCACGCCGTGGCTGCTCTGGCTGTTCCGAGCGTGGGGCCGAGGCAGTGCCGGCCGTGGGCAGAGGTGCCGTGGGCTTGGATTTCACTGGCCACGAGCCACGTGCTGACACCCACACCTTCCACCTTCCCGTGGCCAGGGCAATCTTGGGGGTTTGGGGGAAGGAGAAGATTTTCAGGAGGAATGTTGGTTAATCAGAACAGAGCCGTTTACAGGAAGTGTGGGGTGATGCCGGGGAGGTTGGTTTGTGCTTCACTTGCACATTTTTATTCCAAAAAATTCTAATCAAAACCACATCTGGAAAGAGCAGCCCTTTGCCTGCCCAAGCCCCGTGCCCAGGGAGCTGGGAGGCCACCAAGGCCAGGAGGGCACCGGCATGGCCAGGAGGGCACAGGCACAGCCAAGGAGGGCACCAGCCTAGGCAGGTCTTGTCCTTGGTCTCCCTGCCCTGTGCCCCGTGGGGCTGCAGCTCATGGGGGCCACATCTGGAAGGGATGGGATGGGATGGGATGGGATGGGATGGGATGGGATGGGATGGGATGGGATGGGATGGGATAGGATGGGATGGGATGAGAAGGGATGGGAGCACTGTCTTGCTTCTCCATTTTGAGCAGAAATTCCTGACAAGAGTTAAGCTGAAACAAGCAAATTCCTTAGAAAAAGAAAAACTTTGTTTTGACACATCAGCATTTTTCCAGGGAGACAAAAAAGAAACTCCACAATAAAATCAACCCCAAACTCTCTCCACTTCATTGGAACAGTCCATCCCAGTTCTTGCTCTGAGCTTCCCTGCCCTGCTCTTCTGTCCCTGGAGCAAGGACAAGCACTGGCTGGGATGGGCTCTGCAGGATGGATCTGGCAGCATGTGCTGGAGCACTGGGCACAACCCTCATGGGTCCTTGGTGCCTCAGGCCCTGCCTTTCCTGGGAAGAGAGTGCAGCACCTGGCTTTGGGAACTGCAGGGATGAGCCTGCCCTTAGGTCTGGTCCAAGCACTCACCTGGAGCAACTGACAGGACCCTGGGAGGGCCCTGGTGGGAGGGGTGGCATCTCCAGCAGGAGGGATGGAGGGATGGGATCCCCAGCAGGAGGGATGGAGGGATGGCATGTCCAGCAGGAGGGATGGAGGGATGGGATCCCCAGCAGGAGGGATGGAGGGATGGAATCCCCAGCAGGAGGGCTGACATTCCCAGCAGGAGGGATGGCATCCCCGGACACATATGGCCCTGCACAGCCTGCAGCAGCAGGACACTGTCACTTAGCAACCAGTAAGCAATTACTAACCTTCCCTGGGTGCCAAACGTCCCATGCCACTGATCTCTTTTCAAGGAAGTGTAAAATAGGGAAGAGCAGGATTTGAAGAGAGAGAGAATGGGAGAGACACGAGCCCCTGGATAACCTTGACCACGTTACTGGATGGCTGGGAATCAAAGAGGCATCAGAGGGTGTCTGATTGCATCCAGCATCCATCAGCACACGGCCTTCGGGAGTGGAGAGATATAAATAAGCCAATGAAAGGTTCCAATTCCGAGGAACGGAAATGATTTCCTCCTCAAGTGATTCTGGACCTAGTATTCAAATAGTGGCCAGGCCAACACAGCCCCCTCAGAGGGAACAGGAAGCACAGCCAGGAAAAGGGCTGTGGGGTCTGCAGGCAGGGAGAGAGGGATAGAACCTGTGGAATGACATGGCCAGGGGAGCAGGAGGGGTGGCCACATGGGCAGGAAGGTATCGAGGAGGTTCTTGGGTGAGAAGGATCTTCCTATCAGTTATAGGGAAACAAGAAAAAATGAAAGTGAGGGAAGAGGGAAGAAGGAAGAGGAGGGAAGGCAAGGTAAAGCGAGGTAAAGAAAGAAGAAAGGAGAAAGGGGAAAAGAGAAAGGGGAAATTAGAAAAAAATAAGAAAAGAGAAGGCAGGCCCCAATCATTTCTGTACTCAAGCACAAGCAAAAGCCTCTGCTCCACTCAGCCTCTCACAGGTGGTTTCAGAGCTGTGACATGACCTGCTGGGACAGAGACCTTCACTGTGCCACTCCAAAATGTTCAGTTCCAAAAGGTTTGTGCCATACAGGTAGGTGGCTGTGGCCGAGCAGCCTGCCCAGCTCTCCCCTCCGCCTCTCCCGGGATTCCCAGGGCTGTGCCGCCCACGGAGCTGGGCTGTGATCGCTCCTGCTCCCCTCCCTGCTCCCCTCCCTGCTCCCCTCCCTGCTCCCCTCCCTGCTCCCCTGCACAGGCATTTAGCGGTAGCAGATAAATAAACGCACATCAATCATCGGAGCGATCACCTTACGGGCCTCATTTCCTCTCCAAATACACACGTTTAATTTCTATTTAGCTTTCCTTAAAATTTAATGTCTCCTTTGGACATAAATATTTTAGTGTTCAGAGAGGGACAAAGTGGGAGCGGGTGACAGGATGTGACACCACAGAGCTGTCTCTCCACTGTAGAGCAGGAACATTCATCTTCACCCCAGGGACATCCAGGGCCGGTGGTCCCTCCTGACCTCAGGGTTGGGGCCCTCCAGCATCGCCCACTGAGCATCGCTCTGCCCCTCTGCCCACAGCCCTGACTCTCCTGTGCCAGGAGAGGATGCAGGAGAGTGACACCCCCAAACCACGTGGATGTGGGAGCCAAAGCTCCCCCCGGGCAGCAGCTCTGACCCCAGCCTGCGCCTCGGCTGCTGTGTTTATGCAGAGCTCTGTAAACTCATCCCAGGATTCCTGGGGCTTCAGCACATGATGCTTCAGGAGGTCAGCGACAGTTTATTTCCTTAGGGAATTTCACATTCCCTATAAGGAAATTTAAACATTGTGAGAGCAAACTGGTTCCTGAACTCCTTCCTTGACTGGATATGGAGCATTTGGCTGTCCTTCTGCAGAGGTGGCAGAGGGGTCCCAGTCACCCATCCAGGCAGGTTTTCCTTGGCACAGTCCCTGTTCCCAGGAGACACTCCAGCCAGGCTGCTGCATCACTCCTGGTGACATCTCAGGGCTCACTGGTGTCCCCTTGGGGACATGGCTCAGTTCATTCCCTGGGACACCAAAGCACCCAGGACCCCTCTGGCTGCAGCAGTTCCAGCAGGGTCAGGCATTGCCCCCCCAGCCCGACCAGCCCAGCCCGGGGGTCTCAGGGAGCACCAGCCCCCCTGGAGCTGAGGGGTGACTGACATGGACACCACACCTCCCCACAGCCCAGCCCCTCCATCCTGCCATCCATCCCACGTGTGCTTATCCATGGTGGGAAACAGGTGCAGCTCCCATCGGGTCCATATGGTGAGCTCTTGGTCTCACTTTGCCGTGGGATAAATCACAGCACAAGGAGCAAAGCCAGAAAGGCAGAGCCAGCCAGGGCTGCCGGTTTGGAGAGTCTCAAATGAACATTTGCCAGGCCAAAACCCGACTCACACCCTGCTCTGCTCCCACTGTTACCTCAGGATGTTTTCTCCCTCAGCCCAGAGGGAACACCAGCCTCTGTCTTTGTGAAAGTACCCTGAGCCCTTTGCCCAGAATCACAGGATCACTGAGGCTGGAAAAGACCTCTTGAGTTCTCTGAGTCCAACCTGACCCCACCTTGTCACCCAGACCAGTGCCATGTCCAGTCATTCCTTGACAGCCCTTTCCAGGAAGAAATTCCTCCTGACGTCTAACCTGAACCTGTCCTGCCTCAGTTTGAGGACATTTCTTCTCATCCTGTTGCTTATGCATCAGCACAGACATTTCATGTGCTTCTCAGCCTGTTCTGGGTGAAGGGCCACTCCTGGAGGACTGACCTGCCATTCCCAGATGGGCTGTGGGGACCTCAGAAATGGACAAACCCTCATGATGGGAAGATATGAGCTTCTCCCATCAGCTGTCAGGTGTCCCTGTGTGCACTGTGGGCTGGGCACTGCCTTGGCTTCCCCTTCTCACCATGGCAGCACAGCCCTGGTTACTCTGGTCTCCCTCAAACCCACCTGGTGCATTCACTGCCTGGTGGAATGACTGCCTAAGAGAGAAGTGATTTGCACCATGGATTACCTGGGAGAGGAATCCCAGAGCACATGGAAACCTCCAGCCAGATGCCACCAATCCCTCTGCCAGGAGAGACTCTCTCACTGGTGCTGCTGGGGTGACCAGAGCCTGAGTATAAATAAAGCACATGTCAACCAGGCTGGAGAAACTGGGGACACTGATGGGACACACTAGGACAGATTATCAGGAAATTTAGAGATGAGGCTTGTTCACCCCCTTCAAACTGTCTTGACCACTCTCCTGAAAAGCCACCCCGACCCTGTTGTTCACATGTTCCCTCCTGCCCTCTTCCTTCATATGATTATTTCCAGCCTGGTTTGGGTGTTTTTAACCCTTGGCCTCACGGCTTTACCCTCATCTCAAAGGAGTTTATGGAATGAGATCCATACTCTTGCCCTTTTCAGCCCAGAGAAAGCTCCTCATGACATGACAGAAATCCAAGAAATCAACAACTCTGGAGGTTTGTAATAAGGCTGAATCCTTCCTAAACCCAGACACTCAGCACGAAGAGGGGTCAGTGATCCCCGAGCTCCTTCCCCTCTGCCTCCTGCCACCCGTCTGGGTGGATGATGGGAAGCAGATGAGGCACACTTGGGACACCCAGCTACTTCCAGGTACACTCATGGTTTGTGTCTCTGGGCAGGACCCTGCTCCAGGCACTCCTGCTGGAGGGCACACAGACCTCCCACCCAGAGACCCCAGGAGTGCTCCCACATCCCTGGCTTTCTCCCAGGTTCCTCTCTGGGAAGAAGCCAGAGGCAGGGGCAGCAGCAGGGAGTGAAGCTCGGTCTGTGAGAGGTTCAGCTCACGTGCACACGTGTGTGTCCTGGCTGGCACATGTGTGTGTCCTGACTGGCACATGTGTGAGTCCTGGCTGGCACACGTGTGTGTCCTGACTGGCACACGTGTGTGTCCTGGCTGGCACACGTGTGTGTCCTGGCTGGCACACATGTGAGTCCTGGCTGGCACACGTGTGTGTCCTGGCTGGCACACGTGTGTGTCCTGGCTGGCACATGTGTGTGTCCTGGCGTGTCCGTGCAGGAAGGGCTCAGGATGTCTCACTGAGCTCCCTGGAAGCCCCTCTGAGCCAAGCCTCCCCCCTGGTGAAAGGGAGGGCTTGGATGGTGTTTAACCCTTTGGGAGGTTTCACCACACTGTCCCACTGCAGGAAAGGGCCCCGGGATGGTCAGGGAAGGAGCCCAGTAGGTACATCCCAGTAGGTACATCCCAGTAGGTACATCCCAGTAGGTACATCCATCTTCTGTCCTTCTGGCCTGCAGGTAAAATAAACACAGCTTCAAAAGCACCCAGCAGTGTGCTCCTTCACTGCACTTGCTCCCATAGATCTCTCACACTCTCCCTGTCACTCTCTCTGACTGTGGCCTCACATCCCCATCCCTGTGCTCTGCTCCCCCCTCTGCTCCCCCCTCTGCTCTCCCCTGTGCTCCCCCAGCACCCCATGGGACAGACAGGGAGCACAGGGGGGGCTGAGCCCTGGCTGCAGCACGGAGGGGATGGAAACGCCACGGAGCCAAGTCTGAGGAGCTGCCAAGGCCCATAAATAAGGGAACCCTGTTTGCTTTCTCCCTGTCCAGCCTGTGCAAATATTTACTACCCTGGTGACCCGCACAGGCAGCCCCGGCAGCAGAACCCCAGACTGGTGTGGATGGGAGGGGACCTTAAAGCTCATCTCGTTCCAACCCCTGCTGTGAGCAGGGACATCTTCCCCTATCCCAGGTGGCTCCAAGCCCTGTCCAGCCTGGCCTTGGACACTTCCAGGGATGGGACAGCCACAGCTTCTCTGGGCAACCTGTGCCAGGGCCCCAACACCTTCCCAACACCTTTAGGAAAAGATGTGCTTTGAACTGATTTTTCTGGGCTGCCCTGCAGCCAAGTCTTTTGGTGGATGGGCAAGGCTGGGATGCAGCTCAGTGGTGACTGTGGCTCAGATAGCAGTGATGGAGTCCTGGTAAGTCTGCCTTTCCCCTGCCTTCCTTTTGACCTGCTGCATTGCAAGTGTTTCCCTGTAATCCTCCTACGAGGGAGCTGGGAATACAAGGAAATACGAAATGTCCTCCTTGCCCTTTCAGCGTCCCCAGCGCTGGCAAAGCTCCACATCCAGCCAGACCTGTGGCTGAACAGCTTCACTAACAGCTTTCTCTTGTAATATCTCAGCCTGGAGAAGTTAATTATCTCCAAATATTGAAAAGGGCAGATGGATTCTGTAGGATTTACTTGGCTGGGTAATTCTGATACCCCAGAGATGCTGTTTGGTCTGGCTCTGATGAGGGACACATCATTGCCCCGGGGTGCAAATGCCACTGCAGTGTTACTGCCTCCCTCCCCTGGGATTGGCCCAGA
>JAWWLZ010000156.1:6012026-6051770 GCA_035041345.1 Poliocrania exsul
ATGAGGGACACATCATTGCCCCGGGGTGCAAATGCCACTGCAGTGTTACTGCCTCCCTCCCCTGGGATTGGCCCAGAGGTGGCTCTGCCAGGCTCTCCCAGCTTTGTGGGATTGCTGATGCTCCAGGCTCGCTGTAGCCGGCTGGGGATGGAGCCCCCAGCAGCTCTGCAAACTCCCACCTCTGATCCAATAGCCCAAGTCCGGGAGCGGAAGGCAGAGCTGCAGTCCCAGCACCCCTGGCTCCTCCAGCTGACACACAAACGTCAGGGAGAGCTGCTGAGCACATCCTGTGTGAGGCTGCGGGACAGGCCGGTTATTCCCGGCCGATGAGGAGTCCTGGCTCGGGCTGGCTGGACCACAGCCCATCCCAGCCCCTCTTTCATCACTACTTTCCTCGAAACTCCTCTCAGGGGTTTAGGGGAGCTGTGCTAATGCTCTGGCAGAGAATGAGGGGTGGGTGTGAAGGTTTGCTCTCCCTGTGGGAGTGTGTTCCCTCTTTCCCTGCTGGAACAGCACTTGGCTCTCCCCTCCATCCCACTGCTCTCGCTGTGGGAGTGCAGGACCCCCATTAATCCTTCCCCAGTGACATTTAGGGACAGGGATTTCTGCTATGATGCTCAGACCAGAGATAAATTCTCCTTTATTTTTATGGCTCTTCCATCTCCTCGTGCTTTGTTTCAGGTTAAATGTGCCGTGGCGTTACCTGCATGCTCAGCCTGGAGACTAAATAGAGATGAGACTAAATAGAGATGTTCCTGCTGAACTCACTTTAATCTCCGCTTGTTTGCCAAGCACAGCAATCTGCCCACGTGGCGTCGGCTCTGGGAAGCCGGCGAGGTGGAGGTGACTGCTAAAAAGGAGGCAGACACAGCAATTGTAGCATTTCGTGGGGGTTTAATGCAGGAGTGAACTTCAGGGCACCTTTGTAACGCTCCACTTCTGTTCACAGGCAGAGGTTGACTCTTGTGTTTGGGGGAATCTGGGTCAAACAGCTGAAGGGCCTGTCTTGGAGGGTTTGCCAAGTGTTGGAGTTGATTGAATCGGACTGGGGAGGGCAGTGACCACAGTGCTTCCCCCCGGCCTCCAGCTGCTTTGACTTGCAATGCAAATGTTTTCTCCCCTCACCTCTTAACGATCCTTTTTCCCCTCGCGGGTGTATAATTTCCCCTGGAAGTCTCCAGTGAACGGTTTCCATCACAGTTATTTGTCCCTTTCTTTTCAACTTCTCTGGAATTGCAGACCTGGCATGACTTGGGGTGGGAGCAGATCGAGTTGCAGGATTTCATCTCTGGCTGTCAGGCCCTGGTTCCTTCAGCGGGGCTGGCAGTGAGGAGCCACCAAACCCACTGAACTCTGTGCTAACAAGTGGCCCAGTTTGCAGAGTGGGTTTTGCTCCAGTGTGTGCTCAGGACGAGCAGCATCACTGCCCGTGCCTGGTATGGAGGAGGAGAAAGGAATGCTTGGCTCGGAGGAGCTGGGGAGGAAGGGGAGAGCAAATGCTCTTCTGGGGGATACTATTGGAAAGACATCATAGAGGAGGAGTTCATAAATCCACAGGGCTCCTCATGGCCGAGGCTCGATTCATCTGCACATCAAAGGAAACCGAGAGCCCCTCGAGAGGCTGCAGGAGTCGGGGGAAGAGGGGGTGGCTGAAGGACGAGCCCCCAAGTATCACCCCCAAACACATGTGCTGCAAAACACCCCCAGGGCAACAGGCACGGGTGGAGAACATGCCCTGCAGCCTGGGATGTGCTGGGAGTGCCTGCATCACCGCGGGGCTGCTCCCTGCCAGGGACGGGCAATGTTGGAGCAGGACTGGGTCCCATCGGGTAACAAGCTGTGGTTGAGTTGTTTGGTCAGGTCTGCCCAGCTGAGGTGAGAGGAGCTGCGGATCCCACCCCCTGGAACCGGTGGTTGGTTTGAGTACTGCCAGCTAATTAAAAACCCAACCCTGTGAGCTGGCACTTGCCTGGTTTTCCTGCCCTGGCCACAGCCCTGGGGTCCAAAGCTGCCTGGAGCCCCTGGAGATGCTGCTGCCCCAGCGAGCTGGTGGAGCCCCTGGCAGGAGCTCAGCACATCTTCCAGCACTTTGTTCCCTTTTCTTTCCTCTTCGACTTCCCTGAAGCAGAGCAGCCCTGGAGGAGAAGGCTCCATAAATCAGTGCTTTATGGCAGGCACTGCTCAGCTGCTGCTCACTCCGGAGATGGCTGTGCCTCCGAGCGGGAGGAATCGATTGCTGCCTTCCAAAGGTCAAGCCTTGAGCTTCTGACTTAGTTCCGACTTAGTCTCTACAAAGGCAAAATCCCCCTTGAAGCAAATGCTGGGTATCAGCTGCTCTATAAATAACACGGAACTAAGGGAAAGCTGAGCCCGGCTCTGAAGCTCGCGGAGTGCTTGGGGATCCTTGGAAACGCACGGGCCTGGGGTAACTTCTGAGTTTAGCAGCAAAGGGAAGAACAGAGGCTCGGATCACAAAGTAGGGAGGGTTTTTTTCCTTTTTCAGCTCTTTCTCCGGCCTGACTTCCTGCCTTTGACGGAGGAATCCCTGAGAAGTGCAGCCTTGCTCTGAGCTGTTTGGTGTGACCACCTCACAGGAGCTTTTTAGGGAATCACTGGGAGAATTCAAAGGGGAGGGAGTGCAGCAGGCAGATGGAATCGGCAGTCCTGCTGCCCTCTGCGTCCCCCTGCTCTTTGTTCCACTCTGTCCGGCTCTGGCTCGCCCTTCCCAAGGGGGGCAGCTTGCTGAGAGCTGCGGCTCGGGCATTGCTGCTGGGAGGGAGGCAGTGCCCCAGCTCCGCCGGACCCGCTCGATCCCGCAGATAAATCACACCGACTGCGGATTGATCGTTCTGGGATGTGGAAGAAAGTGGAGTGGGCGGATTTACCCCATTAGGGTGCATTGATCACCATTACTGCGTGTAATCAGGGTTAATCTCAGGATTAATTGGGGGGATTTGCTGATGGAAACGATCGGCAATTTGTGTTAGTTACTGCTCTATTCCCCTCTAATGGCTTAATCAGATTACAAATTAAAAGTGGCTTCTTCCAGAGGATCTCCCTGGACTTCAGCAGGAGCCGGAGCACAGGAGAGGCACATCCCGAGCATATGGTTGTGACTCCGAGCTCAATTACCCGGACAGCAGGAGGGAGGGAGGGAGAGCTGAAAGGAAGAGCTCCCGCTGGGGCAGGGAGGGCACCCAGGGGCTGCCCCAAGCTCCAGCCCAGCTCTGCCCTGGCTGAGTGTGAGCTGGGGACAAAACAGTGTATGAGGAGGGACATTGGTGCATTTTCTTTAAGGATTTATCTGGGATGGAAAGGGAAATAACCCAATAACTTCCATTTGATCTGTGCAAGGTGTGTGATGCAGCATCACAAGTCATTAAGGTTGGAAAAGACCTCCAACATCGAGTCCAACTTCTTACTAATCCCCCACCTTGTCACCTAGACCAGAGCACTGAGTGCCACATCCAGTCATTCCTGAACACCTCCAGGGATGGGGACTCCCCCACCTCCCTGAGCAGCCCCTTCCAATTTTAACAACCTTTTTCCATGAAGAAATTCTTGCTGATGTCCAGCCTGAGAGCTGGGATGGATGACTCTGGCCCTGCTGGCACCAGCAGAAGTGGCTCTCAGGCCATTTTGTCGTGGGAAAACACTCTGGGAGGGAGCAGGAGGAATTTCAATTCAGGGCAAAGCATTACACGGTGATTCTGCAGCAAATAAATTAAAGCTGATGAGCTGAGACTGATTAAACTGTGATAGAAAGGGGTCCTGTCCTGGAAAGATTCATTGAGCAGGAGCTGAAAGCTCTGAACTCTACCAGGTTAGTAGATGATAAAGCCAGGAGGGTCTGCCCATGAACATAAAGGATGCAGGAGAGGAGTCTGGCAGGAACAGCAATCACCTGGGGCTCCAACAGCCACAGAGCAGGCCAGAACTGGGAGAAATCAGGAACTGTCAAGTCCAGCCCTCCTGTGAACAGGAAAAAATGTATCTGTCTGTTCCTTGGAAGTGCATTCCCATCCATTCACCTCAGCAGCTGGGGTTGGATGGAGGTGGGGAGGGTTCAGTCCCACCTCATTCCTATCTCTGCCATATCAATTGAGGTTTGACATGTGATAGTCAGAAATGCTGGAGATCTATTTATTCAGCTATTTATAAAGACATTAGCAAACCTGAAGGAAAAAAAAACACAGGAAAGTGAATGTTTCAAGTGGCTGCTGACAAGTTGGAGCAGTTTAATAAATCACTGGTAATAAAGTGCTTCACATGTGCTGAGAAATGCCACTGACTGCCCTAATAAGCCCTTTGTGATGAAACAGGCAGCACTTCCAGCCCAGAAATCCATTTGAGGGCATTGCTGATGTGTCCTGGCTGTTCCTGCTGTCAGATCCTCACCAGGTGTGGCTGTGCTGGGCTGTGCTCTCCAGTGTGGGGATAAATCTGGAGGGGAGTCTGTAACTCCTGGGGAGGGCACCCCTGCCAGGAGCTGCTCCTCATCAGTTAGGAGCTGAGTACAAGGGGTAGCCCCTTCCTCATTCCTGGCCAATCCTCCCTTCTTTCCACAGCATCCTTATCTCCCACCCAGCTAGCAAAGGCAAAGCCCTTTTGTAGGGAGTGTCTCAGCAGCCTGGAGTCTTTGCCAACCCTCTCAGAAATGCATCTCCGTTGGGCTTAGGGAATGTCCCTCCCTGCTTTCAGCAAGCCCAGCAGTGCCAGCTGCTGCTCCTCACTTTTCCAGACCTTTGAAATGCAGCAGCTCCAGCTGTGGCAGGACCTTGGGGGCCAAAGGACTTACATTTGTGCAGGCAAGAGGCAAATACCAAAGATGGATTTAAAAGAGCTCAAAAGGTGTGTTTAGACTCACAGGAGGGAGCCTGGAGGGACAGGACAAGGGGAATGGCTTCCCACTGGCAGAAGGCAGAATTAGGTGGGATATTGGGAAGAAATTCTTTCCTGTGAGTGTGGGGGGCCCTGGCACAGGTTGGGCAGAGCAGCTGTGGCTGCCCCATCCCTGGGAGTGTCCAAGGCCAGGCTGGACGGGGCTTGAAACAATCTGGGATAGTGGGAGGTGTCCTGTCAATGGCAGGGAGTGAAACTGGATGGGCTTTAAGGTACCTTCCCACCCAAACCATTCTGTGATTCCATGGCCCTCAGGAGTCTGGGATGGGAAGGGACAAGTCCCTGCAGCTCAGCCAGTCCACCAGCAGAGCCAAAGAGCACCCTGGGCATGGAAGCTCCAGGAATTTTAGGTGTTTCCTGGCAGCCCTTGACTCATCGTGCCTCCAAAATCCAGCAGGGAGGTGACCCTTGACATGGCAGGGCCCAACATCTCTGTGGAGCTCAGGGGGATCACTCTGGCCTTGCTGTGCCCTTTATATCCAGACAAAAAAGGGAAACTGTTTTCTCAAGTTTTACGGTTTTTTCCACTCCTGACTTGGCTTAGAGTTGGGGATCTGCAGAGCAGGCTTTGAAAAGGACCTGAGGGCTGCTCACATAATGTCAGGCATTGTTCTATCCCAGAACATCCATGTGAAAAGGTGGGGAAAACCCTGTTCGAGAGGACTTGACCCACCTCTGAACTGCTCTTGTTGTGCTCTCAGGCCAAGTGGGGTTTCAGGAAGGCTTTGCAAACCATCACATAGAGAATCTCCTGTTTCTAATGTACATTTCTTCACAAATGAAACAGAAAAGGGATTAGAGGGTCATTGGTTGTTCCTTATTTTTACTTGGATGCAAACTCAGACTCTCAGTGCCCCAGCACAACAGGATCTGTGCAGAGAGATATCATTCCTGGGGGGAAGTAGGGAGTTGTTAAACAGAAATAAAGACTCTATCAGTTTTGGGGATGTTTCATCTGCACCCTGACACGGGGGTGGGTGTATGACAGCAACACCTTTTCCTCTCAAGCCTTGGCTCTGAGCAGGCTCAGCTGTGCCGTGTCCCTGTGCCAGGTGTGATTCCCAGAGCCCTTGGCAGGAGCCAGCAGAGCTGCTCTGCTATTTGTTTTTTACTGTTTCTTTATTAAAAAACTCCAGCTCCAGGCAGGATCTCTGTTCGGTGCCTTCCTGGTGCCTCTGCTCTCCCCCTCCAGTAAAAGGTCGAACATTTACATCACGTGCTCCTGACTTTGCAGCTCCCGTGGCTTCCCAAGGGATCCCACCTGGATCTGCACCCGGTTTGCTGCAGGTCTCACCTCCACCACCCCCGAATATCTGCCAGCTCCGTGGTTTATCTTTCCATCTCCCTTCCCAGCCAGGAACTTGCCACCACACATCCCTGTGGGAGCCCATGCCTGGAGCCTCCTCACCGCCCAGAGAGGAGGATCAGCCCTCAGGAAGAGGGTTTGCAGGACATGGGGAACCCCCCAAAACCGTCAGTGAAATTTGCTTCTGCAAGTGCTTCCAGAGCCACTCCTTGCAGCCTGGAGTGCTGCTAATCTTGGGACAGAGACTGTTTTCCAGGACCTGTTCATCTCATCCCAGACCACTCTCTCTGATGGGTCAGGATCTCCCCAGCCTCTCCAAGTGCTTCAACACCTTTTCCCCCTTCTCTGCCTCATAACAGCCCAGAGTTGTTTGTGGCCCTGGTGAGTTGGGAGACATTTTTCCTCCTTTTGTGTTCCCTGCAGCCCCGGGGGATGAGGATGAGCAGGGCTGGAGGTGGCTCAGCACCTCTGGGATCATTTC
This sequence comes from Poliocrania exsul, assembly GCA_035041345.1. NCBI lineage: Eukaryota > Metazoa > Chordata > Aves > Passeriformes > Thamnophilidae > Poliocrania > Poliocrania exsul. Next base: position 6,018,716 of record JAWWLZ010000156.1, read on the forward strand.
CCAGCCCAGGAGGCCTTGGCTGGGCCACCTTCCCCCTTCCTGGATCAGCCACATGGTTTTTATGGTACTGATTATCACTTTTCCTCTTTTGGAGAAGGTTTAAGAGAAAGTACTCAGAAAACAGTGCTGGTGCTTGGCAAGGAGGCTGCAGAGCCCATCTGTTGCTTCTTACATCGTTAAGCTGCTCCCTGCTTTCCATGCCAGCCTGATTCCTGTTAAATGGAGCCTCACCAGGTCACCAGAGCCAAGCAGCTCCTAAATTAGCTAGGCCATTAATCAGGCCCCGTTTGGGTTAGTGTAGGGTGTCCACGCCCTCATCCTCCCCTCCATAAATTAGGCAGGTTTTTGTATCTTCAAGGCTTCCCTGGAATCGCGTCCTCCGTGCCCTCCACCCCCTTCCCAGGCACTGGTGACAAGCACACACAGCTTAATTGGTTGGCATGGGAGAGGACTGACATTAATTGGCTGTGTTTGGCACGCGGGCTCCCCGTGCCTCCCAGGGATCTTATCAATCCCATCTCGGAGAGCAGCAGCTCCCGAGCACGGCTGCCAGGGAGATGGGGCTGATTCCTCGCTGCTGCCGCTGCTGCTGCTGATGGAAATTTGGGTTGGCTCTGGCGGCCCTTTGGCTGCGGAAGAGCAGCTTGACAGCCCAGCTGGCAACGCCCGCAGCGACTGCGGGAGGGACCCGCGGGCATCGGCTCCTGGTGGGATGGGTGGGGATGGGTGGGATGGGACGGGATGGGATGGGTGGCAGAGGACGGGATGGGATGGGTGGCAGAGGACATCGTGCTCGTGGGACATCGCACCTGAGTCAGGAGCATGGGGAACCCCCTGGTGCTGCTCCTGGAAGGAGGAGGTGGGTGTAGATACCCCACCAGCCTCGTGGATGGTTGGGACCCCTTGTCACCCTCGTTTCTGTGTTTGTGGCAGCTGGTGGGGAAGGGCAGGGGTGGCCCAGCTGTGCTGGCCCCTCTGGGAGGGGACAGTTCCTTTCTTCCCCTCCTCGAGCTGTGCCCCTGGGGCAGCTCCCAGTGCTCTGCAGGGCAGGGGCTCAGTGAGCAACTTTGTCCTGCCTTCGGCTTCCCCCGTGAGCCCTTCCTGGGGGTGCAGCCCAATTTTGGTTTAGTCTATCCTGTACTCCCACATGTTAGAAAGTGAGTTATAAACTCCCGGTTTTGGAGCTGTGGATTTGTGTAGAGGTCCATGTATTTGGTCTCTGATGAGTTTCAATGGCCAGTTAACTCATTTTAAGGGAAAAATTTAGTTCCTGAACCTGGTTATTTTCACATCCCTCCTTTTATCTGAGTAATTCTTAACTCATCTTCATAATTAACAGTGAAAGCCAGCAGCTGTCCCCCCTCTCCAAACAATCCCTTCGCCATCAGGGAGCTGTGCTTGTGTTGGGATGAGCAGGAGGTTTCTGGTAGCGTTAACAATAAAAAAATAATTTGTTGCCTTTTTTATGACCTGGTTATGACTCTCTGCCTTCCCTGTATTTATTTAATTGGGGCCAAAATGGCCCCACATCTGTCCCTGGTGCCATCAATGATGCTGTACCGTTATCGGTGTCTGCATTTGATGGGGTTTGGAGAACTTGAGTGGGATTGCAAAGCCAGAGGATAACCCAGTGAGGGCTCAGGGAGAGGCTCTAACGCGGATTTGCTGTTCGGGCACGTTTTCCATTGCTAATTTCCATTGATCACGCCTGGAAGTGGTGCAGATTCTCTAATCCAAATGTGCTAAATCTTCCTTTACATTTTTTAAATTGAACTCGTAATTTATTAAAATATTTTAGGCTGAAAATGAAAATGTCAGCAAAAGAAGAAAAAGAGCGCGGTCACCTCAGCCTGCAGCTCCTGCAGTGCCCCGGGTGGAGCTGCCCCTTCCTGCGCTGGGGCCCAGGACAAGCTCCTTCCTGCCCCTTCCGCATTCACAGCCGGGGAAATGGAGGCAATTTGGAACAAAGCCCTCAACAGCCTGAAGAGGGGACGATAATTCGACTTTTTACACCTTTTTATAAAAGGAGCGTTTGTGTGAAGGGAGAGAGAAGGGGGCTCTTGATGGCTCCTAAACGCTGTCCCGTGGCCTTGCCCTTCCTTGAGGCAGGGAGGCAGAGGGATGGAAGGAATGCTCATGGCCAGGACAGGTGAGTGCCAGCGAAGTCCTTCCCTCTGTCTGCTCTGTCACCTCGTGTCAGCACTGATTTCTTGGATACTCCATCCCTGAGAGTGTCCCAGTCCAGGCTGGACAGGGCTTGGAGCACCCTGGGCTGGTGAGAAGGGTCCCTGCCCATGGCAGGGGTGGGACTGGGTGGGCTTTAAGGTCCCTTCCAACCCAAACCAGTCTGTGATTAATTCTGTGGTTCTTGCCAAGAAGCCCCAAACCTTTGCTGCCAAAGGGGGGCTGAGTTCACAAGGATGTAACATACCCAGGAGGGAATGGAGCCCCAGTCCTGCCCTTGCCCTCATGCCGGGCCAGTCCTGCTCCCCCGGGGCCCTGCGGGGCTCAGCGAGGCAGGGGGGGCTCCCTGAGCTCCTGGCACCACCTCTTGCTCAGAGGTCCAGAATACAGACAGACCAACATCTTCAGAGGCTCAGGGGCTGCTCTGGGACTTTGCATCACACAGGTTTCCCCAGTGAGAAGGGCAGTTTGGGGTGAGCCCTTCCTGCATTGCTGCACACACAGTGCTGAGCTCAGTTTTACTATAAAAATGGAATATATTTATTCCTTCTTAATGCAGTTTCTAACCTAGGCCCTAAATTGCAATGTGAGAGAAAATACAGATTCTAACTGGTTCTACTTACTACTCATTTTTTCCCATCAGATACTCGCTGTTAAACCACTCTGCTGTTGCAATGTGGGCACATTATTGCAGCCAAGTGACGGGGCCTGAGCATTCCAAATGTGTGGCTAATGAGGAATGAAACTGGTTCCCAACAGGAGAGCTGAGGGCACAGGGTGGGAGTTTAATCTGGGGGGAAGAAGAAATCCCAGAGCGTGTGCCCAGAGTCTGTGCCCAGGGTGTGCCTGACTTTATCCACCTGACATAGAGGTGGGCAATCTTTTTCTTTTACAGTTTTTTATACTATTCCCAGTTCTCCGTGGGAATAGCAGTGTTCTCCTGCCACAGCCCTGCACAGGTGAGTGCAGGGAATCGACAGCCCAGCGGAAGGCAAAGGCTCTGCTGAGGTTTGAGTCGAATTCATTGATTTTGTGAACAAAGTTATCCAAGTGGCCCAATTTGTGAAAGATTCACACTGATCCAGAGGGGGGGAAAAAGCCAGAGCAGAGGGCAAAACTCTCCCTGTCTCTCCACTTGTGCAATTAGGTTTTGATTCTGAGCCTGGGTGATGTGGGGCCATGTGCATGGGCTCCAGCATTCCCATTCCTCAGCTCCTGGGCTTAATTGCACTTGCACTGGCAAGCCCAGCAGTGGCTGCATGTGTTTCAAATGAACTCCCCACTGCAGGCTGGTTTTGCTGAGCACCTTGGTGTGATTGGTTATTAAACCCTTTTCAGCCCAGCGAGAATTATCCCTGTTTTCCAGCGTGTTCCTCCGTGTTCCTCCCTCCTTCGCCTCACTCTGCCTTTTGCATTTCCTAATATTCCCTCAGCTCCTTATCTCTTGCAAAAGCCCCTCCTGGAGCCATTTGTCCCTTCCCTTGATGAAATCCATGCCTTTGGGGAGGCCAGCTGGCTTTTCCCACCGAACAGGATGGTCCTGGGGCTGCAGCAGCTCTGCCCAGTTTTTAGGGGCTTTTGAGGAATAAAGGAGGAGTCAAGGAAAGGAGAAAAGGAGAGGAGGAGAGCAAAGGAGGGTGAAGTGAGCCCAGTGGTAAATCCATCCCTGAAGCTGCAGCACAGGCAGGAAATGATCTCTTAACACTGTGCACCTGCATCCCGGGAAGAGCATCCAAAAGGGGCCCAGGCCGGCGGCGGGATCTGCAGGAATGGCGCTCCCGACTCCAACTACTGGGAGTTTTAAGACTCCTTGGCCAGCTTCAATCCTCACTTGGCTTCTGGTTCCTGCCTCCCTGTGCCTCTGCCAGATGTGCTCTCCCTTTCCCTCATCCTGCAGTAAATGGAGCCGGTGCTGTTGGAAAGTATCAAAGGGGCAGCTCTGGGAGCTGGGGCCAGGGTAGTGCCCAGAGCCTGGAATGGTGCCAGGCTGAGGTGCTGCAGCACTTTGGTGCCCTGCACAAAAGCACCCATGGTTTAGTACCCAGAGCCTGGAATGCTGCCAGGCTGAGGTGCTGCAGCACTCTGGTGCCCTGCACAAAAGCACCCATGGTTTAGTGCCCAGAGCAAGGCTGGCACTTGGAGAGAATGATGCTGGTGAGGAGCTTTTAGCACCCAAATCCAGCCTGGATCCCTCACACCTGGGATCTCACAGCTCTCCTATGCCAAAGCTCCTCGTCAGGAAGAAATAAATGTGCAGAGAGATGAAAAAATGCTTATCCAAGGTCTGGGATGGGGCACCCAGCACTGGCGTGGAGCCTCCTGGGCCTAACCCACACAGCAACAGGGAGTAAGTGGCTGAGAGAGGAGCTCCAGCAGGCCCCAAAGCAGAAGGAAAATATCCTGCCCCTCCACGATCCGGTCGGGCTGCCGAGAGGAGGGGTGGGATGGGCGTCTCTGCTCCCATTAACCCCCAGAGGAGGCTGACGTGTCTGGCCCAGGTGCCACCAGAAGCGCAGGTTGTTCCAGGTCCGCTGGCTCAGGAGTGACACAAATTAGAGCTTCCCTCATGATCTGGTGCCGAGGGTTTTCCCCGACCTGGGAGGATTTGATGTGACTTGAAAAGCCGGAGAGCTGCAAAATCCCCATGGAAAGGCGATCCCCAGTAAAGCAGACTCACCCATCCCAGGGCAAAGACTTCCTTCCCATCACAGCTTTTCCAGGGGATTTCCCTTTCCCAGCACGGGCAGTGTCCCCACAAGCAGTTCCTGACTGATGAGCACACCTTGCCCCCACCTCAAGGGACGGAACCACTTGGAAACCGGGTTAGTGCTGTGAGTACACGGTCAGGTCAGCATTCCCAAATTCCCTGTGCTCACCTCCCCACCCTCCAGATGAGAAGGAAGAAAGGGGTCAGAGCGTCTTTGGCAGTGGAGACCTAAAGCCTGGAAAAGCCTGAAAGCAATTGCCTGCAGCTGCTGCAGCAGCAGCGAAAGCCCGAGCCGTGGCAGGGCTGTCCGGATTCCAGCGGGATGGGAGAGGCGCTTTCTTTCTCCAGGCTCGCTTGCCCTGCCCGCGGGGGGTCATAACAAGGCGATTGCGGGATTTAAGTCCGTGATGGTGGGATTAGGCGTTCCTCAGGGCCGGGACTGCTCCGCATTCTTTCCCCCTGATTTGCCACTCTCCTTCCCCCGACGAGAAACCAGCTCAGCTCATCCCCCTTCCAGCTCCGGCGCTGGAAGTTTCCAGCCCAGCCTCAGCCCCGCGTCCTTCCGAGCGAATGTGCCTTGATTTAATGCTTTGATTTGAAAGTTATTTTTTACAATAAGAGAAAGATGGTTCATGCCAAAAAAAGCAGTTTCATAAAATGCTGAACATGACTTGCATTCTGTAATTGCAAACCTGAGAGACTTGGGGTAATTGACATTTTGGATGTATTGCAGAGTATCGTATTTAATCTTGAAAAGCAGGTTCCAGGCAAAGGAGGCAACTGCCAAGCCAAACTCAGACTCCTCGCCGGGCTTCTTCCATAACTCATTTTCAAATCTATCCAGCACAGTCCTGAACCTAAATGTTTACATTTTTGATTTACAAAGATAACATTCCTGGGTCACCGAAACTCTTTGTCAGGGAAGGGCTCGAGGAGACAGCGGGAATTGGTGATGCAGGATGTGTGAGAGGTGCTGGCGCTTCCCAGAGTCTCAGATCGCAGAACCTTTTATGGAAAAGACATCCAGGGTCATGGAGTCCAAGCTGTGCCCCGTCCCCACCTTGTCACCCAGCCCAGGGCACTCAGTGCCACATCCAGTCCTTCTTTGAACACCTCCAGGGAAAGGGACTCCCTGGGCAGGCTGTTCTAAGAGCTTCACCTTTTCTGTGAAGAGCTGCCCACCACTCCAGGGAGAATTGTGTCCATATCCCATGATCCAGGGGATGGCAGTGAGGTTTTGCCATCCCCCCACAGGTCCTGATCCTGTTTGGGGAATGGAAAGGTAAGTGTGTATCCTATTTTAAAGAGGTGGAGCTGCACCGTGGAGACTGTGATGGGCTCAGAGCAACACACTCGGAGCTGCTGGGGCTCCACTCACGAGTGGGTGAAATTCCATGAAAGTGGGGCCAAACATCAATGAGATTGCCCAGGAGTGTGACTCAGTGCCTGTGGATTTCTGTCCGTGCCTGACTCCGTGTGTGTGTAATTCTGTAACCGTGTGGGCTGGGGCCGAGGCGCAGCGAACCTGTCGGAAGCGGCAGCGAAACTTCCCAGCGAACCCGGGGCTTCTCCTTTCCCTTTGTCTCCAAACACAGCTCCTGTAACGTATCTGCCCTGCATTATCGTAGTTTACAGCCCGGCTATAAACATTTGCTTCTGTTTGAAATACAACAAATATCAGCGGAAATCTGCTCCCTGCTTTCTGCATCCTGGAAAAGGATCCCGGGGAAGTGGTTCCAGTCCAGCCCCCTCCGTGCAAACGGAGTGTTTACATTGCTGCAGATTTCGGTGGAGCAAACACTCATTTACAGCAGTGCAAAAGAAAAGAAAGCAGAAAACCCAGGAATGTCAGAGGGAATTACAGCCCCTGACCATGGAAATGAAGACACAGCCTTGGCCCTGCAGCTCTGAAAGCCCTGGCTGAGTTACCTTTGTGTTGGAATGAATTTTGTCTCAGTGACTCGCACTGGACGGGGTCAGAGGTTTGAACTGGTCTTCTTGAAGTTCTAGAAGAGCTGCAGGGTCAGGAGTGGCTTCTCAGAACCAACAGCATCGTGCCAGGCTTGACACATTTATTGTGGCTGCCCCCAGGATTCAGCCAGGATTAGGATGGTGTTGGATTTGGTGCTGTGTGCTGGAAATAAGAGAATCACACGATGGTTTGGGTTGGAAGCAACTTTAAACTCACCCAGTTCCACCCCTGCCATGGGCAGGAACATCTTCCACCAGCCCAGGTGGCTCCAAGCCCCGTCCAAACTGGCCTTGGACACTCCCAGGGATGGGGCAGCCACAGCTTCTCTGGGCACCCCGTGCCAGGGCCTGCCCACCCTCAGCTTAAGACCTTTGCCAGGGACATGTGGGGAGAAGAAACTCCCCTTTCCCTCTTCTGGGCTGGGTTTTCCAGCAGTGCTTCCAGCCCAGTTTGGGGATGATTCAGGGGTCAAGGCTGGCATCGCTGGGAAGGGATGATTATTTGTCCAGCTGCACATCTTTATTCATACCGTGCCCATCGATGTTCCCGTTTTGCATATTCCATTGTGGAAGTGGGATGGGGAGGAGGGACTGGGGAGGGGGGGGAGTGATGGCCACGTCTCGGGGCGTTGGGCTGCTCCTTTCCCTCGGTGGTGGCAGCGGGAGCTCGTGGCTGTCGGGATGTTCACATCTGGTCCCGATTTGTGGACAATGGAGCACCAGCCCCTCACTGCACAGGACGAGCTGTGACAGCTTGACAGCCTGCCCAGGAATTCCGACCAGCCCATTCCTATCCACAGCCATCAGCGCTGGCTGAGCCAACACTGCAAGCGGGGGGAGAATCCTGATTTCAAAGGGAGGGCAGTAAAAGAAGAGATGCCTACTTTTTTGGAATTTGGGATAAGTGGCATTAGAGCCTCCCTTCATCTGGGGAGAGGAGTGTTTGGGAGCAGCAGTTGGGATGCTTTAAAGCAGGGCAGGGGGATGGTTTCAGATGTTCCCTGCCCTCTGCTCCTGGATAGTCCTTAAATCTTTCCTCACCCCTAGAGCAGCCAGAGCATGGCAGGCAGCTCTGTCCAAGCCTTCTCCCTTCCCACAGTCAGGGAGGCAGCCAGGGGCTCTCCTCGTCCTCATCTTCCTCCTCATCTTCCTCCTCCTCCTCCTCAGGTGCCCTCTCTCAGGCCTTTGCTCTTTGAGGCTGAAGATCTGCTTGGGTACCCAGGGTGCTGCAATGGGAGGGAGGAAGGCAAAAGTGACTTCAGTCTCTCCAGCTCATTCTGGAAGAAAATCTTTACTCCTGCTCTCAAGTGTCCTGCAGGACAACTTTCTTCATGTATTCATCCCATCCCATCCCATCCCATCCCATCCCATCCCATCCCATCCCATCCCATCCCAAGAGTGATGCCGTGGGCTGTGCTCTCTTCCTGCAGCAGGTGAGAAGCTCCTGAGGTGTGCCTGTGACTCCTCAATCCCTCTTTGGCTCAGAACACCTGCCTCAACCTCCACTGTGTGCTGCTTGCCCCTTCCCCTTCCAGACCAGCCTGTTGAAGGTCAGCAGAGGCCTGGAGGAGGATGAGGATGGGCTCCCTCCTCCCCGAGGGTGTCCCCAGCTGCCCTCCCGCAGCGCTCCCGGCATCGCTTCGCCTCCCTCGGCACAGGGAGAGGGTGGAAGTAGACCTGAGCCAGCCTGACAAAATACAAGGCACCTAAATTGCATTACCTGGCACTCCAGCTCGGGATCTGACCTTGGGGATTAATTAGATAAACAACCATCTTGTACAGTACCTTATATAAATGTACAAGCAAGGCACCATTAAGGATTTTGCTGTCACTAACCTAAGCCCTTAGTGATTTAATTAGACAATTACAGGGTGCTTGGGAATGCTCTCGTAGTAACCAGAGATATTAACACCATTTGTATTTATATTTAATGGCATTGCAGAAGGGATTTTAATTATTCTTTCTTGTCTTTAAACTTTCAAAGAGGAAATTCTTCCCTGACTTCAGCAGCCTCTCGCAGGTGGTGTGACAAATATTTTGTCCCAGGGCCAGAACCCTTTTCCATTGTTCCTGGGCAAGTGGGTTGTTCCTGAGATGGCACAGAGCCTGCTGAGCCCACAGCAGGAGCAGGAACCAGCCCTGCCTGGCTGGCACCTGAGCAGGGTGAGGAATAGAGTGTCCCCCTCAGTGACAACTGTGCAGACAGAAGGTTTGTGTGGTGGTGTTTGGGATGGTAAAATCAATGGTAGCTTCAATAACTGTGCGAGCAGGAGTGACCAGAATAGTCCCTGATCCTTGGCATGCTGTAAAGAGCAGGATGTTCATTGGCACAGGAGGAGAGGTGTTCGATGGAGGAGTAAAACAAGCCCCATCCTCACTCTGGTCCTTTGCAGCCTCCGAAGGCCCAGGGGCTGTGCAGAGGCTCAGTAATACCAAACAAAATCTGGTGAGTGGGGAGAGCCTTCGGCTCCTGTCAGCTGCAGCCTCATTTAGGATGTGAGCTGGAATTCCCTGCAGGAGGACAGGCTTTGTCTCAGCCCCGGGCAGCTCCCAGCCCCCTCCTCATCCCCCTCCTCATCCACACCAGCGCCTTTGCCTCCCAAAGATGCCATCCTTGCAATCTCTCTGCCAATAATTGTGTTTTCACTGTATTACAGCCCCAGTAATACAATTAAGCCTAAATAATATAGATGAAGTGGAGAGTAATTTGATTTGCCAACTAATGTTTGAGTCAAGTGGTTTTTTCCCCTGTTTTCATGAATCTGCAGTTGAATAATCCCACAGCCATTCCCCTCTCCCTGTCCTTCAATGAAACGTGGACACAGAGGAATGATTCATCAAAGGGGATGGATCCAGACTTCTGAAAAACAAGGATGTTTGTGTTGGTTTATGCATGGAAGGGGTGGGATCCTCTTGGGAACTTTACGAGGCAGTGAAAGGGATTGTCTTGGATAATCAAAGCCAATGAGGGAAAGTGGGGTCAATGATCCATTCAACAAAACCATAAGGCAAATGATACACTGAGCAGTTTCTGAACATGGTGATGTGACAAGAGGCTGCTGCCAGGAGCCATCTGGCCAGAGGAGAGAGGGGAGCACCAGCCTGTGACACGGGCACCTTGGGGACAGGTGCCTCCACACCTGGAGCCTCCAGACACGGCCCATCCCCTGCCTGGGGCCTCCTCCACAGGCACGCACTGGATCAGCTGGGACAGGCTCTGCTGCCTCCAAAGGTATGAAAAGCCTTTGGAACATAAAGCGGAGATGTTCATGTGTGACCTGCTCTTCCAGGAGCTGATTGACTGGAGATGGTTTGGGGAGCTGCTACAGAAGGATATTGCACAGAGTTACTCGGGGTCAGGGCTTTGGCACATTTTGTTGCTCTTTTCCATTTGCAAAGGGCAAAAATATGAGAGCAGAGCTCAAACAACCTGTGTAAACAAGGAATAAGAAAGGAAAAACAAAACTGCAGGGAACAGCTTCCTCCCGTGTGCTTTTCTCTGCCCTTTTTAGGCAAATCTGCTGCTTGCCCTCAGCACCTCCCACCTCCCCCTAAGTCCCAGCGTCCCAGCAAGCCAGGAACCAGTTCATGCTCAGGCTGCACCTGGGGATGATCCGATTTCCAGGGATAGGAGGGATCTCTCCATAAAAGCAATCTGCAGCAGTGGGCAGGCTGTGCCAGCTCTGCAGGGAGCTATTGTGGGATAGTTTGCAAATCCTTGTTATTCCTTGTTTACTAAAAGATGCCGAGGTTTGGGTTTTAAATAAAAAACCCAAATGTATGCGGCTTTGGGAGGTTGTCCCAAGTTTAGAGCCCAACCTGCCCTGAGCAATGGCTGCTACCCCATTTATTTGGAAGGGCTAATGCTGGTCTGGGCTAATGCTATCCCAGGCCAGGTTCCTGCCCCCATCCCAGGCAGAGGCTGGGAGGGAGCTGAGGCAGCAGTTGGGGTTAGGTGATGGCAGAAGAAATGCTTAATTCCAAGTAGATGTGCTCTCCAGGCTGTCAGACAAGGAAGGAAATTGGGAAAATAATCTCTTTCATGTGGGTTTTGGTCCTTGTTGCAAGGAGTCAGACTGGGATTAACTGTCCCATTGGAGAAGGGCCATGGGATCAGCCTTGCTGGGTTCCTGAGCTCTCCTGACAGGGGGCCTGGCTGCAGCCAGATGTGGGTGGGCAGGGAGGAGGGGGGTGCCAGGGGGGGTCCCAGTGCCCCCAGTGTGGGAGCAGGCAGGGCTCCCTCAGCCAGGCTGCTTTTCCATGACTGGACCCAGAGCTTTGGGAATGCTGCAAAAGCAGGTGCAGCCCCTCTGCTGAGGAGGTCACAGGCACTGCTGGGACCCCCAGGAGCCCTGAGGGCTCTGGTTTGGAGAGCCCCATGTCCCTCTGCCATGGGGGTGGTGTCCCCATGCCCAGGTCTCCCACCAGGAGGAAATCCCAGGGGCTGGACAGGCACAGTTCAGGAGGAGCTTGTTCCCAAGGGAGATGGATGCAGCCACCTTGCTCAGGAGGACAGAGGTTCCTTGGAGGACAATGGTTCCCTGTTCATGGCAGGGGGGTTGGAAGGAGGGGTGGAGGGGGCTCAGAGCAAAGGGAAGGGCTCCAGCCAGTGCTGTTCACTGATGGAGGTGCACGTGAGGGTGGTGATGTCCACATGAACATCTGCCTGGGATTCCAAGTGGAGCTGAGGGCCCTTCTGTCACTTGGGCTCAGCTGAAAAATGATGTGTGTCCCCCCCTCCATCCAACCATAGCTGTGAAATACCCACAGCAGTGTGGGGAGGGAATGAAATCCAAGCTGGAGGAGGGATGGGGAGGTTCTGCAGCAGGATGCTCACCCTGCCTGAGGTGGAGAGTCTGTGCACAGCTCTCCAGAGAGTCCCGTCCATTGCAACAGAGACAAAGGGTGTCCAACACCGGGCTCAGATGATGGATGGTGAAGAGAATGAGGAGGAAAGGCTGAAATGAGCAGTGGTGAAATGAACAGTTTCATCTACTCAGGACACGGTGCCAAGGCACAGAGCTCCTGGTTTGCACTTGGCATCGGTGCCGACGCTGGAACCTGAGCTCCTGCCGAGAGTCCCAGCTCTGGCCGTGACTTGGGGGGGCTCTGCCAGGGGTGCTCAGGGGGCTCTGGGGTGTTGGCTGACAAAGTGCCCATCTGAGCACAGGCTGGCCCTGCCGAACAGCTCCAGCAGCTCCGTGTTCAGCCTGTTCCTGGAAGCCCTGGGAGCACACGCTGCCCGAGATGGCTGTGCTGGGACTGCAGTTCTGCACAGCCAGGAACTGGCTGCTTTTATGTACACATGATATCAATTCTCCCTTCTCCCTCCAGGCTGGAGCTGTTCTCTTCTTCCCAGCCCAACTGCTTGTGGTGTTTTGCAGTTGGCTGGTGGCCTGAGGTCTCAGCTGCCCACCCAGTTCTCACCTGTGGAGCCCTTCCAAGCCAGCCTTGGATGGTTCTTCCAAAGGAGCAGAGCCCTGGGGCCCTGCAGCTGGGGCCCATGTACCAACAGCCACAGGGGCCAGCTCTGCCAGCTGGGGGCATCGGGAAGCCTCATTGCTGTCCTGCATCAGCCTCAGGGTGGGCAGGGGAGGGCGGGGGGCTGTGGAACAGCACAGAGCAGGGGGGTCATGGAGCTCCCCAGGGCCCACTGGGATGGTTAAAGGAGCCAGAATCCCCTGGTCCTCTCCCATGTGCACAGCCAAGCATCTGCATGGTTCCCCAGCCCTGGAACCTCTTGTGTGGGAGCTGCGGGCAAGGCTGGAGAGGGATGATGGAGCTGCACTCCAAGCAAAGAGATTGGAGGCACCAGCACGTTTTGCCTCCCCATGAAGTGCTGTCCTCCTGCCAGGAACAAACCTCTCCCTCCATGGCAGCTGCTGTCCCTTCCATCTTCCTCTTGGCAGCTAAGTTGTTAATAAGCTTCCTTTTGCTCTGAGTCCATCTAAATTACTATTTTAAAACAACTACAGATGTGCTAAATTGGCTCAGCATAATAGGATGAGATGGAGAATAAAGGTTCCCCCAGTGGGCTGTCGCCAGCACAGGTAATTTATTACCTGGGTGGCTAATTATACGCTTCTCAGCTTTCTAGGGTGAAAACATCTTGATATTTCCTAGTTAAGGAGCCCTGACACAAGTGAAATGACCAGACATGTGAATAGGAAACACGGTGATTAAGTACCTGAGAGATGAAGAATGCGAAGGAAAAGGCATTCTGCAGCCAGAAAAAATGAACTGTGTGATTTCCCCCAGCACCTTGGGAGAGCAGGGAAGGGCTGGACCCTCCGAGCGCCGGCCAACTCAGGCACTTTCTGCAGGAAAACTGCAGCTAACTGAATTCCAAGCTGGGGAAAAAAATTACCTCCTGTAAACTAGAGAGGAGAAACAGTTTCATGAGTTCTGCATATGCGCCCGTGAGCTTTGGGGGCTGGTGGGAAGGAGAAAGCCTGGAATCCTCCCTTCTGCTCTGCATCCATCTGGCCCTGCAGCCCCCCAGCCTTGCTGATGGATGATGGGCCCCCCCCGGCAAGCAGGGATGGGAACCTCAGGATGAGAACGCCGGGCTGAGAAGCTCCCCCATGACCACCAACCCAGGACACCCCCACCACCAGCAGCTCCTCACCACCCTCAGGATTCACACTTTCCCCGGCGCGTTCCAAGCGGTGCAGGTAAGAAACACAAATCCTTTATCCCCTCGTTAGGGGTTTGATGATAGAAAGTAATGTTTGCTTAGTTAATGTGTTTGAGACAAAGCATCTTATAAAATACACCCTGTGTGAATGCGCCAAATGGGTCAATTTTCGCAGTACTTCAAATCTGCGGCCTGAGGCAAATCCCACCCAGAGGAAGGTGCCCGGTGGGACTGGGTGTGTGAGCCCCCGGCCTCAGCCACAGCACAGCAGCCGCTGGCCACGGAAGGGCCAAAAAACCCTTTGGGGCAGAGTTTCTTTTTCCCTGGACAAGCTGGAGAGGTTGGACTGGGCTGGCTGGGCTGGGGGGTCACAGCCTGCTGGGTGGCCCGTCCCTCGCACTGGCTTTACAGCCTGCTCGTGGTGTGGCTGGTGGGGACCTGAGCATGTCCTGTGCCTGGGGAGGGGACTGAGCTCTGCCTGTATCCCAGAGCTCACCCTGCTCTTGGATGTTCCTGTGAGGACATAAAATGATCTCACCTAAAATGAGATCCAGTTTAAGACCTCCGTGTGCTGTTTTAGCTCCCAAATCCTCCCTGTCCAGTGGCCAGGATGTACCTGTTTGTACTCGAATGTTTCCCATCCTGTTTGTCCTTGCAAGACCCTGCTGCTCGGTGAAGGCAACTGCTCTGTGGTCACACAGCTCCAAGGGACAGGGACAGGGACAGGAGGACTCTGTGCAGCTGGAGCAGGTACCTCTTGTGAAAGCTGAGTGAGGTTCATGGAGCTCTCCTCTCTCCTGACTTGTGAACAGCAGCCGGGACAGGGAAGGCAGTGCCTGGGAAGAGTCTGCAGGTCACCCCCGGCCCTCTGCACTGGTGGAGCAGCAACACCTGCTGGGTTTTGTGTTGCCCTCTGTCTCACACCTTGCAGCAGGTCAGGATGGGGCTGGGTGGTGCCTTGCTCTGGCACAGCCAAGGGATGGACGCAGCTCCAGCAGTGCCCAGGATGTGGATCATGGAAACAGTGTATGGGTTGGGTTGGAAGGGACCTTTCAAGGCCATCTCATCCCACCACCTTCCACCACACCAGGCTGCTCCAAGCCCTGTCCAACCTGGCCTTGAACACTTCCAGTGCATTCCAGGATGGGAGCCCAGCTATTGCCACCGTGTAACACTGAAACTCTGACTGAGCCTTTTCCAGCCATCCCTCGTTTTCCCCCGAGCTCAGAGGCTGTAGTGATCCCGGCTGTCTCTGGTAAGCGTTGTGATAAGAGAGAAGCAGAAAAAGAGGTGTTTGCTGGTGTGAAAGGGGCCTCGTTCTCGCGGATGAAAAGGAGAGACGTGTGTGCGTGTCTTTGGGCTCCGCAGCATCTCCCAAAGCTCGGGGTTTATGCTGCTTTATCCTCCAACTTCTTCCTTAATGAGAAATTAATTAGCCTTGTAGTTCCTGTTTGGGAACTTGTAAACACAGCAGTTCCCCCCACCTGGGCCCGTCCCAGCCCCCTCCCTGGAGTCCAAGATAGCTGACAAACCCACTCCAGAACAAAGCGGCGCGGCTCATTCAGAGAATTATCAGGAAGCTGGAGCAGGGCTGAGATAATCGGCCCTAAATAGCAGCCTGATTGCGCTTCCGTCGGTGCTTTCGCGGCTCCCTCCCAGCCCCGGCGAGCCGGAGGGGACCCCCAGGGCCTGTGGGGAACGTGTCCTGTGGGATGCTCCTGGGGGATGCTGCTGCCGCTCCATGACCTTGCACGGGGGAAAAAGGAAGAGTTTGGAGGTCCTGGCTGTGATGCCCTGAATGCCATGTCCTCCCTGCCACGTCCTCCCTGCCACGTCCTCCTCTCACCTGGGCACCACTTTGCCCCTGGAACACCCTGCACTTGAAGCAGCTCCTGATGGTTGCAAGCCCTGAGAGAGAGGTCAGCTCTGCACCCTTCACCAAGCGCAGCCTCAGAGGGTTTGGGGGGGCTATGCCAGGGCTCTGCTGCCTCATCCAAGCCCCATCCCTTCTCAGCCTCCTCAGGACCATCCCCAGCCACAGGGCTGGGCCCTGCCAGCAGCCACAGATCATCTTGGGCAAGGAGGATGGGCCCTGGCTCCAGAGCCTGTGGGTTTGGTCCACTCCAGCCAAACCAGGCTGCTTTGCCCCCAGACCTCTGTTCTGCCTGGTTCTGGAACAGCTGGTGCTGTGTCAAGGGGTGGCTTTGCCGCTTTAAGGCCAAACTTTGCTGCTGACACACTTTTCCCCGTTGCAGTTGGTGACCAACCCAGGAGTTTCCTACCCAGAGGCCCGGTGGATTCTGCAGGGATGAGGTTTGGTGGCAGGGCGAGTCTTCTGATGCAAACGTCAAACCTTCCTCCTCTGCTGCTCAGATGATGGGACTGAAATGGTTTGTTTCATTTCCTCGTGGAGGAAATGTGCTGTTCCAAAAAGGACTTGTAGCTACTTCAGCAGTGACTCATTACTTTGTGTATAAGCTAAACAGTGGAGCATAATCATAAATAAATAAAACTGGCTTCATAAACTGGAAATTAAATACATCCCGTCCTTGTTCGCAGTGCTCCATGATTCATGCTGCTGCTTCCTCCTTCAGTTTTTATTTTAAACCAGGTTTTGCAGCCTTGTGGCTCTTTGTGCCTTTTATCCACCCTGTAGCTTTGATTTGCCCTGTGATACTGCTCGAGGAACATTGCCTGCCCATGTGTTGGATATGAATAACAAATTCCACCTCTCGTGTTCCTTCTCCTTGTGCTGTGTCCCTGTGGGGCTGGAGGCTGTGACAGGCATGAAGGGGCTGGGCTGGAGGCCGTGGGACATTCTCAGTTCACCAGGTCACCTCCTCCCTCGCCATGGAAGGCTGAGGAAATGCTGCCTGGAGCAGGAGCAGGAGCTGGATCTGTGCTCACACAGTGCCAATGCTCTTTGCTGGAAATGCTGGTCCCACCTATTTCTTTTCCCAGCCCCTCTTCCCTTGCCCCTGTGGCAGCAGAAGGGTTTGAGCAGCCAAACTATGAGCTGGGTTAGGAACTTGAGTATAGAATAGAATCGTAGAGTGGTTTGGGTTGAAAGGGACCTTAAAGACCATCTCATTCCTGAGATGAGCAGGGACACCTCCCACTATCCCAGGTTGCCCCAAGCCCCGTCCAATGTGGCCTTGAACACTGCCAGGGAAGGGGCACCCACAGTTTCTCTGAGCAACCTGTGCCAGTGCGTTGCCACCCTCATAATATCTTATTTAAGATCAGATCTCATCAAATACTTTTTTTCTTACCAGGATGATTTCCAGCCAGATCAGTTCCTCAGTCTAACTCCCAAGGAACAGTGGGACAAGCAGCTGAGACCACATTGCCAGCACATGGGATCTGCCACCTGAAGGAGAAGGTAGGGAACTGTCTAAACTCTGGTCCCCATGCCCAGCTGCCCTGTGTTCCCTCCTGCCCTGGGCTCCCTCCTGCCCTGGGTTCCCTCCTGCCCTGGGTTCCCTCCTGCCCTGCTTCACTTACATGTACAGAGAGGTGAGAAGGTGCCTTGTATCCCAGTCTCCCCAGTCCTTCTCCTTGACTGGATTAGATGAAAAAGGACATGCCCAGCCTGCCAGCCCTGTCCTGAATTTGGCATTCCAAGTCAAACCTGCTGAGGCTCAGAGACAACAGCCCAAGTGCAGCGTGTTTTGTGCTCACAGCTGTGCCCCATCTGAGCTGTGCAGCAGTGGGGACACCACGGGGGAGGCCCAGCCTGGCTCCCAGGGCTCCTGCTCCAGAGGAGCAATTGGGATACTTTGCCTCCTAATCCTGCCCCCATCCCTGGCTCCTGGGTGTCTGGTCTGGCTGTGCAGCCCTTGGCTACTGGTGGCTCCAGAGGGCTCCAGGGGCTGGCTGAGGGAGGAGGTCAGCACAGGCATCTGGGGTCGCCTTAGGGTTACCCTGCTCCTCATTTAGGCAAGTTAAAATCAGCCTGGCTTCCCCCACCCCTGGGCTGTGAGGAGGCAGGGGTAGGGAGGATGGGGCTGAGCGAGCTGTGAGCCTTTGGTGCCTTTTTCCAAGTGGGATATCCCACTCTGCCACACGAGGGACAGCTTTGGGCTGATGCTGTGGGGTCCTGGGAAGGGCAAGGCTGCTTTCCCATAGCCAGTGGTGCCAGGAGCCCCAGTGCATCCCAGGGCATGAGCTGGCAGGGCAGAAAGGGCCCAGGCAGTGAATACAACCCCTCAACACTGCCCACCTACCCTTGCTGTTGTCCTGGATTTGATCACAGATGCTCTATTTAGAAGTAGCAAAGGGAGGCAGAGGGTGCCATAGACCTGGAGCCCCTTAGACCCAGGCATTTGCTCCTACCTGTGCTATTTCCCATGCCTTACTCTAAACCAACCAGCACTGGGTTAATCTATTCCTTAAAGCTGAGCCTGCTGAGACCAGATCCTCCCAGCAATTTCCACTCTGTCAAGAAACCTCAGAGACTTTGGTGCTGATGGTCCAAGTCTCCTTCTTGAGTTAAATCCCTGCAGTTGCCTGTTTTGGCAGAGCTCAGCTGCTGGGCCTGCTCCCTGCAAAGCCAGGCTGGGACACGTCAAACAGGAACCTTAACTGTTTTTCCAGCTGTCTGGAGCTTTTGAACCATAAAACACACACTGGTGTTACACCTCCCCACCTTGCCAAGCAGATGCCAGGGATGCTGGGATTGGTGTTTTTATTATTTTATTTAAAAGATGGTTTTCGAAACTTGGAAGGAATCCCTGAGAGGGGTGGTGCTGCTGCAGGAGCTGCTCTCTGTGGCTGCTGGTGTTCCCCAAGCTGGGTGTCCTACACAAAGGTAGGACAAGGCCAGGGATACCTTTCCCACCAGCAGCTCCAACTGGTGCATCTGTGGGGCCATGAGTCATAGAATCACAGACTGATTTGGGTTGGGAGGGACCTTAAAGTTCATCTCATTGCACCCCCCTGCCATGGGCAGGGTCACCTTCCACTAGACCAGGTTGTTCCAAGCCCTGTCCAACCTTCGACACTCCCAGGGATGGGGCAGCCACAGCTTCTCTGGGCAGCCTGTGCCAGGGATGCACCACCCGCACAGTCTTCAGTGCATCCTCAGATGGGGAGGTGGAACACCCTCAATCCTTGGCTTGAAGCACTGCAGCTGTCCAGGGATCCTGGTCGATGCCAGCTGGGAGCTGAACCCCAGTTTTGAGTGGGATGGTGCATTATCTGGGCCCGTCTGAAACTCATTTGTGTCTATCTTTGAACGCGATTTCTCCCTGAGATTGTTTGCATTAGACCCGATCCTAAAGGGAAAAGCAGAAAGCCCAGACTAAACATCCAATATTAAATAGCAAGTGCTAATATGACAGCCATTAAACACGAGAGCTCTGCTGCCCCCAGAGCAGCTGGAGGGGGGCTGCCTCCTGCCCCTGCAGCCCGGCGCTCCCGGCAGCCACTCGGGCTGCACGTGGATAGATCAGATGGCTGGAATGAAGAAGAAATTCAGTTTCCTGCTGCCAACCTTTCTGGCATTCCATCTTCTGCCTCTGCTTTTAGTTGAGGTACCTGAAGACAAGGTCCTTTTCCCTTTGGAGGTGTGGGAAGGGGGAGTGTGGCTGTCCCGCTTGCTGGCTTTGCTTGGCAGAGGTTGGCAGGGAGGCTTCTCCCCCATCCTGCTGGGAAATTAAAGAATTCTTATTTTGTTTTGGGATGAATCCAAGAGGCTTTGAAGTCCTGGGAGGGATCTGCTGGCCAGGCAAAGCTTTCTCCCCTCTCTGTCTCTTCCAGAATTTCAAAGCCACAGCGTTGGGATAAATCCAAGAGAGGGTTCCTGGATGGCCACAGTGCAGGGGAGCAGATGTGGAGCACACTCTGGCTCAGGCCAGAGGTTTGTCCAGCTGTGCTGGGGGCAGCAGGAGCAGGGAGGTGGTAGTAGAAGAAATCACCCTGAGCAGCGTGAAGGGAAACCCTCAGCTGGATCCCAGTTTGCTTCAGAGTTGTGCTGTACCTCACTCGCAGCTCACTCTCCCTCCCACTTCTCTCCAGGTGAAATTTCAGGAACAACTGGGCAAACATCAATGCCCAGGGATCCCATGGGTTTCCTCGTGCTGGGAACAGCGAAGGAATGAGAGACATCCCGGCTGTGCCTCTGGGCAGGATCCCCCTCACGCTGTCAGTGGGCACTTGCAGCCATGGCTGGCCCCTGGTCCTTCTCCTTATCTGCCGAGCTGCTCCTCTTGCCTTGAGCTTCTTGGTTATCGCCTTCAGAGCAAACCTTCCACTTGACTTGCCGCTGACATGTGTACCATCCACATTTCAGTACTGCCTTACAAACGAGCCGGGGGTGATGGGGAGGTGACCTGCCCTCCAGTGCCTTGCCCCATCCCGGCTCACCCATCTGCCCCGTGCTGGCTGAATTTGGGGGGCCGTGCTGGGAAGGGAGCTGGGGCCCCCTCCTGGTGCTCCCCAACCGGCGCTCTCACCTCCGTCAGCTTTCTGGAAACATCCTTTCTCTTCCCCCTCCTTTCCTCTCTCTCTTTGGGGTGTTTCAGCGAGGCTTTATGGGACAATCAGCATCCAGGCTCTGTGCTCGGGGAGCTGCGGTGACCAGGGTGGCTTCCCGTGTTCTGCAGCCCAACAGGCAGAGCTGCCTGTCACTACCAAGTGGCTCTTGCTGGCACAAGGTGCAGCCAGCCCTGAGGGCAGGGGTGCCCTGTGCTGTGGCTGAGGAGCAGAGCCCCTCTGAGAGCCCCCAGAGCCCATTACAGCCCCATCCAGGATCCCTTTGCTTGCGCCAGGATTTGCAGCTTAGGAACAAAGTGATGGGAAGGCAGATGGATGATGTATTTGTCAAAGTGTTTTCATGAGAAAACCTTCAAACACGGGGTTTCTGGTTCTGCTTCCACAGTCCCAGCAGTGCAGCCTTCTGGACAGAGGTTTAAAATCCTCCTGGAGACATTCCCATCGTCCAGCAATTCCCCCAGACACATCGTTACGTATTTCTTTGTTCTGAGCTTTTACATTTCCTGTAGCCTCTTGAGTGCCTGAGCACCGGCCACTTAGTACTTGCCATGGGAGCCTTGTTTCTGTGTCACTTAGCGCTGCAAGTGCTCTGTGAGGCTGTGAAAAAGGAGGAATGTTCTGTGATGTTCCAGCGCACAGGGGCCCTGCACTGATCCCAGAGTTATTAGGGCTGGAAGGAACCTCCAGCATTTCACCTGCTCCACTTTATCCTCCACATCAGGCCGGTAAACCATCCTTGTCAGATGTGTGCTTAGCCTTATCCTTGGATATCTCTGGGGAAAGCAATTCAGCAGCGTTCCACTGGCTGAACTCTAACTAGAGTTATAAAGCTTCCCCTAATGTTTAACTTTAATTTTCTCTCCTGCAACATAACACCACCATGAGTGGCTTCAGCTCCTCGATGGCTCCTCTGCCCTAAGCCCCCATTTAGAGCAGCCAGGGAAGGATTGGGATGAACTGACTCACCCCTCGGCTGCGACAGTTCCAGCCAATTCCCTGTAATGGGAGGGAAGGTAGGCAGAGTTTATGGGATCAGAGCAGGTTTTAAATGGGCTTAGGCAACGCTTTAATGTCCTCTTGTGAAATTAGCTGGGCTGTGCAGCTGCTGCCTCCTCCAGCTGGCTCAGGGATGAGGCTGAAGTGACCCTGTCTGAGGGTTGCCAGGCAAGTGGGCACACAGAGGGTCACCAGACTGCCCAGGTGGGCACAGGGAAGAGAGGCAGTGGGGAAATGAGGTCTCAGTGGGGTTTGAGGGTCCTGTCGGGGGGTCCCTCCCTGCCCTCTGCACATCTCACAGCACCTCACCCCTACCTTTGGGCATCCACCCTCTCCTGGTTCCCAGGGAATGGCGTGGATGGGATGTGCAGGGCACACACCCCACCCTGCCTAGGGAGTGGGGAATGTCTCAGATCCCAGCTCTCTCTCCTCAAAACCTCCTTAATGTGCTCGTCCTGGCTCACCCCAGGCTGCAGAGGAGGAGGGAAGGGGCAGGCAGGTGCTGCCTGAAGCAGAGGTGGGGTCAGGTGGGGGAACTGAGGAACTCACCTGCGTCAGACAAGCTGTGAGAGTGTCTGGGCAGGGAGCACCAGCACAGACCAGAGGGAGGAGACTGGAATGTAACAGGGGAACGGGGCATGGAAATTCCAAACTCTTCCCAGAGGAAAAACAGAGGGGAGAGAGAGTTTTGGCAAATGAAGTTGTAAAAAATAGTTGTTTATTCTCTTCCTCATTTTCTCCTTTGTTTGCATCCTCTGCTGAATCCAGCGTGTGTCAGCCTGGAAGGAGCCACCATGGGCAGGACCACCAGGGCCTGCTCCTCTCCCTGCTCCTCTCCCTGCTCTTCCTCCTGCCCTCTTGGGACACTTGTGGTCCCTGTGTCCTGCTGGAGGAAAAGTCTCACCCCCTGAGGAGCAAAGACGCTGCTCATGGGTGTCCCCTGTCCCCTCTGTCCCCTTGTCCTCCCAGACACCTTTAATCCCTCCTGCTTTTTCTGTACTGATAATTCTCCAACTTCTTTTGCTCTCACTTTGTGGTCTCTCCAACTCCTTCAGTGGTTCCAGGTGGGTGAGCTCCCCATGTCCCAGTTACCCCCACAGCCCTGGATGTCACCCCCTCGTTTGATGGGTGTCACAGGACTCACCAGCAGGTTGGGAGAGTTCCAAGCCCCCAAATATTGGTCTCCATCCAATTTGTGGGTCTCCATGTCTGGCTGAGATGAATCCCAGCTGGCAGGTCATGGTGGAAGGTGCCTCTCTCCATTTTTGGTGCAAATCAAATGGCCATGGGAGGCATCACCAGGAGTGGCAGGAGTTGGTGGATGGGATCTCCTGGCAGGGCTGTCCATGGGAGATGCTCCCCAAGCATGGGAGAAGCCAACACTTGGTGAGCTTTGTCCCCCCAGCCACACCAGGGCTTTCCTCACCCACAAATGTTTGCAGAGTGTGATTTTAATTAAACTAATTATTCAACAATATTTTTTCCCTACTGAGTGACTGTAACAAGCCACTTATATCCATTGTGGCCCATTTGTGGACAGTTTACCCCAAGAATGTGGCAGCTGCCCTGGGTGAGTAGGTCACGTTTCGTGTTTCCCGTCGCCTGTGGGTGAAGGCAGATTTTGGGGTGAGGTTGGGAGTTTGTGTATTTGTGCTCATCGCCTTGTAGTGTGTTCCCTGTGGATGTTCTCCAATGTTTACTGAATTCTGCTGTTTCTGTCAAGGTTCCTGGCAGAGAACACAATTCCCTGAATTTTCATGGCTAATGAAGGCACACCAGGACACTGGGCAGGGGCTGAGCTGATGGTTTGAGGACTTGAGGACATGCAGTATTTGGTGTTTATCTAATTTAATTTACAATGTGTGACACATTTTTGGGGGGTCTTTTTTGGCCCCCCAGCATTGTAGTTCTTGTGGTTCTGTCAGGATTCAAGTTCCAAATTTGGCTGTTTTGCTTTAGAAAGAGTTTTTTTATAAAATATATGGTCAGACTGTTTTTTATTTCAAAGGAACAGTTGGTTTTCTCCCTGTTTTTGCTGATAAATTGCAAATGGGTGAAGGGAAGTTGCTCAGACTTTCCCTGCAAACATTCTCTCTTTTGGGTGGAGATTAAGCATGGGGAATTTCAGGCTAAAATGCAAATGCTTTGGACATTTATGAGAGTGGGAAAACAAGGGGCAATTGTGAGCACAGGTTTGTAGTTTATAGAGGTGCTCCTGCAGCCAGGATAGCCCTGGGGAGCTCTGGGGGCTGTGACTGCCTCTGTCCCCCTCCTCCTGAGACCTGAGATGGTGGGAGATGGTGGGAACATCTTTTGGAGGAGGAATGGGATTTCCACAGCAGGACCTGACCACATGGGATATTTAACATTTGCTGGCTGCAAAGCCCAGGAGAGCAGCTGAGTGTGGAGCTTTGGGACACTGGGAGCCCCTCCACCCCATGGTCTTTGGGTAGATGCACAGCAGGACACTGGTCACTCAGCCAGCAGGAGGGAATTTAGGGGGAAATTCTTCCCTGGGCGGGTGGGCAGGCCCTGGCACAGGTTGAGCAGAGAAGCTGTGGCTGCTCCATCCCTGGAAGTGTCCAAGGCCAGGGGGGATGGGGCTTGGAGCAACCTGGGCTGGTGGGAGGTGTCCCTGCCCATGGCAGGGGTGGAACGAGATGAGCTTTAAGGTCCCTTCCAACCCAAAGCAGGTCTGGTGGAAAACGTGGGGTGGCTGCCAAAGCCTTGGTGGAGCCCTGGGATGCTGCTGATGGCTTTAGGAAGGAGCAGGAGGGGGTTGCACTGAGATCTCCTCCAGGAAATCCCTGCAGAGCCTGACAGCAGATTTGCACTGTGAAAAATTTACATCTCCTGCTAAGAACTCAATTTTTGTAAGAGATAATCAAATGTGACCTGGATAACAGAGTGAGAGTTTTACAGGATGTTTTTTTTCCTTCTTTAAAAATATTTGCTCCTCTCTCTTCATTTCCATTCAGCATCTTTGGCAGTTCCCAATGGCTGCATTTTGACAAGGATCCTCAAACCACTTGTAAATGCTTCCAAGTGAGGCCAAGGGGGAAGTCACGGCGTCCACCTCCAGTTATAACAACCTCAGGATGAGGTAGGTTGATCCCAGCTGCCTGATGCTGGAGGGGCTGCACTCATTCATTGCCATTCCAGAGGTTATCAGAGAGGGGAAAGTGGGATGAAGGGATGTCACAGGGCAGAAATTGCTCTGGAATCCACCAGGCATGTTGGCAAAGCGTGGGAGTGGGGAGTATCGGCAGGTAATGCCAGCAGGGCTGCCAGGGCAATTCTCTTCTTCCACCCACGGGCTCTCTTAAGCCCTCACCTGTCAATCAGCCCCTTATTTACATGAATCCTAAATCCACTTGCAGCTTCTTTAAATAAAGCAGGAACACGCACCTTCCCGTTGCGAAACATATTACAGCGGTTTGTCACAGCATCATCCAGGAGGTATTAATTCCCAAATCATTTTATGACATGTTTTATCATAAGTTATTAAAGCAGGGAGCTGCATTGGGCAATCATTTGATAAACTGAGCCATAATTTAACACGCTCCGCCGTCATATTAGTGAGGAACAAGATTTATTTTCTCAGTGCAGCTTTAATTATGGATAACACACGCAGGGGATTGAGGCAGCAGAATCCTTGAGGTTAATGATGTCTCCTGTGGAGCACCTTGGGGCAAGGCACGGGATCTTCCCAGAGCTGCTGACTCACCTGTGGTCGGTGTGTCTGGCTCCAGGTCTGCAACGTGACCTGGAGATCTGGGCCTCAAAGGGGTTGTTGTGGTGTTGTAGTTGGATGTGGAGCACTGGGAATATCTTGCCAAGCCCTGGCTGGCTGCCTGGATCTGGTGCCCTGGGGGAAGCTGAATCCTCCTCCCTCCCCAGCGCTGCAGTGGGACTTTCCCAATAGGCAGGAGGGAGCCCCAAATCCATCTCAGCTGAGTAACTCAGAGAGGCCCCATGTCTGGTTCCCTGAAATCTGGGCACTTTGTGGCCCATCAGGCTGAGGGCTGGGAAAATCTCCTTCCTCCAGCCCTGTGTCCCTCCAAGGCTGGAATCCTTCCCTCAGCCTCTGCTCTTCCCAGTTGCTTTCAGCACTTCCATTGCAGCTGGAAATTCTCTGCAATCACTGGGAACCGAAGGATCCACCTCTGCTGCTGCGTTCCCTGCCCATCAGCTCGGGTGGCTCTCAGAGCACTTGGATTCACAGGGATTGTCGTTCTGTGGGGTTGTGGCTCTTGGCTCCTGCCTCCTGGATCCCGCCTGAATCCCTGAGGCAGAGCCAGCAGCAATCCCAGCCCATCGGGATGCTAGAACAGAACATCAGGGAGGTAGAGAAACCCCAGGAAACAACCCAGGGGCTGCCAAAAAAGTTGGATATCTGCTCCCATCGGGGGAGTTAATGACCCTCCTGGCAAATATCATTGGGAGCTTGTCAGGAACCCTCACGTTTCCCCTGGTCACTGCTGTGTTCTTGCTCTTTTCCATGTATTTATTGTTGGCTCTGGAAATTGTCTTTTAATTTCTGCACCTTTGTTCTCCCTCTGGGGGGCCTGAGGGCTGATCTGGCCCACGACCCCTCACCCACAGACTGGCGAGACAGGGATGTGCCCATGTGGCTCTGGGATTTGGGATGCAGGGTCCAGGCCCTCAGACCATCTGAGGACCCTGGTTTTGCTGCCACCTCACCAGGTGCATTTGGCAGAGACGCAGGAAAGCTGCCCCTGTGGGTCCTCTGGGCTCCGGGAGTGTTGGAGCAGCAGCACAGTGAGGGCTTGGGATGCAGCACAAGGATCTCTGCAAACTGCAGGGAGAAACCAGCTGGATGGATCCTCTGCTGCCCGTCTGCCACTGCCATTCCAAGCTCCCTCCTTCACAATTAGAGATAGGGGAAAACCAATAATCCCTTGTTAAACTCTAAATTATGCTGCAGTTTGGGGCATGGAAGGAGTGCAGAGGGAGGAGATGCTTAAACACATTGGGCTGATGTAATTTCTTTTTAGTCAGGAGCAGGAGCAACACAATCCAGTTCTCTTCCCTCCAGCAGAACAAAAGGGAAAGTCTCCAAGGGGAGATTAGAAATAGGGAAACAACAACACAAAAGCCAAAGAACTACAAAATGAGGGAGCAGAGGAAGAAAAAATAGAAGAAAAAAAAGCAAAAAAAGGACAGACAAAGCCATCCCCCCTGAGGTGTCCCCTCCAGTGTTGAACAGCTTCTCTCTTCCCCCACTTCCCCCAGCCCCAGCCAGGCTCATGGAGCCATAAAACAAGAGTTTGTGGCGTGTTCAATCGATTATTCCCCCTAACGCACTGTTTTTGGAGACAGGTAATTTATTTCAGACCCTACATGTCTACATCCCCCCAAAAAAATCCCCTTTCCCTTTCCCTTTCTTGGCTTGCTGGTTGCAGCCCTTTCTCTGCCCCTTTGCTCTGCCTCCCCCTCTCCCCTGTCCGTCCCCCAGACACGAGCCTTTCCCAGTGAAAGGTGCGGCCATTCCCACAGTGAAACCCAAGGCAGGTAATGACTTTCTCACCCCATCCATACAGCTCCAGGAGCTCCTGCCTCTCCAGCTGCATCCCTTTAGTTCACAGAGCCTGGGGGAGGGGGACTGCCAGCCCCCTCTGATTCCCTTCCCTCCAAGGCTTCTCCATAAAAATGAAGGAGAAAGATATAAAGGCAGCAAGTGTTTGCAGAGATAGAGTTTCCATGAGAGGGTTGGGAAGTGGGGGCTGTTTGGTGTCTGGGAAGGGGCAGGTTCCCGAGCTCCCACTGTGCTCTCCACGTGGGATCTGCAGGATGGTTTGTCTGCTGCTGCCAGCTCTGGGGAAAACATCACACAGTCACCATGGAGTGGGTTGGGTGGGAAAAGATCTTAAAGCTTGTCCAGTTCCACCCTCTGCCATGGGCAGGGACAATTTCCACTATCCCATGTTGCTCCAAGCCCCGTCCAGCCTGGCCTTGGACACTTCCAGGGATGGGGCAGCCACAGCTTCTCTGGGCACCCTGTGCCAGGGCCTGCCCCCTCTAACAAGGAAGAATTTCTTTCTGATATCCCATCTAAATCTCCCCTGTCCTTGGGACAGCAACACCTTGGAGCTGAGGTGTGGAGTGAGGAGAACAAAGTTTGTGGCTCAGCAGCTGAACGGAAACAGCCACCAAAGAGGTTTGTCAGGATCTGCTCCCGTTCCAGCCACATAGGAGGAGTGGGGCTCTGGCAGACCAGTGCCACCCATGCCAGGGCTCCTCTCATCCTCCACCAAGCCCTTCAGCTGCTGGGTAATGTCCAAGGGCTGTTCCCAGCCCCAGGGGGTGCAGCCTGGTCCCAGGGTCAGGCCGGGATCAGAGCCTGTCCAGCGAGTGGTGGGGTGATGGGACACACCAGTCCTTGTTCCCAGGCCTCCATGGCTCCTGGCTGAAGGATCTCTGCAGGCTCTGGAGGTGTGAGAGTGGATGAGCAGCTCTGAAGGGCTGTGGAACACGATTTACAGGATTACACCTGTGCTCACCTTACTCCAGAAGGGGTTTCATCCTAATGCGCTCTGGCTTGGTGGGAAAAGAGCAGATTAGGCATCACTGACAGCTTTGCTGTTAAAGCCTGCTCTTCCATTAGAGGACTCTTCCACTGAGACAGCAGGTGCCTGTGCTGCCAGCCCACGGCTCCTGGGCTAGGAGCTCAAACACCAGCGTGTTTCTGTCTGGGGAATTCAGGAGCAGCAGGAATATTTTGATCATGGAGCCTTAAATATCTTTTCTGATGTTTCAGAGCAAGGTCAAAGCCCATCTGTGTTCCCTTCCTGCACCGCCCTCCTGTCCTCCTCCCAAGGACTCCACCAAGATCAAAGCCTGCCCAAACCTTTTCCATTTGCCCCACTCCTCTCCGGTGGCCCCTCGGCCAGATGACTGCACCCAGCCCTCCCAGCCCTCCCACTTCCCAAAGAAACTCAGTAAAGCTGGGCCAGAGAAAGCAGCTCCCTCGACACATCTTCCTGTGGGAGGGGCTCTCATGGTCCTGGAAAACTGGGACAAATCCCAACGAGTGTGGCACAGGGCTTGGCATCTGGGTGACCATCATCTGGAAGGGCTGTGCCACACTGTGGCACTACAGGAGACCTGGGTGTTCATAGTGGTGGAGGTTTTTTGGTCATGAAAGGTTTTTGGCAGAGCTTGTCCCCTTTTGGACACATCCCCCAGCAGAGTCATCCAACATCACCAAACTCCATTCCAACTCCACACTTTTGCAGCCAAGCCATCCCCAGCCACCAACCAGGACTCTGATCCATGCCAGCCATGGTCAGGATTTCATCAGGACCTTGAAGACTCAGCAGGTGACTGACCAGCTCCAGGCAATGTGATTCCTGTGTTAAGCTGCTGAAGTTTGGGGAAATATGACCATGAATCAGGCACTTGCAAGACAAACCCTCTCATTGGGAATTTGGAAGAGAACAACAAAATGATTAAGAGGCTGAAGGGATTGACTTATGGAGAGAGATTAAAAGAGCTAAATCCGCCTGGCTGGGCTCACCAACATCCATGGCAGGATGGGATAACCATCTCCACATCCATGGAGGGCATAAATCACAGCTCGGGGGATTTGTAGGGGCAGCCCTGGGAGATTAACTGGGAGGAACAGACAGAAGCAGAGCATAAGGGAAAAATCATGTAGGCAAGACCTGGTGAGGACTCCAGGGCTGGAGAAGAAGGCTCTGATGGGAAGGCAGGAGCTCTTTGTTGAAGCCTCCCAGGGCTTGGAGAGATCTGCTGTGAGGGAGGAGAAATGGCTGGCTGAGACTGGGATCCACTGGCTGATACTGTGATATACTGGCTGATACTGGCTGATACTGGGGTTCTCTGGTAACTGCTGAAAATGGCCTGCAAAGCTGAGCTGGGAATTTGGGGTTCGTGCCTGTGCCAGTAAAACACAGCCCCAGTAAGGAGGGCTGTGGGGCTCTGGAGCAGTGGGATGGAGCGGTGGTGGGGACTCAGGAAGATGCTCTTTAATGTCATCTTACAGCAAAAGAAGGGAAAACCTAAACTGGGAAACTGTTTTCTACACTCCAGTACTGAGTGTGAGATGGCAGGAACAATGGGAGCTGAGCATGGCAAAAGGTCTGTCCAGCCTATGCTGAAAGTGGGCTCGTGCCCACTGGTCCCACTCCCAGCAGACCTGGAGGTCAGCTGAGCACAGGACACTGTGTGAGGGCACGTGTGGGGCAGCCCTACAAGCTGCACAGGCCCATGATCAGGAGTGTTACATCCCTGGCTGCCGAGTCCCAGTTTAACTGGAGGGGATGAGCCCATTGCAGAGGTGGCAGCAGCGATGCCTTCACCCAGAGCCAGGGCTGGGAGGAGCCCTGGGCAAAGCTGCCACGGCTCCGCAAGGCTCAGTGGCCACTTGGCTTTGAAGTGTCTCATGTCTCTGCTGCTCCAGAGCCATCTCTGAGCTGCTGCCGAGGTTCCTGATGGACTCTGCAAGACTCTGTGTGCTCCTGAAACAACTGCATCAGCTCTGCCCGAGGCGGATTCCCACACAGTTAAACGAGGATGCTGAGGAAGGAGCTGGCACCCTCTGAAGGAGCCCCTAAGGAAAAAGGGAGCATTGCTGACAGTTCTGAGGCTGCCTGGCTCCCACACACCGCTACTTCTGATTAGCTTTTAAACATATTTAATCTGCACGATTTTACAGTGGGGATTCAGCTTTATTCCTGCAGAAATCCTCCTCCTGTGCAAGGGTGAGCTGCACCATCCTGGGCACCGAGGAGGCCTGTCCCTGTCCTCCCCACCCTCCTGCACCACGGACATCTGGCAGGTCCATGTGTGACAACCACCCGAGGAGGAGACGTGGGTCTGGCTCTGCCCATGTGACATGTGGGTCACAATCTGTCCCAGCCCAGGTGCCCGTGGGTGGAAGGAGTGGGAACTCCCTTCCATTGGCAGAAAAATGTGGATCAGTGTTGAGCTCAGGGAGTCAATCTGGCTGTATAACTCACTCCAGACTTCCCTACTCCCAGGAGTTCTTAGCTCCTGATGTGTAGCAGTGCTTGCATTGACTGGAATGAGGAGAGGTCACTGGGGGGTTCTATTTTCTGATGGGATGAGTTAAACCCTGGTGTGCACCCTCCAACTCCTACAAGAACTGAAGTGGAATGGGCTGCTCCTGCTTTATTTTCTCTAACACTGTGCATTTTCTCTGAAATCTGCATATAACAAAAGCATTAATGAGGCAGAGGGAAGCTGCCTAGTGGTGCTCAGGGAAATGAATTTCCTATTCCCTGTATGGAGTGTGGGGCTGGTTCCCAGCCCCAGCTGCAGCATCTTCCCATGGGTAACCTGTGTGGTGGTCCAGCCCGGCTGTGTGATCCCCTCTTGCCAGCCCACATGGCCCAGTGTGCCCACTCTTGACCACCATTCCAGACCCTCTGCTGCCAGTGGGCCGGGATGCTCCTCTCCACTGCACTCAGCTCTGCTCAGCTCAGCTCAGCTCAGCTCTTTAAATGGTAATTTCCCGTGAGGAGCTCCCAGCTCTCTCATTTCTCTTCCCACCAGCCCAGCCTTTGGCTTACACTTGCAAATGACAAATTATGCTTTTGCCTCTAATTCCAGCTTTGCTGGCATCCTCTGTCGGCGCAGCCTCGGCAGAAAGCAGCAGGTTCTGTGCAGCCAGCGGGAGGTCGGTGTCTCCTCTCTTCCCAGCTCCCTCCCCCCACCTTAATTGCAGCCCAACACGGGCTTTCGAGGTGTATTAAACATACAAATTATTCTGCAAAGCCTCATGAAGTGCTGGTTACCGAGGCCTCTAATGGGAGATGACAGAGCAACCAGAGAAGCTGTTACGACAAAGCTTTGTCTGAAGCGGCCCTGGCGATGTGATGGCTGGGCAGTGCTGGTGCCCGGGCAGGGCTGGCACTGCTCAGGCACCCTGTGCCCCACCATGGGCCCTGCCAGACTGGGGCATCATGCTGGGGCCTGTGGAGAACCAGAGGCTCTTGGCAAAGGCTCCCCCAGCCGCACCTGCTGGAGCGATGCTGATGGATTGGAGGGAGTTCAGAGGAGAAGCAGGAACACAATCAAGGAGCTGGAGGGCAGGATTTAGATGGGGAGTTTAAAGGGGCTGTGTGATGGCAACAATAACAATGCTCGCAGCACACAGGGGGTTCAACTCTGGGCTCAGACGAGGCACATGAAGGGCTGAATCCCCCCTCGTGTGGGGACATCCACCTCCACCTGCAGCAGGAGTGATGGAGAGCCATCTGCAGCCTCCTCCGAGCCCAGACACCGAGGAGGGAGGGTGGGAGGGAGGGTGGGAGGTGCTCAGGGAAGCCCACGGGCTGTAATAAGTGATAGAAAAGCACAGGGATGGGAAAAGGAAAATGTAGGCTGAGTATCAGGGGAGCTTTGCCAGCAGGGCAGCACAGGCATCAGGGACTGCTGCCATCCCGGAGCAGGAGGGACAACCTGGCACTTCCTAACACACGTTTGATTGCTCCACTCCCAGCTCCACTCCCAGCTCCGCTCCCAGCCCATTCTCCAGGGAGGAAGGCCGAGCCCAACAGCCTAAATATAGCCCGGCCTAACAGAGGTGAGGGTGCTGGGAGCGGTAGGTGTTCATGGGGAAAATCCGCTCCCTGTGGCCCAGCTACAGGCAGCCACTCACCCGATGACTGGGGAAGTGGACATGGAAAGATTTGGCCAAAAATAATCCAACAAAGCAGGGGAAATTAAAAAAAAACAACAAACAACCTTATGTTATAAGCTCTCTTGTCTCCAGCTGCGCCGAGGACTGTGGGGGAAAGATAAATGTGGATCCAGGCAGAGGGACCAGGGCATGGCTCAGGGCTGCAGGAAGATTTAGAGCCTTGAAGTCCAAAGGCAGGGCTGGATCATCACATGAGGAAAGAAAAATCCCTGGGAGTGGATATCACATTAAACAATGTGTTGTAATAAGTGTTTTATGCTTTAGAGGAGGAGAGAGAACAGTGAAATCCCCTGTAAGAGCTAATTACCGCAAATTCCTTTTCAATAAAACAAGACAAAAAAAATCCTCTCTTAACTGAAAAATCCATTTAAGGCTCAGCTGAGGTAACCGCGGTTCATGTCCTGGTGCAGCGTTAGAGGAGTCAAAGGGGTTTAACCAGAGCTTGGCACAACCAGCCCAGCTCCAGAGGGAGTCGAGGGGCTGGGGGGAAGGTCTGCAGGGAAAAGGTGATCCCTGGGGACCAAAATCCCAGGGGAAAGGCTTCATTGTGCTGGTGGGAGAGGCCATGCTGAGAGTCAGGGTGAACTTCTTTTGGGGTGTCAGGAAGGGGCAGGGATTAGGAGAACAGCAGGGGCTTGGAGGTACCTCTGCTCTGGGTCTGAGTGAGCTTCTCCTGGGAGCTGGTGGCCCCTCACCAGCAGTTCCAGGCCCCTGGTGAGGTGTGACTGGGGTCACCAGTGCTGGGAAGGGGGGATGGGATCCCCCCACCCTGCACTGCCACGTCCCACAGCCCCACACGACCTCCTTCGCCTCTCACGGTCCAACCCAATTAAAATAAAATAAAGACCTGAATTCAGAGAGGATTTGCCTCTGTCCCTGACACTCTGCATTACCCTGTGATTTGAAATGGGGCCAGTTTGGTGGATTTCTTGCACATGGGAGCAATATATTGAATTACATGTATGTCCAGTGCTTTGGAGAGATACATTTCTTTTCCACATGTTCCTGCAGCTGCGTGACCCCAGGAAACCCAACAGTGGGGTCTGTCTTTGGAGACAAATAGGGATTGTTTTGTGTCCATGTGGAAATGCTCCCCCCCTGCAGCTCCCCCCAGCCCCTGTGTGTGTGAGTGTGTGAGAGTGTGTGTGAGTGTGTGTGAGTGTGTGTGTGAGTGTGTGAGAGTGTGTGTGAGTCTGTCTGTGTGAGTGTGAGTGTGCATGGGGGGATCATTCCCCACACAACACGTTCACATCCCACTGAAGCCAAAAGCATAAATACAGGATATTTCTTCCCCACAACCCCACAGGGAGGAAACACAGCACTGGGCAGGCTCAGGAGGCCCCAGGCCAGGAGA
>JAWWLZ010000156.1:6060760-6080804 GCA_035041345.1 Poliocrania exsul
GAGGGCAGAGTGAGATGGGATACTGGGAAGAAATTCCTTCCTCTGAGGGTGGGCAGGCCCTGGCACAGGGTGCCCAGAGCAGTTGTGGCTGCCCCATCCCTGGGAGTGTCCCAGGCCAGGTTGGATGGGGGTTGGAGCACCCTGGGCTGGTGGGAGGTGTCCCTGCCCATGGCAGGGGTGGCACCAAATGGTTTTTAGGGTCTCTTCCAACCCAAACCATTCTGTGTTCCTGTGAGGATGGAGGAGGGACTGGATCACATGGCATGGCAGAAAGATCCTGGAGTCTGCATGGAGCCCACCCAGCCTCTGTGAGAGCCCCCACATGTGGGCTGGGATTAGAGGCACTGGAACAAAGCAGGTTATGTTTTACAGAGCCTGGTGTGCTTTGTGCTTGGCCCCTCAGCAGGGAAAGGACTGTCCAGTACCGAGGCAGAACTGCCCCGCCAGGGCTGGGGAGGAACCCCAGGGATGGGAGGACTGGTGTGATCCCAGCCTTCTGCAGCTGGGAGAAGAGCCACAGCCTGCTCAGGGAGCTCAGTGCACTGAGGGAATTTAGTTCACTACCTGCTTTATCACACCTATAGGGATATAAGGAAATGTTTGAGGTAGAAGGAGGCAGAAATGTGCATGCACAACCCTAATTCTGAAATTTCATCTCAAAGCAAAGGTGTATATATACATATTTTGAAGGGTTTTAATTTAAAATAATAAAAACGAGCCCTGAAAAAGTATATTCTTTGGCTAATAGGATCCATAGGGAAACTCAGAGAACTTCATAGCTCTGCAGCAAGGTCTGAGCAGCACCTTCATGGAGAGCAAGCAGTGTGGGGAAAGGAGGGGAGGGGATGGGAGAGGTGGACGGAAAGGAGAGAGATGAGGACTCAGAAACTGTTGGGGTATGAATATCATAGAATCATGGAATGGTTTGGATTGGAAGGGACCTTAAAGTTCATGCCATTCCACCCCCTGCTGTGGGCAGGGACACCTCCCACCAGCCCAGGGTGCTCCAAGCCCCGTCCAACCTGGCCTGGGACACTTCCAGGGATGGGGCAGCCACAGCTGCTCTGGGCAGTCTGTGCCAGGGAGTGTCACAGGGTTCCCCAAAGGGACACAGGTCATGGCCATGTTATCCTGTCCTGAGGACAGAAGTGGCCCAGGAGCCCCAGGAGTTTCTCAGCACCCTCAATCCTGGTCCATTAGGAACGAAGCCATGGAATTTGTCTAATGTGTCATTAGCAGCTTGGCTAATGGGCAGTGGGACTGCCAACCCACCTGGACCCATGGCAGAGCCCAGCCAGGGGAGGGACTGGCTGAGGAATGTAAGAGGAGAACTAAAATGGAGTGGTTTGACTTGTTCAGGGAAGCAGAGCATTTCTGTGAGTGAGAACGGGGCTGGAATGCTTCAGTAACCCAATCTGGTGCCAGGTCTGCCTCTGCAACATGGGAAAAAGACCCAGGCTTTTTGGAGCCCAAGCCACGCCTTCTGGCTGAGCTGCCTGGGCACACTGGAACCTGGGCAAGGCTTCCCAGAGCTCTCTGATAACTAACTTGTATTTATGGTACCTCCTGTGGCACTTGGTGGTTTAAATCGATTGCAATACACTGGATTTTAGCTGTGATCCCACTGCTGTTTGTACTCCCCCTCCCGAGTCTATTCTCTCTCTGTGTGTGTACACTCATTTATATTTATAGACTGTGGGATACTCACAGTTGTGGTTTCTGTACCACACACTCAGCTGAGTTAAATGTTATTTAAAATGTGCAGAGCAGCCCTGGGTGTGCTGACAGTACCCCAGGACCAGTGGCTGAAGGGAAATGTCTCTCCATTCCAAGAATGGGTCCTAAGGAAGAGGGAAGAGGAGAGAGAAGAGGTGAGTTAAGAGGTGAGGGCCTGGCTTGCCATTGATGGGGCCTTCAATGTGAGCTCCATCTCAGCCATGACCATTGTGCAAAGTCCCAGGTGACAATTGGAAGACTGAACAGGGGATTTTTCTGACAGACGAGGCCACTTCAGCAATCTGGGCAGGAGATCCCAGGAGCAGCAGCCCCTGGAATCAGATCACCCCCACCAGCCCAAGCAACGTGTGTGAAATGCAGGGAGAGAATCCCAGAATGGTTTGGGTTGGAAGGGACCTCCAAGCTCATCCAGTGCCACCCCCTGCCATGGGCAGGGACAGCTCCCACCAGCCCAGGTTGCTCCAAGCCCTGTCCAACCTGGCCTTGGGCACATGTCCAAGCACCCTCAGCGCTGGGAATGTTTGGTGGCTTTTCTGGCATCATGTGGCAATGCCAGGGAACCAAGGAGTGCTCCCCTGCTCCAGATGCCCAGCCCTGATTCCGCCCCAGGCACTGCAGGTGGCACCACTGCCACAGACACCTGTGGAGTAACTCTGGAAGGGCAAACCCAGCGATGCTCCTGAGAAATTCCCAGTGGTGCCAAAGAAAAGAGTACAAATATTTAGACAATGCTTATTTAGCTCAAACCAGTAAAGCAAATCACATATTCCACACCAAAGAGAGGAGGTGGCTCTGCTGCCTCTCAGGACAAGCCAGAGGTGCCAAAGGAACGTGGCAGGACCTGTCCCCACCCTCCCCCTGTCCCCCCCCCAGAACCTGTCACAGCTAACAATGAACACCTAGAGCAGCAGGGTGGCTGCAAACATCCCAGGCTTGGCCAGATAAAGGACACAAAGGAGACTGGATGAAAGCAGCTCTTCCAGAACAAGCTCAATTTCAGCCTGTGAAGCCACCGTGATGTGCTGATATTTTTCTGTTAACGCCAGAGTGACAATTGTGGCACCACAACCCCCAAATTGTGGCTCTGCAAACTCCTCAGCCCAGCTCCAGGAAGACACTCCTCAACTCCCACTTCCAATTTAACGCTTCCTTTCTCCATCAGTTTCGATCTCAAGAACAAAATTGGCCAGAGCTGCAATAACAGGAGGAAATCCTGAGACCTCTGGCTGTGTTTGTAGGTGGAAATCGATCTGAGCTGAGCGGAGATGCAGCCACACTGTGGAGGAGTGAGCCCAGCACTTTGTACTCAATTAGCACAGTAAAATCCCAGTCAGGATTGGGGTTTTGCATTTTCCTGCCATCCAAGCCTCTCCAAGGCAGAGTCTCACCCTGTCACATCCTTTGCAAACTGAGACAGAAATGGAATTGGAGCAAGGCAGTTCCACAGACTCCACACTCCACAGGGCACGTGGCTGAAGAGAGAGCATCCATCCTTCCCCTGGCAGAGAGCACCCCCACCTCTGGGAGGAATCCATATCCCTGCCATTCCAGCTCCCTGCTGTGGACAAGGACACCTTCCACTGGGCAGTGCTCCATGGTCAGGTCAGATCTGGTTGGCTCCCTGAGGGGGAACTCATGGAGAAAAGTGAGAGTGGAGAAGGTGCCCCAAGGGATGCATTTGGGATTGGTGGTGTTTTCTGGGTGTTCACTTGGCTGTTCCTTCATTTCCCCCTGACAGCCACAAAGGGATGTTCTTGCAGAGATCTTGGACAGGCCAAATCTGGCCCTGAAGATCCTACCTGGGAATCCCAGCACACATCACCACTGGGATTCTCTGATTCTGTGGTAGGGACAGTGCTGAGAGCCTGGGGCTGGATGCCCCAGGGACCTGTGCTGGGATATCAGGACCATCCCTTCCACCTCTTCTTTATCCCTGATTTTGCTGTCTGGCTGAGCCAGAGTCACTGCTCTGTTTATTTGGTCATTTTGGGGGAGGGAGGAGGGGAGGGTACAATTTTCATCAGCCCATGACAGCGTAATTAGGTAAATATAAATGAAAGAAAAACACACTCTTGAAGTCCAGGAATTTTCTCTGTTATTTCATTGCACTGAAAAAATAAAAGCTACTTGGCACGAACATTTATTAGCAATTAGTATCTGGGGCACTGGGGACCTCTGGGGACAATCAGGGTAATTAAAGCTTCCCACAGCCTCCTGCCTGTGCTCTGCCACCCTCTGTCCTCACTGGGCCCGGCCTTGCCTGGCTGTGACTGGGGGTTTGTGGGACCTGAGGCATCACCAGCATCCAGCAGGTCACACAGGCCAAAACCTCCAGACCATCCTCACCCTTTCCAGGTCAGTTCATCAACATTCCCCTTAGGGAAAGAACAATAATAAAGAATATTATGTGAAACCAGCACAGAAAGCAATAAAAACATGTGGAAGAAGAGAAAACCATCCCAACTTTCTGCACTTTCTCCATGCCCTGCCCATCCAAACACACCGAGCAGGTCCCTTGGAATCGAAGCCTTTGCACTCATAAAGGAAACAGAGTCTGTCAGAGGAGTTT
This sequence comes from Poliocrania exsul, assembly GCA_035041345.1. NCBI lineage: Eukaryota > Metazoa > Chordata > Aves > Passeriformes > Thamnophilidae > Poliocrania > Poliocrania exsul. The sequence goes on from JAWWLZ010000156.1 coordinate 6,065,067, forward strand.
AAGCTCAAGTGATAGACTTGGGTGTGTGTTATTGCAAGGTTCAGAAATCAGCCTTGCCATGGGAATGAGGAGTGTTTCCAGGAGGTTCCTGGAGAAGTCAGGTTTGGCAGGGGAAGGTTTCAGGCACCAAGTGGATGTGAGGAGCAGGATCTGTCTGACCTGCCCAAAGAAAAAGGGAAATACAGGAATAACACAGGAAATAAAGGAAATGGACAGGCCTAATATCCTTGTAGAGGCTGCCAATGTTATTATTTTGATGGGGTGTTTTTCTGCCTTGGACCAGAGTTTGAGGTCTTGGTTTCCCTTCATGGAATGGAGGGATTTGGTACAGGTGAACTTCATGGATCAGGTCCCTGAGTGCCCCTCCCTTTGGAAAGGAACCGTGCAGAACCCTGATTACAGGTCTTAGCAGTAAACTCGAATTCAAAATCATCCCCATGATTTTTTCACTGACTTCATTTTATATCTGCTATACATGGTAGGTTTCAAGACAACATTTCACCTGGACATTTTCTTGCTGGAGCCTCAAAACAATTTGGTTGTGCCCAAATTGTACCCTTGGTTCTCTGAGGGCCAGCTGGGGTTTGTCCTGAGAAAGAGTGAGGTGTGAGAGGACCAGAACTGAGACAGAGCTGGCCTAAATGATCTTTAAAGTCCCTTCCAACCCAGACCAGTCTGTGATTCTGTGATTCTGCAATTCCTCCTGCTCCAGCTGGGAGAAGGGGAAGGTTGTGGTGGCAGTGACCAGCATCAGGCTACAGCTCCTTCCTTTTGTAGAGCCATCCCATTCTCACCTTGGACCTGGCCCCCAAGACTGGATTTACCCCAGAGAGCTCCCAGTTAATCCAGGATGATGCTGAGATCCCACCACTCACCTGCCCAGCCGCTGGATTCCAGTCCTGGGTGCAGTGGGGCCAGGCAGGTCCCAGCCCAGCTGCTGCCACCACACCCCCCCAAAGCCTTTGAAATGCCTGCTGGGCTTCCATCAGGAATTCCAGCTTCCAGCCAAGCCAATAATTGCACATGCCACATTTATTTACTGCCCCCAATCACTCTTTTCTGGCCCTTTTAGTTTGGACATAAGGGACTTTTTAATAGATATATTTTCTCACACTGGTGGCACATCATAAAGTAATCCTGTAATTCTGCAGCCATAATTTTGTCACCTTGGGAAGTAACTTCTGTCACTCAGAGTAAGGAAAGAGCAGTGTGTGTCCCTCTGGCAGTGCTGTGGTTTGTGGTCAAAGGCACTCGAGGGGAGGGTGACTTGGTGTCATTCCCCTCATCCAGGAGCTTGGGATTTGTTTGTGCCTTTATGGAATCTTTCCTCAGTCACTGGCTCAGGGATGTTCAAATATTTGGGCAGGTAAAACCCTTGCAAATCCCAGAAATTCCATTGGGGAAGGTGGGCTCTGGAGATCAAGGCACTGAGGGCTGAACAGCCTTCTGATCTCCCTGGTACCCCCTGGAGCGATGCAAGCAGAGGTTGCTGGCTCTCTGTTTTCCTGGGAAAAGGGGCACCGGAGGAACAGACTGGTAAAATAATCAGTGCTGACAAGGACCCCAAACAGCTTCAGCCAGGCCAGAGCCCCCATTCCCTGCTGTTCCTGCCAGATGTTTGCTCTCCCTCTCCTTGGAGAATCAAAACAATGGAGAAGCCAACATTTCTGTAGGGGAAACAACCTGGAATCCCCCTGCCTTCCTAGGGAGGAAGATCCCCCTTTTCTCCATGATTCCTATTCTTGCTGCTGCTCTCCCAACCCTTGTGGATCTCTGGGAACCTTCTCAGCTTCCCAAAAACTCCCAGAGTTTGGAATTTGGTTTCACTGTGCTAATTCTGCTTCACCAGTGCTGCAAGCAGCTTTTCAAAAGCATCTCTTCATGGAGACTTTATTTATGACAGCATTGTAACAAAACACACTTCCAGGGATGAAGCTGCAGACAGGGAATGCTGATGCTCATTTTGAATAACCAGATCAGAATTTTCCTGCTGTGCTGATTCATTTGGGATATTTTTTCTTTATTTTTTTTTATTCTTGCAAAGGTTTTATTTTGGATAAAACAGTGTTTTCCAAGAGGCAAGTACTTCATTAGAATTGTATTAATCCCTTGTAGTAAGGCTGATTCCAGTGCCTTAGTGCCAGGGATAAAGCTGAGCATTCCAGGGCATCACCGCAGCAGTTTCCCTTTTGCTCCTGCTCTTTTCCATCTCAATAAAACCCATCCCTGTAATTCAGGGAGTTCTGAACTGGATTCAAAGCACTGCCAAAGTTGCTGGTAACAGTGAGTTCTTCCCACTGCCAAACTCCTTGCATGGAAGTCCCAAAGGATTGAGAGCTGAGCAGTGTTACACTCCAGGACAGATTTGTGGGCAAACTGAGCAGGAATGTGCCGTGACTCACCCCAATTTAAAGCCAGAATCCCAGAGCAGAAGGGCCTTCTGCAGCCAGCAAGCTCTCACTTCCAGCAGAAACTTCCAGATCTTTTCAAGTCTCAGTTTTCTCTGGTGGGAAGAAGGATCCTGATGGCGATTCCCGTATCACATATCAGAATATGGATTTCTCAGTTGCCTTCTGAAACCCTCAGTAAACAGGTCATGACCCCACCAGGGACTGAACAGTCCTTGGGGTTTGCCTCCCCCTAGGGTGGGTTTTGCCACCAATTCTGGATAATTGATGCAGAAAACCTGGATACAAATCTTTCCTTGGCCACCAGGATAAACTCCCTGCCCCAGCAGGAAAGGGGATATGGGATCACCCTGCTCCTGGAAGCCCCTCAGACAGCAATTCCCTGGAAGAAGGGGAAGGCAGGCAAGAGATTGTGCCCTGTCATGGTCAGAGCCTCTCCCCGACAAACAGTGGCTGCTGCTCCTCCAGCAAATGTTTAATTCATGCCCAAGCGTTCCTTGGGCTGCACCAACCCAAGCCAATGTAGCAGAGAGCAGGCCCGCTGGGTTCATCGCAGGAAATCATTCCTGCCCCTCCGGGAGGGGCTGTGCAATGCCCTTAAGCCCTGGCTGCCGTTCCACGGGGCGAAGGCGCTGCCGAGCGCTGGAAGAGCGGCGATCCCGGCGTGCCGGGGGCTGAGGGGGATTTGGGTACAGCAGCCCCGAGCCCTGCCCTAATGGGTTGTTAATCCATAGCCAGTGCCTCGCATTTGCCAGCTGAGTCCCAGGGGGCCCTGCCGTGCCTCCATCCTCCAGACATTTGCTGGCAGCCCGCGGTTTGCTGGGATCCCCCGGGACCGGAGCGGTGACTGTAATAATACCCCCCACCCCCTCCTGACCCAAGAGCAGTTGGCAGCTGAAGTGATATGCACATTACTGGATTTATATGAAGTGCTGCTGAACAAGAAAGATTTGAGGGGGTTTAGCAGCTCGATGGGACAGAGATGATCTCAGAGCATTGGCTCGTGCTCCGAGCGAGGGCCAGAGCTTTAAAGTCACACAACAGAAGAAGCCTGCAGAGGGTGAAGGTGCCCCCTCCTGTCCCATGGGGTGTCCCCATGGAGCAGCCAGCACACCTGGGGCGCTGCCAGGACCTGCAGCAGGACCAGGACTGTGCCAGGCCGTTCAATGGGCCTGCCAGGAGTGTCCTCAGGTGACAAGGCTGGTGGTAAATGGTGTGAATTCAAGCAACACTTTTACCCAGAGAACAGGGGCAAGGAGAGAAACTCGGGGCGTTTTCTCCTGCAGATTCCCATCACATGGCAGTGCTGGAATAAGCAAAGACCTCCTGCACAGGAAAGAGGGTTTTATTCAGCCACCAGGCTTGTGCCTGCTCATGTCTTGCTGTTGCAGACCCTTCCCTGACTCCCCAGGGCAGAGTTTTCTTCTCAAGGATCAGCCGGATTTCTGTCCAGCTCTGCCATACCCTCTTGGTGAAGTCTGTCCTGCTCATGGACCTGGAGCCCAGCTCAGGGCAGCTCAAAAAACCAGCACTGACTGGAAAGGAGTCAAGAGCACCCACTGAATCCCAACCAAGTGATTGAGTCTCAACAGAAGGCTGAAATCTGTCCAGCAGGGGTGAGGAGCTGTGGGATTAACCCCTTTGGTGGCTCCTCACTCCCTTCAGACAGAAAAGCTTTTAATAGGTCAGCAGATAAAAAAGCAGCAGTGAAAACATTCCTTATCTCCCCTGCCATGCCTGGGCTCTGTAATACAACTGATTCCTGCGATGTGCAGACCTACTCAAACAAGTTTATCTTCATTGGAGGAATAGTCATCCAGTGAGATTGCAATGTAATTACCTTCTCACCAACCTGAACTGCAAATCTTCACAGCCAGTCATTAGCTCCAAGACAGGCAGACAGGCAATTATAGATGAATAAATGACTGAGAAATGAATCCAGGGGACTCTCAGCCCTGATTCTGGCACCAGTTCACAATCCAAGGAGCAGCACCAAGCTGTCCATCAGGGCTACCTGTGCCTTCTTTTAACCCACTCCAGCCATCCTGGCCTTCCCAAGAGGTGACCCCAGACCTCCCTCCCTGTGTTTCTGGCATGGGCAAACCACCCACTTTCCTCCCTGTGATCTGGGATGGACCTGAGCAACCTTGACAAGTCCATGCCCAAGGCCCCAACACCTCCCAAGTATTTCCTCCCTGGCTGAACAACTTCTTGCCCTCTTCCCTTCCTCTCTTCTCTCAGCAGCTTTATAAGCCTTGATGCTAAACGTGTGAAGTCTCCCGAACAGGTGAGACACAACATTGGCAAGCTCTTTGCAGGGAGGGAGCAGCACCATGGGCCTGTGGTTACAGCACCCAGGCAGCAAACCAGGGCACTTGGGATCACTGCCTGGCTCCAGCATGAACCTCCTCAGTGGCCCTGGGAATGTGGCAGAGGGGAGCAGAGTCCCACACGAGCTGGGCTTCCCTTCCCAAGGTACATCAGCATTTCTGAAGGTCCCAGCACACACAGTGGCACAGGGCACCCACCAGAAGATTAGGAACAGTTCTCCCTCCACTGGGTCACCCCCTTCTTCCTCCTGACTCTGCTGGAAGCCTGGAGCACCACAGCTGGATGCTCTCCAAGGCTTTCCCAACGAGGGCGGGTGAGTTGGGCTGGATATATTTCCCAGCTATGCTCCTTCTGAAAGCTGTTTTAAAAAGCCAAGTGTAACACTCCTCCCTTAGACCTGCTCTAAAAGCTTTCCATTTAATTACCCCCTGGTGGGTGCCAGCATCACCAGTTACCCATGGGAACACACTGGAACCACACGGCACCCAGCACATCGACCGGAGCCTGCTGTCTGGTGCTCCCCACGTCTGCATTCCTGTTCCCCTCCCTCCACCTCCCCATCGAGATGGATATTTTATCTTGTGTGATTATTTACTTAACGAAACACAGGTATTTGCAGCCCCGAGGGTTTTGCCCAGCGGGAGGCTGGAATAACAGCCCTGCAGGAACGGCACACCAGGCTCTGGGAGCACTGACAGCATCCTCTGCACGGGGGGCTGGCGGGGCCGGGAGGAGGAGGAGCAGCTCAAGAGGTTGTTTGATTGTTTCCTGGTTGTGAAAAAAGTCAGCTGGTTCTAGAGAGGCAGAGGAGGAGGGAGAAGGCAGAGAAGGGGGTGGTGGCCTGCTGGCGATGGGAACGACACTGCTGGCACCAGCCTCGGACATGTGGAACGGGGATTCCTGGCGAGCCGGGGCTGTGGGTGGCCAGGGCTCCCTTATCTCCTGAGGGAGGGTGTTTTCTGGATGCAGAGCCTCCTCCCACCCCCGAACACAACAGCTACAACTCTCTCTTTGCCTCCTGCAGAGACCTCGAGTGATGGTTATGATGATGCACAGCGAAAGGTGCCTCACCACCCACCATCCTGCTCCATGATCCCACACCTCCAACATGGCAAATTCACCTGGCTCTGGGGGCCCAGCAAGTCCCTGCAGCAAGGGTTGGAGCTCAGGGGGACCCCATTATTCCAGGGGAACCCCATTGCTCTCTACAATTCCCTGAAAGGAGAGTGGAGTCAGGTGGGGTCAGTCACTGCTGCAGTTTCTAAGTGAAAGGATAAGAGGAAAATGGCTTCAAGTTGCAGATATTCAGAAATTTTTTTCCCTAGAAGAGTGGTCAGGAATTGGAATAATTTGCTTAAAGAGATGGTGGAGACACTGCCTCTGGAAGTGTTCAGGAGGTGTCTGTATGTGGCACTTGGGGATGTTGTTTAGTGGTGATTATGGTGGTTCAGGATTGATGGTTGGACTGGATGACCTTGAAGGTCTCTTCCAGCCTTGAGGATTCTGTGATTCTGCTGGATGCCAGGCAGCCAGAACCTCCTCTCCACTGCTGAGAGCCCTTTCCCAGCCTGGCAATGACTGTGCCCATCACAGGGCTCCCACACCACAGGGAAATCTCAACCAGATGAAGGGTCACACGTTTCAGTTGATGCCAGGCCCAGGGACCTGCTGTGAACCCTCTCTCCAAGCAGAGAGCAGCACTCTGAGCTCCCAGCCCAGCTCCCAAAGAGCTGAGCCCTCAAACCACCCGGATCTGGCCCTTGGGACGATGATGGTGGTAGGGAGGAGGGCTGAGGAGCAGAACGAGGGGGTTTCAAGCATGGTTTGCGTTGCTTTTCTTTTTCTGGACCACACAGACCTTCCCTGAGGCATCATTCCTAGCAAAATTAGAGCACTGCGAGATTTATGGGCTGAGGCAGAGCTGGAGTTCAGCTCTCTGTCATCGGGTTCCTGCTCAGGAACTCCAGCGTGGGCTCCCGGCCCCATCCCGAGAGGGGCAGGGGGTGGGCGAGGGGCCCTCCCTCGCCGGGGGCTGGCAGGGACGTGGCTCAGTGCTGGGCACCCCACGGGCAGGTTTGGGGTCTGTTTGTGTCTGGGTGAGATGACAGAGGGGTGGCCCAGGGTGTTCCTAAGGAGATACCCCTGTGGATTTGGCAGGGAATGGCGTGACCCATGGTGAGTGCTGTGCCACCCCACAGCATCCTGCCTCGGAAAGGCAACAAAATCCCCTTGGAGACAAAAAAGGTCCAGTTCCTGCTATTCTGACCAGGAAATGGAACTGGGAGCTGGCAGCTGGTAACAGCTCCCCCCTTCATACCTCGGGGTGACCAGCAGTGAGCTCGGACAGAGCCTCTGCCCTGGGGTTGGTTTGGCAGCCAACAAAGGGGGTCCTTCAGCTTTGTCCTTCCCAGCCCAGGCAGTGGGAGCCCACAGGACCCAGCCAAGCCTCTGGCAAGGATTTGGGAAGCACTGGGTGGGGGGGCAGTGGGGAAGGGTCTGGCAACCTACAGGGAAAACTGAATGATGATTTGGGGCTCAGTATGTTCTCCTCAGCCTGAAGGTGGCCAGTGTTGCTGCAGAGTGACAGGAGAAGGTGGAACAGGGGTAGCACAGGCTCTGGCTGCACCCTGCTGCTCCTCATCCCCTCTCCTTCCCCTCTGCCTCACATCACTGTGCTCCAGGGCCTGGAGGAGCTGCAGCCATTCCCTCTGTACTGGAGCTCAAGGAAGTGCCAATAATCCCCCAGGAACTCTCTCTACTTGCCACCAGGAGCCAAGGGCTTCACAGACCTGCCAGGCACACTCAGGTGTGTGTTGAGACACGAAACACTCTGGTGAGAGGGTCATCCTCCAGACCTGGCCCAGATAATGAGCTGGTCACCTCACGCTCCTCCTCAGGAGCCTGAGCAGGAGGAGATGCCTCTGTGGGCACAGGTAGTGCTCAGCTCAGCTCAGGAGGATGGATTTCAGCACACAGCTCACTGACAGCTGCTTGCTGGGCTGGCCAGAGGGTTGGGGCTGGTTCCTTAGGGAGCCTCCCTCCTTCCCCGAGCCATTAGTGCTGTCTCAGCCCTTTGCTTTCCCTGCACTGCTCTGCACTGCTGCCCTCCAGCAGGCTCCAGTGCAGGCACCTGGAACGTGGCTGCTGTACCCTTGGGCAACAGGGAAATATGTAAATGTCAGTCTTATTTGCAATGCAATAATTTTCTGAGATGTTGAGGTCATTCTGTATTAACCTGGCGATGACACTGTTTAATCTTCCCAAGAGGGTGGAATCAAAGAGAAAACACATCGAGCTCAGTCCCAGGAGTGTGTCTTGCACTTATGGGTTTATGATCAGAAGAATGTAGGCTGTGTTTGTGCTTTGCTGGGTTAGGAAAGGGCCTTTTCAGCTGTTTGTTTATTCAGAGGTTAATGTATTAACTGTAAGAAACCTTCCAGCGAGGGCACAGAACAGGAGCTCTTACTCTGTCCCTGCTGCTTTACCTGTCAAAACAGTGGTCGGTCAGGTTCTCACCCAAAGTGCAGTTCAGGGCTTTTTTCTGGTTGCTTGAACATCTTCCCCTGACTGAGCAGGTTGGAAGAGCCTGCAGTGCACTCCTGTGTGGCTCTGTGTGCCCACTTCTGAGAACTCTAGGGGTGGTCCTCCTCATTTAAAGTCTCCCTGGCCGTGGTCCTTACCAGAGGCTGGATGAGACTGTGGTGGCTTCATGGCCTCCACACTTAGATCTGTGATCCCTCCCACGTTGGCTCTCAGCTGGCTGTGATGGCAATTTCTGTTCGGCTCTATCAGGATTTGCTTTGACATCTTTTTCCAGTTCAACATCTTCAGCACATCATCTAGAACCAGCCTTAGGTACCAAAAGCTGTTACTGTCCCACTGCCAAGTCCCAGAGTTATCTATAACGCTTTGAAGGCCCCCCTTGACCTCTTCAATAAACTACTCCAGTAATTTTTAGGACTTTCTTGCTAATTATTTCTTGGTGTGACAATTTTTCAGTGATGCTGTCACTGACAGTGGGCACAGGGGGGACAGGCCTGAGAGCCAAGTCACAAAGTCACTATGGAAACAGCTGTCATATATTTAGATGTTTCCATGCACTGCTGAGCTGGGATTGCAGCTGGGAATGCTCTGCAGCAGCTTCAGGGCAACACTGGCAAGGTCCTTGTATGGGTTAGCAAGGAGCATTTCTGGAGCATAATCATGGAATCCCAGAATGGTTTGGGTTGGAAGAGACATTAAAGTTCATTCAGTTCCACCCCCTGCCATGGGCAGGGACACCTTCCACCAGCCCAGGTTGCTCCAAGCCCCATCCAGCCTGGCCTTGAACACTTCCAGGGATGGAGAGTCAGTCTGTTCTTGAAGGAAAAGAAAAACTGAACTAGTGCCATATCCAGTTGTATGCCCAGAGCTGGGAAGCACCAAGATGTGGTCACAGTCTGGCTGTAGAAGCCAAGGCCACCTCCTCTCCATTCCCAGGCTGCCAGTGCTGCAGTTCTTACTGTCCCTGCATTTTAATTTTCTTCCTTCAGAAGCTGTCAAGGTATCAAACTCTTGGATGGGAGTTTTTTACAGAGGGGTATCAAGTGCTCACATATCTGACCTGAATGACCACTTGCACGGTGGGAGGCAAATTGTCTTTCCTCTCTTCCCTTATGTATAACACAGTAAATAAAAGCTTGGAAATTACTGTAGAAGCAAGCAAGTCCTTCAGCACAGCCCTGTACCTGCAAATCCAGGCTAAACTCACCATCTCCTAAAGGAGACCATGCCAAGAGCAAACGGATGTAGGGCATGACCTTTGTCAGCTCTTGCGATGACCTTTGTTGGTCACCTCCTGTAAGCTCCTGCCTGGGCTTTGAGGCACAAATGGAAATGATTCTAATCCCTTCCCTCACATAAATACCCGGAGGATCCTCTGGCTAATGTGATTCCAGAGGAGCCAGAAAAGGGAGGTGGACTCTGCGAGACAAAGCTCTTGGTTAAACAACATCGATGGCTCAAATATTTGCCAACACTTGCGAACACAAATATTTACGCCAGCAGCGAGAGCCGAGGCGTATTTTTTCTTCAAGATGTATTAAATGTTTCCTTGAGTGTGCAGAATTCAGAAAGAGCTCTTATATCACTCTCCGGCTCATTTTCCAGGCTACTGAACGCGCTCACTTATTTGGGAAATCTTTCTGTTAATGGGATTTTCTCATCTGATTTTACAGACTTTCCTGCTTCCCTGAGAATCCTGTGCAGGCAGGGACAACACATGCATTTTTTTCCTTCAGCAAAGCCAATCAATGTCTCACACTGCCAACTCTCACTGCCAAAGGTGCTTGTTTGGGGTCATTCATATTCCCTGTGACCTGCTCGCTTTTGTTGTGGAAAGTGAGCACATTGAGTGAGGTCAGAAATCCAGTGCAGAACAGCATAAAAGGATCGAGCCTGATGAGTGCTGGAGCTTTAGCCCACTCCTTGGCACATTCCAGAGGCTGGAGTGACAGCACCTGAACTTGGGAGATGGCTGCTGCCCTGTGCCAACCAAACTGTCCCATTTCCAGAGGAATGTCCATCCTGAATTAATTACAGCTGCCTTCCCAGGTGGAGAACCACCAGCAGTGCTTCTGCTGCTGCTCTCATTGCTCCTTGGATGCTGGGCAAACCTGGGAATGCCTGTGATGCTGGGACACTGCAGGAGAGGTCTGACCCTGCTCAGAGAGCTGAGTTCCCCCTGCAAAGCAGGACATTGTGCTCACAGTAAATGTGAGCCTTCCTTACAGCCCCACTCTCTGGCAGAGGAGAGAGGGGCAGGGGCAGTTCCCTCCCAGGGAATCACAGGGGATTAATCAGCAGCAGTAAAACTTCAGTCAGCTTGTGCCCCCAGATCAAAGGGGGTCAAGGGAGACCCTGGAACAGCCAAACTTCACTCCAGGAACAGGGATGTGCCTGCTGGGGACACGTTTCAGGTCCATCAGAACATCAGTTTAAGGCTTGGTGTGGTGCAGCACCATGGACAATTATGAAGGCAGGAATATCATGAATGGAACAAAATCAGGATCCCTTTCCAAGCTATTTGGCTCATATAAACAGAATAAAAGCTGCACACATGTTTGTTTGGGTTTTTTTATGGGGATAATAGAGGGCAGATGAGGTTGGCCTTCCTCTGCCAAGGTGAACTGAGCCAAAGTGGTGTGTCCGAAGCCCAGGCATGAAGCTGTTGATCCCATTGGTTGTATCCTTGATCTGGAACCGATTGCCACAGAAATTCTGAAAAAAGAGGTACTTTAACACACAGGCAGTGGGGAAAATCCTGTGTGAAATTGAGTGGAAAAGTGGGTAAGATTTGACAGGAGCTTTGGTTTTACTGCAGCTCTTTCACGCTGCTGTAGCAGAAGCCCAGTGACAAAGCTGCAGTGGGCAAACTGGGAAGGAGCTGCAGGAGGCAGAAGACGGAGAAAGACATTCCAAAGACACAGCCAAGCAAGACAGAAAATGGGAAGGGGCTGTTCTGCCCCAGGGAAAGGTGAGCAGCACTTTGTGGATGCCGCAGCTCAGATGTGGGAAGGGTGTGGGGAGCCTGGGACCGAAACGCGTGACTGGGGACAGATGGAGGAAGCTTTCCTAACATCTTCCCACTCCTTGGCTGTCTCCGTCTGGCACTCTCAGCCCTTTGCTTAACAACATAATTCATATTGGCACTCGCTTTCACACCCACGGATCTGCAGGGGAAAGCACAGCCCCGACCTGCACTTCTGGTGTGGTTCATCCTGGGAGCTGTTTCTGTGCCTCACAGAGTGACTGAAGCAGGGCATTCCCAGGATACTCCCTCGTGTCCTGCTTTTCCACACCAGGCACTTAATTAACCCTTTTTGTGTGTGACTGAGAAGCGAGAGATAAATAAGCAGAGAACAGCTGATACCAGGGTGAATAGGTGGGACCCCTCTCTGGTTCACTGCCTGGGAAAGGCGAGGGACGGACGGACACACACGGTGCTGGCTGCGCACTGGGAAGCTCTGTGGGACCACACCATCAGGGGTCAGTGGGCCATGTAATGTCCTGGGGGGGGAGGGATCACAAAGATCATCAATCCAACTCCTGGCCCTGCACAGGACACCCCAACAATCCCACCCTGTCCAAACCCTCCTGGAGCTCTGGCAGCCTTGGGGCCGAGCCCACTGCCCTGGGGAGCCTGGGCAGTGCCCACCACCCTCTGGAGGAAGAACCTTGTCCTGAGATCCAACCTAAACCTTCCTGCCACAGCTCCAGCCATTCCCTGGGATGTCTCTTCTCAGACACATGGGTACTTCAGGAGCAGCTTCCCTCGATTCCAGACCTGGTGATTGTGTTCCTACTCTGTATCATCCTCATACTGCTCTGTGGTTACCCCAGGCTGTGTTTCCTGGTGAGTGGCCCCTCTCCAAGCTCAGGGAGGAAACAAGGGGCTCTGTACTATGTTCCTTCCTGCATTTGGCAACACAAAATGGAGATGTTGGGAGGAAACAATACAGAGAAATGTTTCACATCAGTGAGACACACTCAAAAGTATTTTTGGCAGCAGGGTGTGGGAATTTGGCTTAGAGTGTTGCTATTAAGCTCTAGACTCCCTTGTCTACAGCAAATAGTGGCACCTACATCTATTATGTCTGGGATGTTTTGGGTCCTAAAACAAGGGTCCTGTACGAGATTGCTAAAGGAACTAATGGTGCTGTTTAAGGAAAAGTCCTTCTGAGTCCCTAAAAATGGTTAACTCTGGGAGATGTGGATGTTGTCCATGGTTTTGTTGGCACTGCACAAGTTTTCTTGTGCTTTCTGGAAAGACGTGGCTATTTCACACCCAAACCAGACTGCAGCAATCCATGTGCTATCCCAGCTTGTTGAAGTGTCAGAGGAAACAGCCCTTGCTGTGGCTGGAGAGGCCTTTGGAGATGCCTTTGGAGCACTGGGGAGCAGCTTCTTCCAGCGTCCTCTGGGGACTGTGATTTCAAATGAAGCAACAGCCAGGAGGAGCCTTGCAGGCCGAGCTCAGGCCTTGCACCACAACTTCAAGGTCCATAAATGAACATCTCTATTGTTTTCTTGTTGATTTTGGAACTCAAGCATATGGATCCTGCTCCTTTCCTGGCCCAGAGGAGTGATAAAGAAAGGATTATTCCCACCAAAAACATCAGGCCTTGATGGGTCTTATTTAATATAGGAAAAGGGAATAAACCAAATATCCAGTTCGCTGTCCCTAGTTCAAGATACACCTTCAAATCTGAAAAGTCAGGAATCTCTGGCAGGGTTTCTTTTTTTTGCTAGAAAAACAAACAAAAAATGCTGTTTTCTGGCCAAAAAGCCCAAGCTGTTCATTTCTTCCCTCTCTCTGTTTTCTACTCTTTATTTTTTTTTGTTCTGGGGCTGTTTTTGAGCAGCTCCATGAGGAGGATCCGCTGTATAAACACGGTGCCAGCGGGGTGTTTGGAATGTTCCTCGCTCCTGACCTGCTCCCCATGGAAGAGAAGGAGGCTGGAGGGGTGGGGAGTCTGGGTCATGGAGCAGAGGGCAGGGAGAAGACAGCTCCTCTGTTCTGCTTGCATGTCCCAACCTTCCCACTGAGGACAGGAACTGGTGTGTGCTGGTCCTTTTATTGAGTGTTCTCTTCCCCTTTCATCCCCATGTGTCAAACAGCCTGGGGCTTTGTTCCAGGGTGCCAAGGAATTTGAACTACAGGCCCAAAGCCCTCAAGTGTCTTTTGATACACAAAGTCTTGAAGCAAAGTTCAGTGGTGCCAGGAGCCAGCACTGGGAGCTGCTGCTCAGGGGAGACTGGGCTGTGAGAGGGGCCTCAACACCCCTGGATGGATCTAGTAAGAAATAGAGAGTCTTTCCTGGGAAATAGAAGCATAATTTCAGTCTGAACTCACCCTGAGCTGCCTGGATTCTGGAAGGTGCTTGGACAGAGAGGGAGAAGCTTTCTAGAGAGGTTTGAGAGTCCAACAAAGAGTACCTGTGGATGGCCATGCCCTGGGAGTGGAGAGGGATGGTGCCAAATGGTGAGGCAGTCCCTGGAGTTTGGCTTGTGAGCTGTGTCTGCCCACCTAGGACCCTCTGCTGAGTCACACTGTGCCTCCAGTAAATCCATAACTGGAGCTATGGGACTCCCAGCAGCATCCTGAGAGCTTTCCATAGACTTGTAGACTTGATTGGGTTGGAAGGGACATTAAAGGTCATCTCATTCCAACCCCTGCCAAGAGCAGGGACACCTTCCAGTACACCAGGTTGTCTTTTCACTGTTCATGCAGAAATGGGACATCCCATCACCCATCAAGGATGTCCTTTATTGACAGGGAAACTGAGGCACAGGGAGCAGTGGGTCTGTCAAAGGGTGCAGGAACGGGAGTCCTGCTTCCCAGCCACCCCACCTTCAGGGAATGATGGTTTTGGCGTGGGAGTTTGGCCAAGCTGGTGAAAACTTGGACAACAATGAAACAGCAACTGTACCCCTGAGCATTTCAGACATTCTTGTTTCTGAAAGAGCATCAGCATCAGCGCTCTCCGTGGCTGGACTGCAGCGTTCTGGGTTCCTGCTGCTGGCTGAGATGGAGTGCAGGGTGCTGAGAAGTGCAGGGGCCGTGGCCATGGCTCGGTGCTGGGGAGCACCAAGGCCACAAGACGTTTGCTGCACGCAAATTTAGATCCTCCCTTGGTTTCCCAGTAAGTGGCTTCTCCCAGGGAATAATGGTCCCAGTGAAAGCCCATTGAAGTCAAAGGGAGTCTTTCTGCTGACGTCAATGAGTTTGGAGCTCATCCCATGCACTGGGCCTCCTGCTGAAGGGAAATAAGCAGCAAACCTTCTATGTCTGCATGAGGGATTCTGTTGCATCATTCATTGTCTCTAACCACAGTTCAGCTGGTTTTATATTGCTGTACTGACAACTGGAAGCATTTAAAAGGCAGGGAGGGGAGAGGTTTGGCCGTGCCCTCTCTGCCACGGACTGGTACGATGTCCCAGCCAGATCACAGGGAGATCTGGCCTCTGGTCACTGCCTGGAGCAGAGCTGAGCTGCTCCTCCTCAGAAATCCTTCCCTTTCCCCCAGGGTTCCATGGTGGTGGTGCATCCAAGGACAAGTGCATTAAAGCACCCAACCCTTTCCCCCTTGGAATAAGAGGCATTGCTGGGACTCAGAGAGGGCTGTATGATGCAGTTCACAGAATCACAGAACCACAGAATGTCCTGAGTTGAAAGGGACACACCAGGATCATCAGTCCAACTCCTGGTCCTGCACAGACACCCCAACAATCCCACTCTGTCCTGTTATCCAAACCCTCCTGGAGCTCTGGCAGCCTCGGGGCTGTGCCCACTGCCCTGGGGAGCCTGGTCAGTGCCCACCACCCTCTGGGCGAAGAACCTTCTCCTGAGGTCCAACCTAACCCTGCCCTGACACAGCTCTGGCTGCTCCCTGGGGTCCTGTCCCTGGTCACAGGGGGCAGAGATTGGAGCTACCCCTTGGGTGCCCCTCAGGAGCAGACTCCAGTGAGGTCTCCCCTCTCCTTCAGAGTCACTACAAACCCAGTGAGAGTTATTGTGTACATTTTCAGTTTCTTCCACGAGCCAGGGGATTGGCAGCATTTTTGGTCTGATGTGGTGGGTGGTGCCAGCCTTTCCCAAAGAACAAGCTCTGGAGAACCAGCCTTTGAAGAAGGCAAGATGCTGCCCATCAGCTGCTCCCTGGAGCCGCTCTGTGGCTGTGGCTGTGGCTCCAGGATCCTGCTGAGTCTCACACTGGGTGAGACCCGAGGGCTGTTGCCTTCTGCAGGGACCTTGTCCCCATCCTGGCTCTTGGCTGCCAGCCCACCCCGGCTCTGCCGGGAGCTGCTCTCCAGCTCTCCTGTGCCATCCCCCACACCATTGCTGATAGCCTTGCAAGGCAGACAGAGCACAACCCCATGGCCAGCACAAATCCACGGCCATGCCTGTGGCTGGCACGGGGAAACCCCAAGAGGGAAGTTGGCTGCAGGCAGGAGCCAC